>RXPK01000316.1:1644547-2016472 GCA_004143645.1 Protaetia brevitarsis | reverse complement strand
TGTTATGTATAGTTATATGTTCTTAGATAAATTTTTGTTTGCCTTTGAAAACTAATCGTCCCCCCCTTTTACCAATTAGCAAATTTTGTGAGCAACCATTTAGGGTGAGATAAAGTTTGCATCACACCTTCATGTCTTCAAAAAACAACAGGTATGAACCACCAAGGAGATTTGCACACTAAGGAAGTTTCTCGAGACCGCATATTGATTGTAGCGCAGTCCAATGTGCAGCAGTTACCGAATGTTTTAGTTAATACATAGACTCAAAAAACTACAATTACAATCGTCTCTCTTATATACACACTAGTGTGATAAATGTAATGGGGCGCCCACACATAATACTAAGTCCAAACATACTTATCTGAGGTACCCATTTACTTGTCACACATATGTAAGAGAGAGACTTTTGCACTACGCAGTTTTTTGTACTAATGTGTTTACTACAGAAGACTCGGTAATCGTTTTATTGCACTGTGCAACTATTGCATAAGGAATGTCGTATACGCCTCCATAAAATGACGTTTACACGACATCCGTCAACCGACTCGATGGTCTGTGACATTATGAACGTCTTTTTTCACGTCATATGTTGGGACAATCGACGTAATTAACGACTAAATATGGACGTCATTGTGACGTCAGGGCTGCTACTGGGAAATTTTCTCAACTTCCACAGCAAATAGATCTTTCACAATTACAATGTTGTAATAAATTCTTAAAAACAAAAAAATATAAATATGTTATAGTACAGTTTCCCCTACCTACGTGGGTTATGCAAAAATATGTCAGCCTTTGGATAGTGCGAACACATTCTGGTGTTTTAAACACGTTAAACAAATCTTACATACAAAACTTAACATATTTATTACATTTTTTTTGTTCTTTAAGGCATATTTTTCTTGGAAACTTACATTCCCACAAAAAAAAAACTGTTGTTATAAAAATCATTTACAAGAAATAATTGTAATCTACTATTTTTGATAGTATGATATCCTCTATTTTGCTTTCAAGCAAAATGCCGATATAGAGTCTAAAATATATTAATCGAATCAAGAAAATATATTAAATGAAAATAATTTTCTACTTAAACAAGCTCAAATTGTTGTGTCAAAAAGATATTATTTGATTACAGATTTTTTATCTGTGTGTAGGATAAATTGATTACTAATAAAATTGTCTTTATCCCTTACACATTGTTCAGCTTATGTCACATGCTCACATACAAAACAAAAACTAAATACAATGTGTTCCACTCTGCAGTCAAATTATTCTCCTTTTTTTCACCGCTCCAAAACAAAGTGATAATTTCCTAACAACAACAAAAAAAAAATGCGCACAAACAAGATAAGGATTAGTCCGATTAAATAGAAAGAAAGAAAGAATAGGATAGCCCTAATGACACCCTAACCGCTACGAAAACAGACGTTTATTAAAAACAAATAAAGAAACAGTCACAGATACGACCACAGAAATTAGAACCTTTCTATTATACACAAAACGGTCCTTCCGATTGCGATAATTGAAGCGTTGTTACGGGAACCTATCATTGTAAAGTAGCTGCGTTTTTGTGTGTACGAACTTTTGGTATTGTAAGATAAGTAATATAGGAAGGTATATCTTGGTATAATGACTGCGATCGTAGTCGAAATATCCCGTGATTATATCGTAGTGGGCTTGGGAATAGAACCCGTCATTATTGAGGCAGGTGTGAGTGATTATTGACCACTTTATATTTAAAAACCGGGTTAGTTTTATTGTACAGGAAGAAAGGTACAGGTAATACTTTAAAGTGTGATAAACAGTTCGTTTAGTAACGTATTTTTTGTATTATCAAAACAGCTAATTATTTGATTTAAGAGATTTATATATACCTAAATAATCCTACAATTTTCCAATAACTTTATGTTTGCAATGTAGATTGGTAGTAAGCTCAATGCTCATTACCTAAAAAAATAATGTACTAATACCAATTTATTAAATAAAAAACAAATAAATTAACAAACAAAATTGATTTAACATGAACGTAGAAAATCAGAGATAACTTGAATCTCATTAGTCCCATATTCTAGGCTGATAAGATTTACGGGAGAAATTCTAATGAAAAACTAATGGATTGTTTGGTTAAGCAAATACTGATGAATACTTTACTTTATGGAGTACGTATTTAAGAGTGAGATTCTATGTATATTACCTTAGGTGTATAAGTAAATACTTTTTCATAAAATATATGTACAGTGGGCTTCTTTTCTAATGTCTCCCCCTTACGACCATGTATTCGACTATTTTCAGATTCGCAAGGGCAAATATAAATATCTTGCTAAGGCACCACTAACGCACATGTGTAGAAATGTCAATAAATGTGACTCAGATCCCTTTCGGTTCGTTTAAACGTTTTTTCTTTTATTATGTAGACATAAATTTGTAATTTTTAATATGTTGTAATGTACTGTTTCTTTTTACCTATGTATCCATGTTTTATTCATATTTTTATTGATATATTAACCTTTTATTATGTCCTGTAATTGGATTACCAAGATCTGTTGGACATTAAATATATTATTATTATTATTATTATTATTATTATATTTACCTACGCTTTAGTTTACGATCCATAGATATGTATACCCGATAAAATCGATTTTATTACATATTATGAATAAAAGTATTCCCAGTTACACAGAACGTCCATTGGATCGGTAAACCTGAATTGTGGTCAGAAATCCTTTATATCATAATGAGGTAGTCCAAATGAGGTTAGATGTTTTCGTTGATATAAATAAGCAAATATTAGAACAGTCGCATCATTAACGATTTATTGCCTGTTAAAATTTTGACCTCAGTTCAGTATTTAATGTATTTTATATTTATGTAAACTTACATTAAACAGCAGACCGAGATAATTATAACTACATTTTACCTATAATTAATAATAAGTTATTGTATGAAACAACATTATATTTTGCTTTATTATTGCTTCTGTTTTTTATCCTTTCTTCAGTTCTGAAGGTTAACCTGTTAAATATTGTAGTAGTTCTAATACGATGATGTTAATTAGTAGTAGTTCTATACATTTTAAGTAGCCGAATGCTTTGTCGTTCTACTATTTAAGTTATATTGAATTGCATTTGTTGTAATTTTGTAAAAATGATTCACAAAGACTATCCATTACCCGTATCGATATAATAACATTTGTTAATTCCCACCCTGTTTAACAGGTAAAGATTTAATAGTATTTCAATATATGCGACAAACTTTAAGCGCTCATTCCTGGGGTTATTTTGATCATAAAAGTTCATAAGAACATATGTCCAAAATCGCTTAGTTCTAAAGTTGTACAATGTTTAATAGTAAGTTAACATAATTAATGTTTTTATTATGAATTAACAAAACAAAATTAACTTATACTAACTGTTGAAAATGACCGCCCCCAACTGCAATACAAGCTTCTATCCTCCGTCGTATTGACTGGCGAGTCCGTTCTAAAATACCAGGTGTATTTCGAATTGTTTGAAAAGCTGCGATAGTACGAGTTCTCAGTTCATCGACATTTTCAATGGGAGTCGTATAAACTAATGATTTAAGGTGACCCCAGAGAAAAAAGTCCAAAGAATTTAAGTCTGGAGACCGAGGAGGCCACGGTTGTGGACCTCCCCGTCCTATCCACCGATCTGGATACGTATTGTCCAAAAACTCGCGAGCAACTAAACTAAAATGCGCTAGAGCACTGTCATGAATAAAATACATTTGTAATCTTAATTGCAACGGAACTTCTTCCAGCAGTAGTGGTAGCTCCTCTTCAAGAAATTTGCGGTATACCTCGCCATTTAACCGCATCGGTAAAAAATGTGGACCTATCAAGTGATCTCCAACAATTCCGGCCCACACATTGACAGAGATTGATGTTGATGACGGGCATTCAATAGTTCGTGCGGATTTTCTTCGGCCCATATGTGATTATTATGAAAATTAATAATCGCGTTTCTAGAGAATGTAGCCTCGTCGGTGAAGAATATTTGAGCCAAATCGTCAGTATTATGTGCGATTTTGTGTTGCATCCATTGACAAAGGCACTCTTAGGCGGGAAATCTGCCGGCAAAAGTGCCTGCACCCGTTGAATGCGATATGGATACAACAGTTGATCTTTCAATATTCTCCAAGCTGTGGCCTGACTAATGTTTAAGCAAACGCAATTTTTCTGGTGCTTGTAGTAGGATGTTCCTACCAATTTCATTTGGTACCATTTCTTCAACTTGTGGAGTTCTCACTGTAGATGGGTGCCCCCGTTAACAGTTGTCCGTTTTTTTTAAATTTTTCGTTTCACTAAGACGTTGGTGAAGACGGGCAAATATTGAATGATGCGCGATGTTACGGTTCGGGTATCATTCTTCATAAAGACGTCTAGCAGCACGCGAATTTTCATTGGCAAGACCGTAAACGAAATGCATATCACACATCTCAGCATTCGTGTAATTCATTTTAGAAAACAGAAACTGGCAATAAACTGAATGAATGCTCTGACAACTATTAACAAATATTGAAATGACAAATAAACAATTCCGTCTCAACACAATAGTTTTTGAAGAACCAACTGTGATATTATATCGTGTTAGTCATAGTTCATAATTTATTATTAAACATTCAATAACTTTAAAACCAAACGGTTTTGGACATATACTCATATGAACTTTTATGATCAAAATAACCTCAGGAATCAGCTCTTAAAGTTTGTCGCATATATTGAGAATCACCCTGTATATACAATATAAATGAGAATTAAAAGTATGCAATCAAAACAGATATGATCGAACAATATCAAACTAGCCAAATACAAATTTTAAAGGAATAGAAACACCTACGGTTTAATAAACTTGCGATAGCAGCTAATAAATTAATATGTGCGAATGTTTCATTAATAAAATTCCTTTGTGCTCTAAATATGTTAAGCAAATATAATTATATCTTCTTCAACAATGATAATAGCCCTCTATGCTCTTTTTTCTACCTGCGAATCCGAGCTGAGTCGAAGTTCTTGACCTTGCCTAACGGACAATAGTGATAGACATTAAATCTGGAGGGCACTGTACATACCTGCTACAAACTCAAACATACAAAATGCAACTCAATACATGGAGTATAGTACAGTAAATTAAAAGAATACGTTTTGTGTAATAATATAATGGATAATCGAATATGAGTTTCCTATATTGTAAATTAAACAATCATTAATGCCGCGTTTTTGATACATCAAATATTGGAAAAAACTCATTTAAGAGATACATCGCTTAACCGTTGCTGGACGCGTTAAAATTGTTTTTTAATTGATCTGCAGCAATAAACAATCGTGTATGAACTGTATATCGATACTTATGGGACGATTATGGCTAACTTAATCGTCCTGTAGTACAAACAATTCGCTAGGTAGATAAAATTTTCAAAAAACTGGAGACTTTGAGGAGGGAACAGACCGCGCGCATTATTGTAGGGCAGGTTCACTCGAAAGCATTGTTGCTGTAAGTGACAGAGTGACTGAAGATCAAGAACTATCGATTTATTACCGCTCGTAAGCTTTGGGCCTTTCTTATGGCTCCCTTTTGGCGCATTTTGTACAAAAACTTGCATCTACATCTTTAGAAAATTGAATTGACACAAGAAATGAAGTTCAAAGCTCATGGACAGCGAAGATTTTACACAGATTGAGTATTAGAGGAGCAAGAAGCCGATGTTGATTTTTTAAATACATTCTTTTTTTCTGGCGAGATATATTATTATACAGTCGCGAGCAAATGTTATAGGCACCTTTGGCAAAATTAATGGGTTTCATGTTTCTTGCATTTTTTTGTGACAGTTATTTCAACGTTTATATAATCGTCTTTATGGTTACAATAGTCTTTACAGATACCTTTTGTAAATGTATTATTTTTTTTTTATATATTTTCAAGTCTTCGTGATGTCACTTTCCCATCACACTCCCATCTAAAAAGTATTATAGCTGTACTAAAAACACTCTAATATGCAACAAATTAATAAGATCCCTTAAAATACTACATATTTACAATGTATTACCTACAAGTTTTTATTTTCTCATTTATTACTGTGATATTCGCCCAAAATTTAGGGTGCCTATAACATTTGCTCGCGACTGTATATATTATATTTACTAGTTGTAAAATATTGTAAAACATTTCACAATATTTTCTAACACTTTTATTGCTCTTTTTGTATATGTGGTATACAAAACCGCAGCCACGTTATTTCGAAATTTCGCATAATAGTAAAAATTCTTACTACAATTTTCGTCCAACAGTGAACAGTTGGACAGAATATTACTATGCGGATTTTTCTCTGTGCAGGCGTTACGAATATACATAGAATCCTACCATAAATCTGTGATAGTGGGTTACCTAATCAAGATACTACTGAATTGAAATGATATTCGTTGAAAGGAAAACAAAAGATTTTTCACAGAAGGTTACATCGAAGTGAAGTAAACAGGAATGCGGTTCTGACTAGAGTAATACAGTGACGAAAAATCTCCTCTCACAAAGCGTCGTAGAAAAATAAGATTTGCTTCTTGCAGAAATTCTCTAAAATATCAAGACCTTTTCTAAGTCGTCGTGACAACATTCTCAATAACTGTGATGTCACCCTATGTATTGAAACGAGCTACAATCTTTACTTAAAATAACTTTCCGCTTAGTTCGCTTCGATGTAAGCCTTCTGCGAAACACCGGTTCGCTTCTGTGTTTCTCTTTCAACGAATATAATTTCAATTCAGTAGCATCTTGATTAGGTAACTCACTATCAGTGATTTAATTATGCTCACTATCACAAGTACCATAGAATTTGCTTACCACATCCATTGGTTTTTCACTAGAATTTCTTCCGCTAATCTTATCACCGTAGAATAGGATTTAATCTGTCTTTGATTCTCTGCATTCATGTTAAATCCGTTTTGTTTATTCTTTCATTTAAATTAGTATTACACATTGTTCTAATATGAATTAACAACGCTAAAGAATTAATTTAAAAAGCAAGGGAAATGAAACAATAAAATTTAATTTTTGATTAATCATTTCAGTACAGTTCGTCTGTCTAAGCCATGTGTTCGAAACTGTGCCCCTTCACTTCATACATTTATTTATTCGCAATAATTGGAATGCTATTCAACGATACAAAACCGTACTTTATTCAGTACTTGACAAGCTGTGAATACTTGCACATTGTCCGATCCCCATTTAGATTATTAATTATTAATCCAATACAAATTAGTTAGTGTTGAATATAGAAATTCTCATGATGGTTGGTTATGGCGACAGAAAACGAAGTTGTGCTGAAGTAGTGACTATTTTTAATGAAATTCATCCAAACCGGGAACCGATCTCCAGGACGACGGTTTCAAAAACTTACAAAGATTTCAAGAAACTGGTAGCGTTAAAGACCGTGCAACACCTGGGCGACCTCGAATTATTACCAACGAAGAATATTCTTTGAATGTTATGTTGGATGTGGTAGGAAATCCAAAAAATTCAGTACAACAGTTGGCGTTGAATCACAACATGAGTAGAGGATCCATACAAAAAAATAATGAAACGCGAAAAATAACATCCTTATAAAATTCACTTGCTACAAATATTAAGTGACGACGATTTTGACCGCAGAACCGAATTTTGCGAAACTATGATGCACAGAATACATCAGGATGGTAACTTTTTTAATCGAGTCCTCTTCTCTGATGAGTCAACTTTTTGTTTAAATGGATATGTTAACCGCCATAACTGTCGATATTGGTCTGACAGAAATCCGCATTGGATGGAGCAGGTTCATACGCAGTATCGACAGAAAATTAATGTTTGGTGTGGCATTATTGGTCGGAATATCGTAGGTCCTTTTTGCATTAACGGCAATTTAACGTCTGAAAGATATTTGTAACTTTTACAACAACATATTGTTCCACGACTTCGCGAAATATTTCCAAACCACGGCAATCTAAATTGTATACCAACAGAAACCATATGGTTTCAACAAGACGGAGCACCGCCGCATTTTGGTCGTCAAGTGCGCGAATATTTGGATGAAACATTTCCCGGTAGATGGATAGGGCGAAGGGGGCTATTGAATGGCCAGCTAGGTCTCCTGATCTGACACCACTTGATTTTTTCCTGTGGGGTCATGTAAAAAATCGAGTGTATGTCAACAGACCATTACAAATCGAAAACCTATAAGAACGTATAAGAAACGAAATTGCCAGTATTTCTCCAAATCTTTTGATTGATTCTTTGCAAAATTTTGCTCAACGTGTTCATTATTGCCAGGAGGTAAATCATTTCGAACATCTTTTGTAACATAAAAATTATGTAATTTCTTGTTTGAGCTTCTTTTTATTACAATCTGTTCTGTTTCAGTTAAATGTATTATTTTTACAATTATTATTAACTATTATTATTTATTTTTTGGTCAAACTTCACGCAGCAAAGAAGTAACGATAGATAAAGACAACATTTTTCATTTTTCAAAATTTTACTAGTTCGAAATTTTTTTTTAAAGTTTCGATTAAAATAAGATATGGATGTGTTACATCACAGAACGCAGAAAAAAAATTCTCTTTTCAAAAATATTAAATTTGACCCTTAGTGCCATTTAAAAAAATCAAGTTAGCCTTGTATCCCCAGAAAAAATGAAAATAGAAATTTGAAGAACATCTTAGACGATAGAATTTAAATAATTTTTACCATGTACCAAATTTCAACAAGTTTTGTTTAATAGTTTTCATAATATTTAACTGTATCCATAGTTTTTAGCGACCCTGTATATTGTTTTAAATTTAGCAAAAGTTTTTTTTTTTGAGGAGTAAGTAATCGTGGAATAAATTAATTTTAATATGTTAATAAAACAAACACATATGCAATTGGGTTAACATGATTTTTTAACAATGCGTTGCAAAGATTTACATTTATCCTCACATAATTTTACTCCAAATATAATAATCAATTTTGCGGACGATGAGTTGACTACAAACCATTGCATATCGTATAATTATTATATCATAAAAGGAAACAGATATCTACGAACACATCCTATATTTTTTTCTACATTTGCATGGCCACTAAAATAAAATGATAAAACATAATGCAAAAGGCACACAATTATTTTAACGATATTACCTTAATAAATAATTAGATAATGTTTCTTAATGAACCTGCTATAATATTAGGCATGTATTTCCGGGCATGGTACTATAAATTTTAAAACTCCCAAGCACGTTAATTAATTTTATGCAAATCTCTCAAAATATAAACCTGTGTTGAACACATGTTCTCACTTATTAAACCTTGTATTTAAGTACATACGTCATTATGCTAGCCTTAAAACAAGTGCGATGTATTAACATTCTGTTTAAAAAAAGATATTCGTTTGTATACAAAATGATTAAACAATAAAATTATATCTTGTTCAATACCATCGCGTGAAATGTAATTAATAATTATATATGTAAGTAAAAATATACAAAACAGCGGAATATGTTTAGATTTAAACACTAATAAACAGAGGAAATTTGCAATCATAAATATTCATATTCGTGACAGCGTTATTTTAATTACCCTAGACTTCCTTCTAAGGTATACGAAACAGTGTTAATTGTTCTTTTCTTAATTTTAATTAATTGCAGACTAATAATATGTATATATGTACATATATTTTATGCGTGCAATATTTTATATCTATGCGTCTCCTTTCAGGACTTCTACTATCCTATTATATAAATATCGTCTATAGTTCTCTCTTTTAATAGCAACAGATATAATGCTAAAGCTAAATATTCCTTTTGCATAACGTCACGAAAGAGACGAGAAGAGGGAAACAGCTTCTGTGTATTTTTATGGGAACTATTTATGATAATGACTGGTAGTAGTGTTATTAAGAAAGATCTACAACTTCATGTAAATGCTAATGGTGACTTTTTTTTCATTTCTTTTTCTATAAGAATATATTGAAAGATGCCTGAGCGTCCAGGAACAAGTAGCAAATTGCTTTTCAAATTGTTTTTTTTTTACGGAACAGAGGATATTTCTTTATATTTATATATCCACCATGTTTTTTTATAAAATAATTTTATAGTGACTCAATCTGCAACAATGTGTAATTTATCTGTGTTATAAATTAAATACTACAAATTGTGTATAAGCATAGGTATTGGCACAATCATCAGATACAAATACATGTTTAGTAATAGCAATAAGCAGTGGCGGCTCGTGACAATCTCCCCATTTTACAAAGTTTTGAATCAGTTTATATTAGCTTGCAGTAATTCACTACCTCGTTTATTGCTAACTAAAATAATACCGACACAAAAAATTAATATAGACAAGTCCTTATCGGGAATACTTATCTACCTAAATATAAATATTAACGTATTTCTTCCGGAATTGTATGTATTTGGGTACATGGGTCACTTGTTTACATTTCACTACCTAACTAACGCAAAACCATTTAGGTGTTTTTCTGATTTTATATCAACGAAAACATAACACGACACAAGGCACATGAGCTATTTAAGCGTAGATGGTCGAGTAAAATATAATGGATATTCTAAGCGTAAGTGGACGTATTTCTTACGAAAAATGGGAAACGCAATATTTATTTTCCTTTGAAAAAGATATAGAAAAATAAATCAAATGTAAGTAAAGATAATTTTATTTTCTTTGTTTGCACTTAAGCAAATGGCTTTTTACTTACTACTTTTTTTTTCAAGAATAACTCCCTTACTATATTTATTAATTCATTTTTACCGCAAGAAAGGTATCAGTGGCAGTTCATTTTGAAATACTGCAGTTATTAATTTGCACGCGATGTCATGCTAGAATAATACTACGTACTTTATTACTATAATCAAAAAATATTAAATATTCTTAAACACATTTTTATATGCAAGTTCAATCAATAAGAGTAAGGGGGTTTGCAATATTATTAACAGTAATATCAGATCGAAAACTTCTTGTCAAGAGATTGATGAAATATCTAATGAAAAAGATTTAACTGATCCAGTAGATATTGTCAGTGCCTTCAACATTTATTTTGTCAATATTACCAGTTTAAAATTTTGATAATGGTAGCCTTGTGTATAACAGATCATCTTTTTACACCGATGTTGTTCGTGAATCGGACGTAGCGTCCTCCATTATGCATTTGAAATCTACGAGTTCACACAGTATAGATAACATCACTAAAAATATTTTAAGAAGGTATATAACATTTCTGGTAACACCTCTAACAGCATTGATTAATAGATCGCTTATAGATGGAATCTTTCCCAAATGTTTGAAAATATCAAAGATACTACCGTTGCATAAAAAAGACGACAAGAAAAACCTTCAAAATTATAGACCAATTGGTTGACGAAATGTTAACTTCTCTTTTTTGAATACCATAATATTATTAGTCCTTCGCAACATTAGTTTCTTGCTGGTCGATCTACACAAACTGCTATTTTACAATTTACAAATCATCTCTACGATATACTCAATAATGAACAAAAATGTATTGGAATCTTCATGGATTTAAGCACAGCTTTCGATTTAGTGGATCACAATATATTGTTAGATAAGCTTTCTGGATAGGGAGTAAGAGGGCCAATGTTACTATGGCTTCAATCCTATGTTGATCGCTTACAACTAGTAGAGGTAAAAGGTATAAGATCGAATCCCCTTAAATTTTAAAGAGGTGTTCCGCAGGGTTCTGTTACAGGCCCCTCTGTTATTTATTGTTTTTGTGAATAATCTTCCCAAATTATCTTTACGTAACATTATTGTAATGTAAGCAGACGATACAAGTTACTTGGCACATGATACATGTAGAAGTAATATGATTGAAGGAGCACAAATTATGCTGAATCAGTTTTCAAGTTATTTAGTTCGTTATATTTCAATACTGACAAGACTGTTTTCATTAATTTTACGCCATCTGTAGCTAAAATCAGTGAAAGTTATCTGCTGCGTATAAAATCTAAATCGATTAGGCGGATTCCAAGTGCCAAATTCAATTTATCGGTATTTTTACAGAAAATAAAAGCTTTTTAATAATTAATTTGTGATTTACAATAGTGCGGTCATGGACTAGTGGCTCTTTAAGAGGAGCCGCCAGTGTCAATAAAAAGAAAAATACTATAATTCAGAATAATTGGATTCCATTTACAATTCGTTAGACAAATAAATACGTTTGAGAATAAGAGTCTAGTAGAAATATTAAAAATTCTTTGAAACTGCAGTAACCATTTAATTACCGTTTGAAGCAGAAAACCTTGTAGCTTCAACTGCTAGAAGTAAACAATGAAATAAATCTCTTTTACTTGTTCTAAAGTGGAATTTATCTACGATAGACTCTTTTACCACCAAAAATTGTATAATTAAATTAGAAACAGAGGATTAAAGTGCTAATCATTAGATATGACGACTGAGCTAGATTGTATGGAGGAATGTATCAACAAAAAAAGTACCCAACAAATGAATTAACATTAAACAAGTCTACAATAAAAAATATTTTTCTGGAATCGAATAATATAATCGAAATCTTCCAAACTTTTTTTTTTAAAAAGGTTTAATTTATTTATGAAACCAAACTCCATAAACGAAAGCTAGAAAAATGGCTAAACGAGTTCAATACGCACGTTCCTACAAAAATGGGTATTTATCAAAAGTCCTTTAATAAGAATTTTGATCTTGCTTTCAAACATTCATAACGTTTACAGTACCTTATTTCTTATTTAACGACGTATATTACTTTTCCAGTATTTCTAAAAATACGTATTTTGCATTATTTATATTTTTCACATTTTGTTCCAACGATAAGTTAAAAATAAAACATTGTTGTCGGCAGTAAATCCCGAGAAAACCGCCAGGTCTACATACTCGTTTATTTTAGGCGTTATTTGTCCTACATGTCTACAAATACAAATCCAAAACATTCGAAAAGTATGCCTTACGTTTTATCAATATGTCAAGGTGAATTGCACTTCTGGGATTTGAGCTAAAGCTACGTAGTTCAAAACAGCAGTTTAGCGAACATTTTTACTTGGCATAGTTCTTGATTGTACCGTAAACAGATATTAGCTAATTGCGTTATTTCAACAAAACCATTAGCAGTGTCATAAATAATATTATGGTCGTTCATAAAATTTGTGGTTATTTACGTTAAGTATGCATGTTGCTCATTTTGTTTAGGAATTTAATGGCGCGTAAATGTGTGCTTGTAGGCATGCAATAACTATGTTCTACCTATAAGATTTTAGAAATGAATTTTTTTATAATTAAAATCATTTTTGTCTGAAAAAATTTTAGAGATATTAAGAGATGCAAAAGTACGGATTAGGATTTATTCATTGCTTAAGACAGCGACCAGTAGATTTATTGTATCATTCTGTATTCAGTTACTTTGCTTTACAGAAATATTCGATATATAAACAGGTATTTATTTAGAGACTGCTATTCACCGTACAGCCATATTCTGTTAGCAGAGTTGTTAGTTACCGTTCTAAGCTGTTTTCGGTTGAAAGCCAACATGTCGGCAGTCAAGTAGTGCGACAGATTTCTCATCATTCCACAGAGGTCCCAATTGCGTTCATAGCGCGAAATAATTGTCGTTTATGCATGAATCTAATCCAGACTTACTTACATATTTATAATAATCTTCGCAGTTGTGATAGTACTATTGTACAGGTGGTGATATTAGTAATAATATATATTGACATCGGCCCAGGAAGAACATATAACCTTTGATTTTTATTCGTATTAAATAAATAAAACAACATTGAAATTAGAAAGATATTTACAAAGATCAAGAGATTTGAAATAAATACTTTTGTGCTAGTTGGTATTAGTATCGTAATTTATATTTTTTTGCACGTTTTGGACTGATGGAGGTAACATCATGCAACACTTGTGCCGAACGATTATTCTTTACTCAAACGAGATGCAGTTGCAAAAACTGAATTCTGATGTCGATATTGCATCATTCCTTTTTTTCGCATAAACTAGATTCATCGAATGTTTTTTGTGGCCTACCAAATTGTTTTGTTGTAGATGGACTTTTTTTTCGACTGTACTACTAATAGTAGCATCAGCAAGTTCTACTTCCTGATCTAACCACTCTTTCATTTCTTGCTATAAATCCTTTTACTTTGCGAGAACTTGCTTTCCAACGAAATTCTGTTTTCTTTTATAACATTAGTTAATAATTTATTGACTTCTTGTTTATTTACAATCTCTTTTATAAATTTACTACGTAAGCTTATGTACTGCAAACGTCTGCACTTATTTAGAAGCAACCTCGAACAAACAGTTTTTGAGATTTGTAATAGCACGAATTAAGCCAAGTACAACGTTAAGATATTTCAATAAATGACGAATTAAATTAGGTGTTTATCTTAGTACACAAATCAAACGCCGATATCAAGTGAATTGATTTATACTAGCAAATAAGCCGCAGAGGCTTGATATTCCCACAATTTCTGAGTTTATTGATATACTTCAACATATATAGTATACAAATTATGCAATCTACAGATCATTATTACAACTTGATAAATTATTTCGCCCTACCAACGTGTGTGTCTGTCCATGGCCATTATTTCAGTATTTACTCAGCAAATGTACCAGTATCATAAATTTGTTATTATAGATCCAGTAAAAGTTATTTTAAAGCCTTTTCTAGTTAATTACAGATGCCACTTCCAATATTATATTATCGGCTATATCTTTTTGTTCCAGCATCCACACAAAGTAACATTTTTCTGTTCAGCCTGAACTCTTAAGTCTTGCAGACATTCTCTACAACTAATTTGGAGATTACCTTGGCGAAAATTAGTGCCTCTTAAATATCAAGTCGGAATGGGTGTAGTTTTTGGCTTCCATGGAGGCCATTGGTGAGATTTTTGCTGTTGCAGGAATACATATCAAAAAAAGTTAGTCCTTGAATGCCTTTCTGTAGCTTTTCTTCAAGCAATCAGGCAACGAAAAATCTTACCACAGCAATGTATAGCTAATACATCATGCGTGGATTTAATGTTAATTTTTTTTTCAGTTGCACTAATGGTTTGCATTAAGGGCCGTTTGCATTTATTTGTCATATTTTTAAGATGCTCCAGGTTAACTTCAGATTAAGTACCATACCCAATTAATTTAACTTCTTAACTGAATTGTATTATTTTAATGCGAAGAGTTTGTAGGTTTAGGCTACTTATAACTACTGAAGTTTCCTCGAGGTTAACATTTGGTTTACTCCTCTGCTCTTTTCAGAACCTCCTGCATGAGTTCAATCAATATAAATATTGCAATGTTATCTGCATATCCCTGCATTGTTAAGGGTTACAGAAAGTTCATGCAGTACCACAGCAGAAGAGATAAAATATCTCCATGTGGACAAACTTAGCCTACTGCTAGCACTATTTTCCTAGCTAAAAATGTCTAGATGGGTCTACCTTCCCCATGGTTTTCATACACTCACGGATAATTGCTGGAGATCTCTTATAATTAATTCGAAAGGGCATTAATACATCCCCTTTCTATATCAGTAATCATCTGGATATTAATATGAATTACTGTGTGACATTATCAAACGATTTTCCTGCATGGCAAGGCAATGCATACTGATTTCGGTGTAGCGATCTTTGTTCTAAAGGGATTTTCCCAAACGTATTTATCCAGTAGTTTTTTTTTCCCAGAGCATTCAGAATAAATGATGATATTGTTATGGATAGGTATGGCATTGCTTCAGGGTATGGAGGTGGCTCAGGTTTAGGTATAGAGGCAACATTTTACCTGTTCCATACTCTTAGTATGCAGTTTAAGAGTAACTTAGAAAACTGTTTTTACATGTTGCTTCACCAATTTATTTCATTTGATAATTTGGTCGTTTGCACAATGTTGTAAGAAAAGGAATGATAATATGTTCAAATCGTGTCTAGATTGGTCTGCATTTTTGACATAAGTTAATCAACGATTTACTAATGTAATTACATTCAAATTTAAAACGAAAAAGAGTGATTGCTTTGATACTTTATTATTGTACAAGCAAAATTAATCAAGTGAAGTTTATGTTGATTCTGTTTTGAACAAATTGACGACAGACGCAATATAACGGATAGATACTATTCATTACATTCGGTGGAAAGCTGCTTTGTGTGTTGGATTATTTCGCAGAATTATTAGTTTAAAATTCTCATACGGGACAAAAACAAATTGTTTTTTCAACGCTTTTATTAAAAAAGAAAAAAAAAACACCAAACAAACATAATAAAACAACACCATTTGTCAACGGTATCCACTCTCCATTAGCCCATCCACTTGTGCAACTCACCGGACGTTTAGAGGCGCACAAAATTGATATTTCCCATGAATAATTAATATATCATGATTGTCCGGACAATAATATCTCTATATAAAATCGAAAATGTTAAAACCGACTGGATGGGGCACACGTGTACTACACACACCAAGTGAGGAGGTATATCGAAGGCAGATCGCACAATAAAAACAACGCTTATGGCGGTTATTATGTAACAAGTCATAATGGATCCGTGGTACTATCGTATTTTATGTGTCGGTGTGCCCGGGCATAAGGGTAGAGGATTGTTAAAGACGACACGAGACACCTGCGCCTGCCTATGCCTTCTTTGGCTGAGTAATATGCTCTTTGACATAAATTTACGCGGGTATTAATTAGGGGAAGAACGTGCATTGGGGACAGTGGTGGAAAGGAACCGAAATACCGGAAGATACGTGTTGATATTGCTTATACAATGAGAAGTAATATATCTTAAGGGTGATTTTGGGTGATAATGGGATGATATACGGTGTTGGTTTTTTATTGAATGTATTTTAAAGTCTTCATTTATTTTTATAGCATGTGCGAATGTATCTATCAATATTTGATTGCCATGCACCTACAGTATTTTTTATTTTTTGTAGCATATAACGATGTATACTGGGTGCCCCAAGGTGTAAGACATATTAGAAGTATATGGAGAACCAAACCTGAGATTTAAGTCAAATTCTATACCCGCATGTTATTCAAAACGAACTACATTTCTAAAATATTTTCAGAAAGGCAATGCTGCCGCCTCTACCAATTCACGTAACAACTTTTTTAATTTAAATGGAACACCCTGTATATTTTTTCATTACTAGGTGCCTTATTTAATTTTGTGCAACTTTTTCATATGCTTCGCTATATTCATCCTAAAAAGGTTTCAAAATAAAAATTAATTTCAATATTTTTTTTTGGAAAAACCCAAGCCTTACAGCAGTACGGATATCTTTTATTCCTTATGGTAACTAAAAGCGCAAATTTTAACATAGCTTAACAAAGTGTTCAGCAAATTTGGCGTTACACCCACTTTAAGTAAGAAATATAGAGCGTTTCATAAGTTACTTTTACGGAGTATGTATGAAAAGATTCATTTAAATCCTTTTTTGAAATGTAACACCATGTATATTAATAATCGCTCTTGGCAAAAGCTGATAAATTAACTTTTCAAAAATGTATAGTGTTCCTATAGCTATACCTTTACGATTTTCAGCTATAAGCATTACTTTATATACCCTTCCTGATTTACTTTTATCTAAAGAATCGCTATGAACTATAAAACATTCACAGCCAATTAATATGTCATTTTTACAAATTTACGGTATTTTGTTTGGCACTAATCGCTAAATATGGAAAAGTAACCAAAAACGAGTAACAGATATTTAAGATTGCAAGCTAATTTAGGAATAAAATGTCCTTAAATTTAGAAACGAAAAATAACGCTTATTTTAACAATTGTTAGTCGTTTACTTCTAAACATTTCAAAATTCGCGATAAAACTGCGGTAGTGCTGGCTCTAATTTCATTTCGGCAAATGCTTGAACAACATGTTCTTGTAATTTTTCCATCGTGTTTACTGGTGTTCCATAAACACTTTCTTAATACCACTGATAAAAATCAAGAGGCGTCAAATCTGAGGATATCGGCGGCCAACTCCAAGGGGTAAAACGACCAAGCTACCTGACAAAAATACTCCAAACTGTGGTACTGGAAATGCTGCAAACTTCTCCTAAACCCCTCACCACAAACTGCACTAAACTGGACGTACGTTTCAATAGCAAAGCTATCATCATCAGCAGAAACACTGCTACCTATTTTTTTTTTACTGCTACTCCAATCCCTTTTTGTTGAATGCGCTGGTGCTCCATCAAGTTGGTACCATCTATTTTTTAACTCTCTGAATTGAAACTCGCGATATTCCTAACTCTTGTTCGGCACAACGTATTATTGATGACTGAGGATGTGCTTCAAAATATGCTAAAACGTCACTACAACGATGCAAGTCGCGCTGAGGCTTGTAGAGAAATCGTGTGTAAGAGAGGCTCTTAATGTCAACTCTAGCAAAACGACATGATTTCATTCACATGGAGGAGGAAGCTTCCCAAACCCCAGTGTCCCACTATATTCTGCTCTAAAATACTCGTATCAACCGAGGTTAAATATCTGGATGTTGTCTTGGATGCCAAAACTGCTGTACAAATCCATACCTAGATTGACGAACAAGCGTTTAGGAACTTCTGGGCCTGTAGAGGTATGTTGGGCAAAACGTGGGAGCTAGAGCCTGCAATGGTACACTGGCTGTACACGAAAGTTATTATTATGGTGGCATAAAACAAATCTAGGCTATGCTATAAGTGCGTTTAGTAAAGTCCAAAGGATTGCCTGTTTGGGCATCACGAGAACCATGTCCTCGACGTCGAAGGCTGCTATGGAAGCCATTCTTTTGCTTCCCCCGCTGCAGTTGGTGTTGTGGCCTGAAGCAACCCTAGGGGCTTACAGAGTAAACTGTAGTAGATGCAAGGGCTTCTCCGGCAAAGTCGGAGACCACACCAGCACCTTCAACTTCATCGAACAGACGGTACCACTGTCCGTAAAGGCAGATAAGATCTCGCCCGCTTTCAACTTCTGTGGGGGATACAGCGTTGGTTCGTCGATGCCTTGAAAACGCGTAATGGCACGGGCATTGAAATCTGGAGGGATAGAGAGAAGGACGGCGAGGCTTTTTCCTTCTCCACCATTTTCCAGCCAACCATCAGACTTGTGCTGAGGCCATCTCAAACTGCCTACGCAAGAATGGAAGGGTAGAAACCTTCTCCGACAGCCAGGCTGCCCTCTAAGCTTTACGGACTGTCAGATTTGACTCTAAGATGGTACTGGGGTGCCACAGAAAACTTAAACAGCTGGCGCAACATCTAAATGTTACATTGAGATGGGTGCCAGGTCACTCTGGGATCAGCGGCAATGAAATAGCTGACACGTTAGCAAGGGGTACCAGCAAGCTGCCGTTTGTGGGTTCACAACCGACGTGTGGTAGCTCATATGGCAGCATCAAAACGTTTGTCAGGTCTCAGCTTGCTGCTAGGCACTGCTCCTTTGGGGATGGACTCGCCAGCGCTGGAAACTGTAAATTTCTAGGGGTTCAACCGAATAAGGAAAGACTCCGTAATGCAGTCTTTATGAACAGGGATAGATTGAGATTACTCACAGGAATCTTAACTGGGCACTGCGTACTAAATAAACACATGTACTGCATGGGGCTAGTGCAGGAAGTGTGGGAGTGCAGAGGAAACTCCTGCTCACCTTCTTGTTAACGCCCAGGCAGTGGACAGGGAGAGACAGACGCACTTTGAGGTTCATCTGTTGGACGAAGTCAAAGTCGGTAAGTTAACTCTCAGCCAAATTGCAAACTTTTATGATAAGGTGCAACCCGATTAGAGGACTAAAATGGACATAGGAACACAAAGGTCTTTCTGGCCCATGGACAAAAAAAAATGCTAAAACGTTAGTGACGTTCTTATCGTTTATATGGGTTTAGGCAAAACTAGGTGCTTCTAATGAGGATCCAAAATTACTAAAAATTTCTTTGTAACCTAGAAAACTTTTTATTGTTCATTGGCCCTAAATTTTGAAAGGTATCATTAATTTTTCTGCACGTTCTGGTAAAGTTTTTATCACATTGGCGATAAATAATAAATAAATTCATAATAACTTGATTTGCATATGCTAATTCTTCTACTTTCAGGGATTATTGTTTAAGTAAAATACAATAATTTATAAAATGCAATGAATATGTGTCACTTGGTGTCACTGTCAAGCATTCATAGTCTGCATTAAATAAAATTTTAGGAGGAGTAGTATTCTGAAAAAAATGCTTAATTCAAATAACTCAAATTTGCGAAGGTATAGATAGGTATAGGAATGGTAGAACATTTATGAAAAACGATTTATCAAGTTTTGCAGAAGGCGATTGTTTCATTTATAAAAGAAAATGATTTAAAGGTATTTTTCTATATACACCTACTTCATAAAAGTAACTTATGAGACGCTCTGTATAGTTTACTTAAATTGGATGTCATGTCAAGTTATCCCAAAGCTTCGTTAAGCTATGATCAAAATTTACTTTTTTAATCATTATAAACAACAAAAATATCCGTATTTCTGTAAGGGCCGACTTTCTCAAAAAAAAAAAAACATTGAAATAAATTTTTATCTTGAAAACGCTTTAAGATAGGTAAGGGAAAGTGCATATATGGAAACGTTGTACAAACCTAATAATGAAAAAAAGATGCCAGATATTCCATTTAAATCAAAAAAAAGTTGTTACCTGGATTGGTAGAAGCGGCAATATTGTATTTTTGAAAATATTTTAGAAATATAGTTCACTTTGAATACTTAACTTGTAAATACAAAATTTGCGGTAATTCTAATATTTGGTTCTCTATATGTACTTCTAGTATGCCATCTACCTTGGTATACCCGGTGTAACAGCTTGCAGTTGAGATGGCTCGTGCGGTATATCAAATTTGGCCCAATCCATACATAAAGTTAATTTAATTTGTCGGCAACTCCATAAAAAGAGTCTAAACAAACGAAATATTATTCATGCAAAACAAATACGAATTATGTTAGTTAAACAAGATACGTATAAAAAAACTAACGAATTAAATGATTCTTCCCCACACATTAATTATAACAGCAGCATGTTTGTATTGCTCGTTAAGGCGTCTGCACAATGCCACCAAAGTATCACCGATGCTAGGTTAAGAAGGAATGACGGAGCGAATAAGATTAACGCAAAACGGTAACGCGAGACGCAGACAGAGAGCCGGACAGAAATACAATTAATAAAGATTGTATAACCCGTATATAATGTAATGGCTATTCAAAGAGTAATAAATTACTTATAAGCGAGCCGGCGTATGTCAGCCTTTTTAAGACTGCCGATTTCTATCTCGGGTAACATAATTAAAAAGAACAACGCCACTGCTTATTGTAATAACATAACTGACACTTTAATTTCACAGTAGATGGCGCTCGCGCTGAGCGCACTCTTGAGTTTATGAAAGGTAAACTCATGTTTTTACTGGAGATTTATATATATTACATGAACAAGTAGGTACAAAAGCGAATATTGATATATTTTTTTCTAGTTGATGTACTATGTTGAATAAAATATGTATTTCCTGTAGAACCAAATTAGACAGCGAAGACAGAGTACTTATTATTACCTAAAAGACTGCGTGTTACTTTAGATTGGAACAAGAATAACAAATCTACGCTGGACTATTCACATGCCTCTTGAAAACTAACAATAAAATTGTCGTTAAACAAGTTTACAAATTCGGGATATTTGTTCGGGAAATTAGTGGATTTCTTTAATACCTAAACATGCAGGATATTCATTTACCCAAATAAATTTTAATTAACACTGCATGTTGCCGATTCTTTAAATTGTTAGTCTTTTCTCATGTATATTTTTGTACGTGTCTAATTCTCTGTGACAAGCTACATTTTTCATTATTTCAAGGTTTTCAATATTGATCCCATGTCCGGTATCATTTATGTGTTGTGCCACACTTGATGACTCAAGCATCTCATAGCATTAATGTGCTAATACAAATTACATTATCGCTGTGGGGATGCCTTAAATGTTGTTATACCTTCGTCGTTAAATTATTTAAAAACAGTAAGAGTCGACGTTATGCTTATTGCGAAAACAGAAGTGCAGAAGAAGAGTACCTTCTTAAGCCTGTTGCATGCTAAAGATACATACTAAAAGCGTACTTTGGTGTTCAACGGGCATTGAAGATATACAATCGTGTTTCCTTGAATATTGTGGAGTGCACCAAACTGAAAATGTTTTCAGAGCCATTTTATGTGATTTATTACTGGTTTATCTTCGGAATCTTATATATTGACTGATTTTGGAATTAAGGAGAAAATTATCATTGTTTTAATAATAATAAGTGGTTTATTGACAACAGAGAATACATTTTCAAAGCATAACAAAATGTTATAAGAACAACTCTTAATAGTATATGCAAGAGACATATAGAAAAGAAATAGACAAAGTCCTAATCGTTCACTCTCTGATGCCAAACGGCTCGAGATCAGCGACTTACTCGAAGTAGCTGGTCTACCTCTCAAGCCTAGTTACTAGCCTACAAATTTGTTAGAGTTTGCTAATTATGAGTGAAAGTCATTTGAAGTTTGCAGCAGATCTATACACTGTACCTAACGAAACAAACAAATGAAGATTTCTCACGATTTCGAGCAGTTAGTAACAACCATCCAATCTCTTACCGAAATGACAGTATTATTTATATTAGAAATTGTGTCATTTATGGATAGCTTCTGTTGATAATGACACTAATATCGTCATCCAATTAACTTAGATTTTTAACAATTCTTTTAAATAAAGAAAGAACACATCTTTTAGTCACTAAAATAAATTAAAAAGAGAGTAGGTTTAATGATTGCTCCTTGCGGTACACCAATATCAACTCCTAAAATTTTCAAGGTAATTTTGAGTAATTTGATTCGCTGAATGCAATAGCTTAAATACAAAAATTATAAAATTTATTAGAAATGTATCTAGCTAGGGAACTTGCTTCATGTTCTTGGTGTTTGTCCATCTTGAGAGGAGGGGTTACTATTGCCTATTCGCTCATTCGAGAGTCCACAAAATACGAATTTGTCTAGTGGCTGCAAGAACGAAGCAATTTCGCTTTTCTGGGAGCATTTCTATAACTTATACGAAGGAAAAGGGCTTTTTCCAGAGTCTATATCTCTCTAGGGAGCAAATAGATCATCAAATAAAATCTTAATTTAATAAGATTACTTAATTCAACTTGTGTATGTATTATTATTTATCATTCTTATTATTTATTTTTGATGGCCACCTGATGAAGCTTATGCTGTTGAGCGAAAGTAGTAATTTAAGAAGGTCTTCTCAGGTTTTGTCCTCTCTGCCCTGAAACCTGGTTGTAGACGAGCTTCTAATAAGTTGTAAGATAGGATAATGAAAAGGATAAAACTTTGGGATACCCAGATGATCTTGTCATTCCTATCTAGGATAAATTCAACAACGTTGTGTGGAACAAAATCCAGAAAGCTCTACAGGTTTTACAAGAATGGATGATTCACGAAAAGAAGAAGTTAAAAGGTCATGACACTAAAATTCCGTGGTGAAGAATAAAACTACCAGTGGAAGTAAAATATCTTGGTGTTATTTATGACTTTAAGCTCGCTTGGGATCGATAGCTTCGAAGAATTGAACCAGGGCGGAGACAGTACATATGTTGTTGTAATGAAGAGATTATGGACCAACGTGGGTATTAAGATTAATTCATTCATTCATTCATTCAAGTTAGGGTGGGCACTTTATGTCCGGGCACTTGAGCTTGATGCTCATTGTACCATCCCTATTGATTCTCTTATTTCCACTCGAGCAGCTTGGTGTGCTCTATAAAGCCCCGTATCTTGCCCAGTGGAAACTTGAGGACCTTCGAGGGCTCCAATAGATCTTTCCCGAAATATTTCTGCCTGAGTACCTTTAGTTCCTCACATGTGCAGATTACATGTAAACTCGTTTCCTCCTGTAGTTCGCATCTTCTACACCACGGTTCGCTTACACGGCCTGTGTTGTATAGATGCTTTTTCAGAGGACAGTGTCCAGTTACCAACCCAGTAATGGTTTTAACTATTAAGACTAAATATGATGTACCGGATATATAACTCCCGCATGATGAACAAAGATGCAGCAAGAAATTGCTATAATTGAATTTAGCAAGATACAGAGGCTTGCTTGTTTAGGAATAACATGGGCAATGAGGACTACTCGTACAGCAGCAATGGATGCCTACTAGATCTTCGTCCTTTCCATTTGGTGATAATGGGGGAAACAAGCATAGATGATCTGAAACTGCAAGAACTACCAGGCGACAGATACGCAGAATTGAAAAATAATAATATTTTATAATAACCTTTTTGGAATGAAATCAAACCACACGATTTTGACATATCTTTTTAACAGACATTTTGAGGTGGAAATCATAGATTCGATAAGCTGGGATCAATCCAGCTACAAAGAGAGGCTCTAAAGATTGATCTGGTTTACAGACGGATCAAAAATGGAGAACGGGACTGAAGCTGAAATCTAGGTGTGAAACGCAATGATTACCAAAAGCTTTCTAGGGAAATATATCAGTCTTTCAAGTAGTCTTTGCAATATTGTACGGTGCAACGAATATCAATCAGAAACCTTATTGAGGGAATCCTCGAAATATAATCAAGACTGGTTTGAGAATTTATTCGAAAACTAAATAGCCTAACAGCCCGCAATAAAATCAGTTTGCGGTGGGTGTCCGCACTTTCGGCATTCGAAGGAAACGAAAGAGTCCATAAGTAGGCAAGGATGGGATCATAAGCTTCGTATATAGACCCAGAATCTATTCTAGCACTGTCCAAAAATACAGCCCAAAAGCAGACAAGAAGTTGGGTAAAAGAAAAAAAAAACAGTGGGATAAAACAATCAAGCGAATTCATGGAAATACCTTTATTAGGGATCCATCAAAAAAAAAGATCGAACGATCACTGCAGCTAAGTGGGAATCATCTTCGCATCACTTCCACTACTGAAAAGGCACTTATAGAAAGTTGGGATGGGAACAACAGTGGAGATTGTGTGAGAGGATACTGCAAAACCACTTAGCATATTCTGTGTGAATGCGAAGCTCTGGACGTAAAAAACAGACAATTTTTGCTAAGCCCAAAATGACCCCAGAGGATTACTTCGATCAATTAACCATAGGACCTCTAGAGATTAATATAGAGTACCAGAATATTGGAAGAGCTGGTATAATTTATTGGGTAAAAGAAATGAGGAAATTAAATACAAAAAGGTTGCAGTTTTTCTGGCGACTTTAGGCCAGATGGCTCTCAGAATAGCAATTTTTAATCTCTTGTTTAAAAGAATAACACTTCTATATTCAATTCAAAACTTGTTTTCGTAGAATGTAACCTGTAAAAAAAATATAGAGACTGATTCTGATTAGTCAAACAAAACATGTGGATAATAAACCAAAATTTTAAATAAAATTCGGATGAAATAAGAAACAAGCTAAGAAAAATTGAACCAATACATCTTACACAACCACATTCACACATAACATACTAGTAGTACGTAACGTACATACATACAAGGATAAGAAAATATTGGAGGCATGTAACTCCGGTCGCACAGGATCTCCCTAATGAAACTAGGGGGCGTAACCTAAGCGGCAATAAATCTGAACCTCTGAAATCAGGTGAGGTACGATTCCGCCGTATCAGATTAATGTACGCCATCCAATTAAATTAAATAGGCCGCTTTTTAATTGCGATTCCAGACTGTGGAGCGAAATTATTCGTACTAAATCATTTACAGTGGAAATTAATTATAGATATGTCTATACCTATACACATAGTATGCAGTACCTACATTTACTTTAAAATGATCTTTTTCCATCTCGTGTATACTCTAATTTAAAAGAAATATATAAATAAGAAACGAAATATCTCCAATGTATCAGAAGAATTTTCGTAATGAACGCCGATAACTCATTTTTCAGAAGCAAGGATTACTTTTCTTGTTATACTTGTCGTCGACTAATTGTAAAACACCGCAAACATGTCGGGATTGAGGACATAAAATATAAGACTTGTTCACTCAAGTGGAAATACAAATATGTATGTACTTACAGTGATGCTGTTTCCTAGCAATTAAAGCAATTTCTTGTATCGTTTGATTGATAATCGATATACAAATTGTGTGTACTTATAGGTCGAAAAAGCATTTATTAAAATTAGACAACTTTTTGTGATCCATAGATGTTGTAATCTCATCAATCAGAATGCATTTTCAAGATATGTATAAAGATAAGCATAATAAACCTTCTGAGATACGTAGGCTAGATGAAGTCGTGGATATACTATACATACTTATAAGCAAGGACGTATACCTGTATTGATAGATTTACACTGTGTTGCTATAATAACCGTTATAATGCCTGTTTAAAAAATTATTTTTTTTTATTATACAGGGTGTTTTGAAACATCGTTTAAAGATTTTAAGGGCATGTAGTACGATCGAAAATAAGGTTAAAAGTCATAATAAACATATGTTCACAAATCAACCGTTTACGAGATAACAGCGAGTGTTCCTAGTAGTACATGGATATAATATATCCCAGTAAACAGGTGCTTATCAGCTATTGTTTTATGACAGTTTAATTTGACGTTTTGTGCAATCTGTAGCAATTACAATGGTTGCGTATTCTAATGCTGAAATGAGCGATATGGTGTTCATGTACGGTCATGCTAATGTGAATTCTTTACAAGCACGTCGCTTCTATGCTGAAACGTTTTCTGATCGCCAACTGCCTTCGTATGTGATGATTCAGACGGTGTTTCAACGACTAAGAGAATCTGGTTCGTTTGAGAAGCGGTGTTCTGATACTGGACGGCAAAGAATAGCATGTACTCCACAGATAGAAGATCGAATTTTGAATATTATTGATGAAAATCCCGAAACTAGTTTCGAAGAATTTCGACTCAAGTGGGTGTAAGCAGCAATCTTGTCTGGAGAACTCTTCATGAGCAACTCCTATACCCCAACCATATCCAACGGGTACAGCTGCTCCGAATTATCAAGCGAGAAGGGCTTTCTGTGAGTGGTTTTTGCGAACGGCCAGATTTCGCTGACAACATCCTTTTCACTGATGAAGCTGGTTTTACTAAAAACGGAATATTTAATTTCCACAACAATCACGTTTGTTGTGACGAGAATCCTCATGCTACCGTTGAAGCCAAGCACCAGCAACGTTTCTCTCTAAACATCTGGTTAGGCATGATAGGGGAACGGTTGTTAGGACCGATTGTTTTGCCACAACGCTTAACAGGTTCTGCATACCTCGAGTTCTTGGAAAATACTTTACCTGAACTTTTGGAAGATTTACCTATAAATCTAAGACTGAACCTCTGGTTTATGCAAGATGGAGCTCCACCGCACTTTACGCGTGCTGTTAAGGGAACATCTTAACAATGAATTTCCTGGGAGAAGGATAGGGTGAGCAGGTCCCATTGATTGGCCTCCAAGGTCTCCCGATCTAAACCCGTTGGACTTTAGTATCTGGGGTTGTTTGAAAAGTTTAGTGTACGCAACACCGGTAAACGATCTTCCAGAGTTGCGTCAACGAATAGTACACTGTTGCCAGATAATACGAGAAAAACCCTTGTTTTTTGAAAGAGTGCGTGCTTCCTTTAAAAGCAGATGTAGATCCTGTGTCGAAATGGAAGGACGTCATTTTGAACATCATCTTCTTTACTTATAATAATAATGTTAAAATGCAATAACATCTTAATAAAAACCGCTAAAGCAAACTTATTCTGCAATTGCGATAAAATCGCTGTTATCTCGTAAACAGTTAATTTGTGGACATATGGTTATTATGATTTTTAACCTTATTTTCGATCGTACTACATGCCCTTAAAATCTTTAAACGATGTTTCAAAACTCCCTGTATATGTATATTTTGAGCGACTTACCGTAATAATATCTCTCTATATTCAACTTTACATTAGGTTTGCTCCAATAGCCCAACCTGAGTTCGTTGTTCTCTTAGTATTTTTTAACGATTTGTTAAACATTCTCATTTGCAATAAACTTATGTTCGCTGGCCTTTAGACTTTTGTCCCGCATGTAATCTGCTTTGAGTTGTAAACTTCTCCAAAGAAACATCAAAAGTACCCTATTAAATTTGCCAGATTGTTAATTTCTGTATAAAATAATTTTCTTGAAGGTCAAAGTATTTCGCTAAAAGAAGAATATACTAATTATGTACCGGGTGAAAAATAGCGAAGAGTCAAAAATATATTCGATAGAAACTCCGATATCGATATATTAAAGCGATATGTAAATTTACAACAAACAAATGAAAATGAAATAATATTTGTAATAAAATAGTTAAAGGAAAAACAAACCGCAGGTATTTACGGTATTTCAATGAAAATTATGCAGAATAATTGGGTAAGAAATTGCATTTCCGTTAAAGTTTTTATGGGACCACTAAAAAGAAGGTAAAAAATATAAATTCATATAGTAATAGTATATAAAACAATTAGAATGCGTTATAAATCTAATTTCTCATCTTGATCTTTTGTAAATTCATAAAATGTATATCTCCACTATGGGGACACTAGTGATTGTAAATTTACCGATTTTTTTCATTTACCGGTAGTTCGGTAAATGAAAAAACCGGTTTACCGGTAAATTACCGGTAATTTTTTTTTTTATGTGTGACATTAATGAGAATTCCCCAAGAAAATAGGGTTATAAGTTAGACTAGAATAATACATATTTTACATAATCTTAAGACATAATATTAGAATTTTGTAATAAATATTTGTATTTAATTATTTTAAACAGTTGTAAGAAGTAAAACAAAATAAAAAGGTTCAAATTTTTACAACAATGTTGCATTAATGTTCTCTCATAATGTGGTGTATTCAAAATTGCTATTTATTTAAAGGTTTGTTCGCTGGTGCTACACTTTCCACTCTGACTCCTACTTAAAACAGGATAAAAGATTTACTCTTTATGCATCTGAGAAAGAGACAATATGCACCAGTGTAATTGGTGTAACCCCAGCGAACAAACCTCATATATGTGAAATGTTCTTATATATTATAATATGAAAAAAACCACATACAATATTTACATATTACATTGTACTGAATTATTATTATTATTTTATATACCGCTAGCTGTACTTTTTAGAAATGTAAGCAATCAGAAATGGGTAAACAGTGATAGCATGTATGGCTCTGGTAGCTTACCACACTGTCAGGAAGTGAAACAATAAACATAAACAAAGAAATACCAATTGATTATTGCTTGTCGTTTTTTTTACAAATGACTTGTTGGATGATATTGTTTACTAAACAAATTTGTATACCTTCCAAAATGATAAACATTCTTTTCGGCTAACTAGAAACGAACTTCTTTTATTTTTGGGAACAAATATAATAGTATCATATATAAAATACCCTAGAACGCGTTTATACTGGAGCAGTGATCAAGGTTTGAGAATGGATCTGATAGCCAATGCAATATCTGTTTCTACCTTCATTTCCAAAACAACCTGGAGCTGGATGCTAATGGTAACGATAAATTAAAAAAGAATTCACCCATTCTTAGATAAACTTCAAGGTTACTTCCCGTCTGCCGCCGAACCGGAAGAATATCAATGTATATACGACAAATTGTGTCACTAAAAGGTCGACTTAGTATCAAGCAGTATCTTCCAAAGAAACCTTACAAATGGGGAGTCAACATTTAGGTTAGAGCTGGAAGGAGTGGGTATATGTATGTATCGCTTTGAAATATACCAGGGAAATAGAGGGCCAGCTAAATAGATAAAATAAGTAAATTTGGAGCTTGTGCTGATGTAATCCTTCGTCTCTCTGATATTACGCAAAAAAAAAATCACAAATTATTTTTTGATAATTTATTTTGTTCAGTTGACCTTTCACGGCATCTAAAGAAAAAGAAAATATGGGCAACAGGAATTGTGAGAAAGAATCGACTTGCCAGTACTGATAAAGTTTTGAAATCTGATGAAAATAATTGGAAGAGGTTCATCTTGCATTGCTTCTTCGGAAATTGTCGACATAACCATCACAAAATGGATGGATAATAATTCAGTTCACGTTGCTTCCACATGTGCAGGAATGCAACCTCAAAGCATTACAAAGCGATTGGACCAAAAAACAAAAACTATAGTAGAAGTTGAGAGACCTTTTTCAATTGACTTTTATAACAGAAATATGGGTGTTGTAGATTTGTTGGATCAACTTTTAGCTTTTAGACCTATTGGAATTTAAAGCAAAAGTTGGTCGAGCACTTATCAATATGGCAATGAATTCAGAAAATAAGCGAGAAAGACCATACTCTGTAACACCACCTGGTATATTGAAAAAAAAAGAAAAATGTCAATGTCGCACCGGTGGAAGTAAGGAATGTCATTCATCGGCGTGCAAAAGAAATTGTGTATTTTATAAATTCACATTTATTTATGTTTTCTATCACTATGTAAAAGCATTTTAAACGATAAAAAAAAATTTCAAGTAATTTTGATTAATTGAACTAAATTATGCACGAGAGAGTTAACTAAAATAATAAACGAATGGAGTTTTACCAAGATAGTTGAAAGTCGCAAAGATCATACCAATTCAAAAAGAAAATAGATTAATGCAGTGTTGTCCAAAATAGATATGAAATAAAAGTAATTATAAAACAGGAAAATAGAATTATTTAAATAAATTACTGAAAATTTTATAATTATTTTAATTTTCTTTAAAGTTATAATAATAATAATAATAATAATAATAATAATAATAATACACTTTATTCAAAATGCCAAGTACAGGGTAGAATGCGTCAAAGTGAAACAAAGAAAACAATGCATAAGCGATAATACAATACATACACACAAATGAATAATAGTATAAACAGTCACCAAGTGCACTGTGTCAATGATTAAGATACTCCTGCAGAGTATAAAAAACACTGTCAAATAAAAAAGTCTTTAGAGACTGCTTAAACACTTTCGGTACATCAATGGCTTTAATTTCATTAGGCAATTTGTTGAAAATTTTGGGACCCATGTATAAAGGTGATTTCAACGTACATTCATATTTACCGAATGGCACATGAATATCGTCGGACTGTCTGGTACGGATATTGTGGTTATCTCCAACCCTACGAAATGTGTCCCTATTATTGAAGACATACATTGACACATTAAATATATAAGTACTAATCAAGGTTAAAACTCTGTACCCTTTGAAGGCCTCCCGACAACTCGCACGCCCAGAAAGACCCAACATAGCGCGTAAGACTCTCTTCTGCACGACAAACACGTCCGGTGATGCGGTAGACAGCCCCCACTGGCAAACCCCATAGCCCAGTCTGGACGCCACCTGGGCATGATAAAGAGCCAACAGCTGGTCAATTGTTAAAATTTCTGAATAAAAAACACAGTGAGTTCAATTTATTGATTAGAGCACTACAATGATCCTTCCAAGGCAGACATTCATCAAAAGTTATACCTAAAAGTGTAGAAGAGGGCAAATTCACAAGTTTACCACAGCCCAAGGTGACATCAAAGTGACCGACTTCGTACTATTTAAATGCAGAAAATTCCCAGAACACCACTCCGCAAAAGTGGATATGATGTTATTACATTTATCTTTTAAGAATGAATCATTAATATCAGAGGCCATAAAAGTGTTATCGTCGGCATACATCACTAGGTTTTCATAGAGAGGACCTAATTCATTTGTGTATAGCAGCAAAAGTATGGGCCCCAGTATGGACCCCTGAGGGACACCCAGGCAACGGACCTGCTACTCGAATTGGTGGTTGTAACCACACCATCCACCCGATGGCGAAGGTCAACATATTGATGTCGTTCATCCAGGAAAGACGATAACCAATCATACGCGGCACCCCGAAACCCTAAAAAGTTAATAAAAATTGGATATGTTGTCAATATGTTTACAATCATTGCTATATTTTTGTAAATCGCATTTGATTTTAACCAAACAGAAATAAAAATTTTGTCAGAAAATATTCTCAAGCAAGTATTCGGTAATTAATGATTAATTTAGTTTCAACTGCCATGTTCACATCAAACCCATAAATTCGGCATCCACGCCGCAACGAGCAGTTAAAACTAATTTTCACCTGACAACCGCGTTTCCACTCTAACAGAATCGGGCGTGCCACATCGACCTAACACATTCGCGAGAGCTTCCGGACAAGTTTCTTAATGAAAATCGATCCGCCGACGGCCCTCATCGACCCAACTTCGGAGCTGTAAAACATTTCCAACAAGCACCCATCCGGACTTGATAATTAGATAACTATATTCGCTCCCGGACAGATCTGTATAGGTAAGAGAGTCTCATATACGTTATACGCCTATCTATGTATAGATGTGAGCGTTAACTACGTCAACTTAGACGACTGGTAAGAAAGTTTGGGCCGGTGCAGGTGTGTGTTGAGGAAACCACACGTGAAGCCCTTACGATCAAGAAACGTCGATTGGGGATGGATACTAAGTATGTCGATGGGATAGAGATGGTGTCTATATATATGTAACTTACGTTATTTCTTGCGGAAGTTGCTTAATTGCCTCGACGTACTTGGAAATGACACGTGCATTTGGTCCACGTGCATTTGGTCCACGTGCATTAGCGTGTGAATATTAACTGTGAAAGTCGAAAAGGAGTTTTTAATTTGTTTACTGTTGAGTCAGAAACGATAGTTACGTAATTACAAAAATAGAAAACACAGATATTTATGAATAGACACAAGGAGTACAGCTCAAAAATAAATCACATTGATATCAAGCACCTATGACAATTAATTTCATTTTTCTCAGATTTAAAGAACTAGACTAACTAAGAAGACTAACAGTTCTACTATTCTTGCACTACACACTCAAAAAAGTGTATACTCCTTTTAAATAAACCAGCCTTGTTTTAACCACACAATAAGTTATCTATTTCCTAATCATCAGCAAACAGATGGATAGGAATAAAGCTAAAGTTCATGTGTATTATCAGGATTGATTTTTTATGAATAATAAACAAAAATGGCAAACATATAAGAAATTTTGATTTGACTGTTGTAATATATGTAGTATATACCGCTGCTCACTTCTAAAGTTTAATTTTATATATTTCGTTTTCCAATAAAAACAGACTCGAAAATGTGTTTTAAGTTTATCCATCCAGAGGTGTGTTCTTATTTATCTGAAGTTTGTTATTTTGGAGAGAATTTTTTTTTTACGGATGTGTCGAAAGATGACGACAGTAGAAGAACGACTTCGGTGATCCGTTTTTTTCCTGCAAGGCACTATCTAGTTTTGTTCTACTAAGGGCCAATCATCTTTGAGAACCGCTCCTTTCTATAGCTGTTAGCTGTGGACTTCTCTACGCCCATTACCAGAAACCTTATTCTGGCCAGGCCGTCGCATTGGCACAGCACGCGAACTGGTGTTTCTTCCTCGTCTTGGGAGAATCTGCAAATAGCGTCATTATCAGGCCTGTGTCACACATGTGCCCATTTTGTCTACAGTAACCAGTCTTTAATAAATTTAGGCCTCTGTTCCTTTAGAAAGTCTTCTGCCTATTTCTGCCCTGGTGGCTTTTGCTACCACTCTTTGAAATGACTACGTATCCATTCATTGATGGGCTTTTGCGTTGCGATTTGGTAATGGTAAAAGAAGGACCACCTCCAACTATTGACTTTGACAAACTTCGCCTCGCTTGCTCGTCCGCCGCCTCATTTCCTCTCACGCCCGAGTTACTGGGAATCCATGCCAATGTCAATTTGCTTTGGTGCCCACCTCATTTAGGGCGCTTACACAGCCTAAATTAGTGTCAACACTTATGGATGTAATCGCTTTAAGTGCTTTTTCCTAACTCGGTCTATCTTTTTATTTCTCTTATACAATGACGAATTGCAGTAACCTTAGCCTGGAATATCCTTGCGAACGCTTACTGAAAGAAGTTTTTTTTACATAATTCCAGGTCCTATGTCATTTTAGGGCCGTCTGTACACCAATTCGAGTCTGTTTTTATTGGATTGCCGTTTTCTTCTATTTTTTTTATAAAATATCACTTGTACTTCCTTATTCTTTAATATTATAGTAAGAAATATCTACTACATATTAAATATATTTAGAAATAGTATTGTAATTACGCACGTTTATGGAGATAAGACGAAGTAACAAATAAACAAGGGTAGATAGCAAACTTTTACCGCTGAGAGATTACTAGTAAGGCTAAAACTTATATCGTTACAAAAAGTAAGATGGAAAGAAAAGTAAAAAAGAAATGGGATTTGGAGGAACTAAAGAAATAGGGAAAAAAACAAGAAAAACATGAAGATGTAAAAGCAGATGCAAATAATTAAATATAGCAGGAATATCGTATCTCAATGGAATGATCTCAAGAAGATTATACTACAAACAACCGAGAAAATGATAGGGGGACAAAGAGGTGTGCTGAAGGAGGATTGGTTTGATAATGAATGCGAAGTTTTGGTAAAAAAAGGAAAAATGTGCGGCTTAAATGGATAAGATCTGAAAATGATGTAATGAAAAAGAAAAAGGAGAAATGGATAAAAGAGATGATGGAAGAAATGGAAAAGGATAACAAAAGTAATAATACTATATATAAATATGTAAGGAGACATAAAACGAGAAAAAATATAACAGGATTTATTGACAGAAAAGCATGGGAAGATTATGTGAAAACATATGCAAATAGAGGAACAGATGGGCGACGAATTGCAAGAAGAGAGCATACAGATAAGAATGGACGAACGAGAGGTAGTAGAACCATTCATGGAGGAATATGAGGAGGTAGTAAATCACTTAAAAAAAAGAAGGCCGCAGGAATGGACGAAATCCACAACGAGATGATAATAAATGGTGGAAAGGAATTCAGAGATGGATTCATACAATTTAATGAGGCAAATATGGAGAGAAGACATAATACCGGAAGAATGAAAAGTGGGGGTTGTTGTACCAATTCCAAAAAAGGAAATCTGGCGAAGTTTAAAAACCACAGAAAGATAACATTACATAATACAACATACAAAATATTTACTTCTTTATTATTAAAACCCTTGAAACAGTATGCAGAAAAAGAAATAGATGCGCTAGTGAATCAAACTATAGAAAAGAATTATGAGAAAAATATAGAACTGTGATTCTGTTTGTAGACTTCACATAAGCTTTCGATAGTTTGGATAGACGAAAACTGATTAAAGATTTCAGAAGGCTAAAAATACCACAAAAAATATTGCGCTCAATGGAAATAACTACGGACGGCACAAAAGCAATGGTACAAACACACAGGAAGGGATGACTGAAAAAATGAAGACAGACACAGGGGTAAGACAAGGAGACGGCTTGTCGGCAATCCTATTCAATGTAGTAATGGAAGGCATGATACGGGCATGTGCAATATCAGAAAATATTATACAAAGAGCGTTGCAAGAGACAGAAGAACATTAGAGGAAACATTAACTAAAATAAGTAAAGAAGCATAGAAGAGCGGATTGGAAATAAATCAAGGAAAAATTAAGTAGGTACATGGAAATTAATCGGAAAGAACTGCACCGTAGCAAACAGAGAGTGAAGATGACGAATATGAATTTGAAGAGGTAAAAAACTTTAAATATCTTAGAACGACGGTCATTTGTCGAAACGACTGGAGTACCGAAATAGCGCAAAGAATTCAGGCGGGGTATATCATCTATGGTGGCTACAGAGAGATAATGAATAGACGGGAGATAAGTAGAGATACAAAGCTTAAAATTTATAGGAGTGTAATCAAATCAACAGTAATATACACGGCGAAGACCATGTGCCTTACAAAGAAAGATAAAGGAAAACGCAGAACTTTTGGAAATAAATAAAACGCATATATGGATCGCAGAAGATTAATGGAGAGCAGAGGAGCCGGCTTTATAACCACCCAAGATAGACACAATATTAGAAGATGAAGATATAGTTAAATTGATAAAGTCACATGTGAATAAGAAAGGAGAAGAAATAGCGATTCGGAAGATAATTAATTAGAAACCGATGGTAAATAGACCAAGAGGAATACTAAAAATAAGATGGGAACAACAAGTAATCAACGACATAAAAACCCTAAGGATCAGAGACTGGAGGAGAAAGACAAATAGGTAAGAATGAAGAAACATATCAGAGGAAGCAAGAAGGAGCAAGAAGTTGTAGATAGAAGAGGGAAAAGAGGGGTGGAAAGATTTACCACTGCCGCTTTGAAGGTCTGAAGAACTCCATTGGAGTGGCTTCAATTCCGATAGGAATGTGTAGCTGTATAAATCTTATATAAAAGGTCTGAAACCAAAAAGAGGAAGCAAATGAGGTGGCCAAAACCATTTTAACTCCGGTTTTTTCTTTTCGCCCGATTAACTATACAACTAAGACAAATGAATGTAAAAGTGGACTTTATATTCTGGCTGTACATATTTCCGCTAAATACTCATTCCAACATTATACGAAGCAGCACATCAAAAATAGAATGTTCTCGGAAGTGGCAATTCGAAGACGTCAATAGGCGTCCTGGTTTAACCGCGATTTTAATGCCAGTAAACGAGTGTGCGGTGTCAATAATTAATTACCTAAAAACGCATCGCCAGATTTGACGCACGTGCCTTCGACTGATTAAACCATTTAACCATTACGCGCGGCAGAAATTACAACAGGATGTGCCGTTATTTACGTATTTCGCGAACGTAAGAATGTGCGGAAGGGTTATTATCGAAACCTCGTAAACCGCGGCAAAAAAGGAACAGCTTCACTAATCGTCCGTTTTATGGTCTCCGGGCTGTCGGGCGGTTAGTAAAATCAATTACGCGATATTTCGTCATTGATACTTAAGGTCTTTTCTCAAAATTGTGTTATATTTCATTTTGAACTGATATCGGGAAGAAAAATTGCTGAATTGTTTTATGCCGCTAAAAAATTCCAAATTTCCTGTTTAAAAATCCACATTATCATTTAACTTTAAAAATTGTTTTATTAATACTACAGCAAATGATTTACAGTTTAGAAAAGCATAAAATACATATACATATACATACACACAAGAATTTCATAGAGTTCTGAAATAATTGTTTCAAATGAATGATTTTTTCTTGGCTTGCGCCAAACAATCAAGCAAGAAGGTAAACCGATATTATATTGTGTCTGTTAAACTACGTCACAATCCTTGTTGTATCATTTTTCCCTTTTTAAACATTGCTTTAGTTTGTCTGAAAGTAGAAACAAATACATTGTGGTTAAAATTTGCGATAAAATCTCGTTTTTAAACTAAAACTTTTTGTCACTACTTGCAATAATTGCAGTCTATTGAATTTGCAGAATATTCAGCCACACAGGTCTAACATTGGGAATTAATGTTTCAATTTGAAGACGAACAGGCCTTCTGTTAGCCTAACAGCAAAAAGGATTATGTGACACAAATATAAAATGATAAAGGCTAATAGTATATTAAGGTATTAGTTTATGTTAGATATGTACAAGGAGTACGATAGAAACCCATGAAACTGAAGGTTTCATTAAAACTTTCAAATAAAAATATAAAATTAAAAGTGAGAAGACAAAATAGCCATAGTCATTGTTAATTAATTTTTAAGGCAATTTTATATAGTGATACAATTAATCTCCATTAATTATTTTAATAGCAATTATAATTGTAACTTAAATGCTTCGGCAGAAAGAGGCAATCTTCAGAGCCATGTTAACAGAGATCAAAGTGAAATATTCAAATTAATTAATATGAATTACTAATAAATTGAACTGTTTTAAAAAGATTATTTAAATTTGAATTCAAAAATTAAAATTTGCAATAAATTAAAGTGAAGTGAAAATATACCAAACACTATAAGGATAGACACATCAATGGACTCTGTTAATCAGTAACATCGATGTGTCTATCATTATAGCATTTTGTATATTTTCACTTCCCTTTAATTCATTACAAATTTTAAATTTAAATTATCTTTTTAAAACAGTTCAATTTATTAGTAATTCATATTAATTCCAATTATGACACATTCATTTAATTTTTATACTTAATTTTAATCTTGGTTAAAATGGCGTTGAAGATGACATCTTTAGGCTGAAGCATGTAAGCCACAATTATAATTTCCATTAAAGTTATTCATTGAGATTAATTGTATTATTATTTACTATAATTTAAACTCGTTCTGGACAAAACCATGAACAATTTTATATATTAATTAACAGCCCTGAAGTAAACCCAAATCAAGGTAAAAATTGAAATTTACAGAAAACTTAGTAATATAAAACAAACAAAAAAATCGCTGACATAGCCGTATTTATGATTTTACGATTTAAATTTGGGGGCAAGTTTTTAAAGAATGTGAAAGGTTTTGATCATCAACAGAAAGTGATTTTTTAGAAATAAACCATATCTGTTAATAAAATTTTTAGTAAGGTGACCCCTAAATCTGATTATATAGCTCCAGCTTGTGACTATATGATATTCAAAAAAAAAAAATGAGTGGAAAATGAAGATATCTTTATATAGATCAGACTTATTTTTTTTTCAAATTATTTTTGGGTCTTCTTGTATTATTGTTACTCTGCACTTCATCTATCTGCTTTATTAATTTTTAATCTGATGCTATGGAGCATAGGTAATTGCCAGCGCGAGGGATATTTCCAAAGAGCATTTAGGACTATACAAATGCTCTTTGAAAATGTCCGCAGTGCTGGCAATTACCTATGCTCCATAGCTTCAGATCAAAAATTAACAAAGCAGATAGATTAAGTGCAGAGTAACATTATAGTAATAATGATACAAGGAGGAATTAACGAAATGGTAATTTATCAAAGTTCCAAAAGATTATTACTTTACAGTACATACCTATTCTATCAAGGTTTAGGTTTATATGTATTAAAATCTATAATAAACTCCAAAAAAACCTAACAAAATTAAACATTCTTAATTTTAAAAGATCACTAAAACGATTCTTAATTCACAAGTTGTCAATCGGAGTTTTTGAGTGAGCAGATTCGTGATCATTGAGTTTTTTCTTATCTGTTGTATCGTGTTTAGTGTTTTACATAGGTATTTTTATTTACAGTTATATTTGTAATATATGTATATGTCTGACAAAGCCTATATCTTATGGATCTACTGGCTAATAAACTACAATACAATACAACCAAGAAAACGCTTTATATATAACTACAAATTACGTCACTTGTTACAATTTGATTAATATTTCAATTTTCCAAATAATTTCTTTGCAATAAAACACCAAGTCCAACAAAAAATGCATTCAAAACAAATAAGTTGAAGAAAATAATTTTTCGTTTAAAGAAATACCTATTTTTTAACATACACAATATTGGGTTATAACGAGGAAGTGTTCTTGGCGTCATGTCATTTGCCAGCAAGTTAGTTGTAGTGACATTTGCGTACACGATTGGAGTTTATCAAAAGCCAAATAGTCGGAGAAATTTGTGGTTGTCTGATTTTGCATACTGTTGTGGTTTGGCACCCCGGGGTTTATAAATTCTGTGTTATGTTATTATTAGAGATCAATCTTTGTCGATGCGTTGGGCAAATTCTCTCAGAAGTTAATGTTTTATTTTTAAGTAAGATTTTGTGAATAGATTTGTTTGATGAATTTAAGTATTTTATTGTTCAGCTGTTTAAATTAAATTCATTCTATTGTGTAATTGCCTTCGTCAGTATTGTATATTTTGTAATATTCAAGTGATTTTCTTTGCGTTTTCATGCGCCGCTTTGCCACGCAATTGTAAATTGTTATATGTATGCGATGTAGGGCCTCTTAAAGGTAGTTCTTTGAAAGATACCGTAAGTACATGTGTTTATTTTCTTTGATGCCATTTTTGGTAAATTCATTTTTATTTAAAATGTAGTTCGTTTTATTTGAAATTTATCAGCTTTCAAGGAACTCTTATAATTAATAATTGCTGTTGTGTTTAATTGTGCACATATTGGATGTAAGATCAGTTATTGAAATTTGCTTTAGAAGAAATTGTTTTTTAGCTTAAAGAGTTAAATTTTTCCGTTTCGTAGTTTTCAATTTAGTTTTGAGTAATTAATCACCTCGGATTAGGTGAAAAGAAGCTTTGTGCTTGTGTTTAAATTTCAATTATTTTTATACTTGTTTGTCCACGTTTAAATTAATTTTAGTGTGTTGTAATCTTGGGACCACGTGGATTTTTGTACGATTTGGATTTTCTTCTAGAACAAATCTGTCTTTTGTTTGATAAAGGATTTGCATCGTCCTTTTTAATTGTAGATTCCTGTAGTTTTTTATTTCGTCCAGGACCTTAAGTCCATGGTTTATTTTTTTACTGCAATTTGTAACAAATGTTTTTTTTTTCTTTTTTTTTATAAAAATAAAATTTAATGATTGTAAATGTCATTCTAAATTTCTATTCTTTTATTTTAAATTCAACCTTTTCAATTTTAATAATTAAAGATAGTCAATTTACTTACACCCACATTTTACTTTTCAAGATTAGTTTAATTGCGAATGTAACCTTGAGGTTACTAGATCTTTTGCGCCCCCCTAAATTTTTATCCGCTGAGCTAGTAAATTTAATTTTTCATTTTTATTTTCACTTTGTTTTTTTTGTGCTGGTACCATCAGTACACAGCAATACGTACTGCTGTGGTTAGACAACCCTTTTCGCAGAGTGTATTTAAGTTGCATAGTTTGCTTGTTATGGTTGTTTTCTTTGCTTAAACAGCTGTTTTTCGATTTACCGAGAATTTTTCACAATTTTTAATTTTGTTTTGAATAATTTTAGTTTAGGAGCTAATAGTATGATTTAATTAGTTTAGTGTTAAGTTTTTTTCAAATAATTCCATTTATTAAATTGTCTATTGGTCGCTAGTGTTGTTTTAATGCGGATTCTATTCAATTTTGTCGGTGAATTGTAATACAACTTGTGCGTTGTACGATTTTGAGAGAGGGATTTTTGTAAGAAAAACAATTGTAGAGTTTTGTTAAGGACTTCCTTGTTTGACTATTGACGTGAGTAGACGTATTTGGGTATATCTTTGTTGCCTTTTTGTATTTGATTTTGATGTTGTAAATTTCGCTTTAATTGTCTTTTATATAGCCAATCAAGGAATTCTTATCGTAATAATTGTTAATGTATTGACGTGTACACGTAGTAGATTAAGATCAATTATTATTTTTTGTTTAGGAAGATATATTTTTTGTTTTTTTTTCTCTCATTATATTTTAAAGAGTTAATTTTCTGTTTTCCAATTTTGCTGTTTCATTTTTATTTATCAATCACCTCATTTGGGTGAGTAGAAGCATTGTTCACGCTTAGTTTGATTTTAATTTGTGAAACCACGTGGATAGAAATTCAAAGGTTGTGTATTTTGGATAATCTTCCTGAACACACAAAACTTTTGCTTTGCATAGGAAATAGCATTGTCCTATTTTAATTTAGAGTCGAATGCAGTTTTTATTTTAGGCCAGAACCTTCAGTTCAGGGTTTTTTCTGCACAATTTGTAATTTAACCCGTTGTTGAAATAAATTGATTGTTAATTAGCGTCATTGTGTTAAAAATCCTGTCCTCTTATTTTATTTGAAACTTTTTCAATTTTTCGTATCATTTAAAGAAAGTCTAATTTCTTTCATTCACAATAGTTTTTAGTTTAATAGTTTTTTTTTGCGTTCACTTAAATTATTTCCGTTGAGCTAGCTAATTTTATTTTCTTTCCATTTAAAAATTCATTTTGCATTTTCATTTACTTCAGTCAGTACACAGCAGTACTTATAATTGGAATTAAATCCAACTCCTGAGTTAGTTAGTTTTATTTTTAGTCAGAAATATTTTCTTTTTATTTTTGCTTAACATATTTTATTTTTGATTTTTCGTTTGGATGACTTTACTTTTATATCATCTTTTTCAGATGACTTAATTAATAATTTCGGAACAACCTCAATTTGTTTTTCAATGCATACTCTTTCTGCAAGGTTAAACATTTCATCCTTTATTTCATTTGTTAAACAATGAAAAAGATGATATGAAAGTAAAGTCATCGAAAAAAAATATGTATGACTAAGAATAAAACATAAGCCACTAAATCAAAAGTTCAATTTAATTATTAAGAAGTTTGGTCAAGAAAATAAAATTGGGCTTATAATTGTATACACATAAATTGTTAAAGCAACAAAATATATTTTGTTTGAGGTATTTATTTCAAGCAAGTAACTATTTCCTTCACTTTGCGGATTTGTTTAATTAGTTATACAATGAAACTTTGTTAGCGAAAATTTTCAAGTAAGTCAAGCAAACATTTGTTAAAAGGTGTATAAACAAAATGTGAAGATTCCATCCAAATAATTACAACTAATTTTAATTAAATAAAGCTACTGTCTTCAACTAAATTATTTATTTTAAATATCCGATAAATATTTCCTTGATTTGCAAACGATATAAGTATGTTTTATATTTAAAACGATTAATTTCTTCGTTTTATAAGATCCTCTCCATCAGTATAGAATAAAATTAATTAATGTATTAAATAGATCCTGACAACATATTTAATATAAATAGAAAAGAAATAGATATTTCTAGTAAATTAGCATATCTGTATTCCCATCCGAGTGAGAAGCAAATATAGGATAGCCAATTGTAGACTATCAACCGCTTGTTATACAAACGAGATAATAACACAAAAAAAAAATAAGAACACGTGTAAAAAAAAAATACAATTAACTCCTGCAGACCCGAGTATAGGTGGAAGAAGGGTACGGTAGAGAAAAGAGGGCTCGATTTAATATAACATCTAACTAAAACGTTTTATAAATATTAATGTTGCGGCCAATTAGTGGGAAAATAATTAGTTTTTGTGGTAACATTAAAGAACGGTAGTATACGTCGTAGTTTAGTTTTATTATAAGCCGATGGGGGTAGCAAGGCAAAGTGAAGGGGGCAGGGGAGGAAGGGAAACACTCTAAAGTCTCGGGTATGCCGCGGGTTTTAAAACAGCTGCGGCACGAAAAACGTATATTAAAAATATATTATAATAAATTCCCCTTTCATGTATTCATGAAGTTGGCTATGGATGTATGTACCTACGTTTTGTGCGATCGTATATGATAGGTATAAAATTTTCAATGTATAGGAATTTTACGATATCGTTAACCGTTAAAAATAATTTATTCTCATATAAAAACAATACCTTTTTATCTTGCGAGAATTAATACATGTTTAATACATCAATTGTGCCATATTTAACACAAATTATCAACTATGATATAAGTAGGTCACACCTGACTTTCTTACAACAAATTTAAAGCAAAACTAAACTGATCGAAGTCTTATGTGGCTGAAGTTTATTATAGCGTTTTTATATTCTGATGAAGTCAATAAAAACAAGGAGTAAACAAATAATTTTTGTAACTCGCAATTAGTAAGTCTTTGATATATTAAAGCTCGGTTTTTAGGTCTATTCATAGCTAACGCAATAAGATGGCATTGATTTATTTTACGCCCGCGCTTAGGGCAACTCAAAATCACGTCGTGAATAAAAACTAAAATCATAAAGCAAATTATGTATGTGTGAAACCTCGTAAACCAGCATCAGCTTAATCCATAAAATAATGTTACCATGAATGTTAATTAAGTTATCTTAGAAAAATACGAATAGATTACACTCAGAAAACAGTAGGCGCTAATGAAAGTGATATCTACTATTTAAAAATACCTATTTTTGCTGTGTTAAATAGCAAAATCATATTCGGCCAAACCAAAAATTGTTTTTCAGTTGCGAAACACTTTACTAATTCAAAATAAAAAAATTAAGTTGTGTAATTTTGACGACTTAAGCCTGGCTGACATTAGATCATATCTATTGAATAGGCAGCAGGTGGTTCGCATTAATGGCTCTACTTCTGATAAACTTACACTTGAATTCGGGGTGCCGCAAGGCTCTATATTAGGTCCTCTAATGTTTTTAATTTATATAAATGATTTACCGCATGCAATGCCAGTAGATAGATGCATTCTTTTCGCTGATGATACTACTTTATTAGTCAAGTCAGCAGAGATCGAAAGGGTTGTGGAGAGAAGTAATTTGGCAAATAATGCAGCGAGCTCTTGGTTTTCCTCAAACAAGCTGGTAAAGTAAAACAAAAACAATTGTCTTTTCCAAACGAAACCCTGAAATAAATAATCCTGGTTCAATTAAATACTTATGAGTTTTCCTCGAGCCTAAACTGGGCTGGGAAGCGCATACTGATTACATTGCAAATAATCTTGGAAAAACATTATTCCTATTAAGAAGTTTGTCAACGTCGGTATCAGAAAGTGTCTTAAAAGCTGGTTATTTTTCTCTTTTTCACACAGTTATGTCATATAGAATTTTGCTATGGGGTCATAGCTATCCGAGTCTTAGAATTTTTGGGCTGCAAAGAAAAGCCGTGCGGATCCTAAGTAATTTATCATTTCGTGCTGACTGTCGAGAAGCATTTACAAGATTAAAAATTTTAACTTTTCCATGCCAGTTTATGTTGGAATGTCTTATGTACGTTAAAAAAAAATATAAATTGTTACTCTACTAATGCTGCATTTCACGGCTATAACACAAGAAACAAAAATGATTTAAGCATTAAGTGTACTCGTCTCAGTTCCACACAAATGATGTCTGACCATCAAGGCATAAAGTTTTACAATGTTCTCCCACAAAATATTAGAGATCTAAGCAGATAGTCTTTCGAATTTTCTATAAAAAGTGAGGAGTATTTTCAACACTTTTTGTAGTTACACCTCCGCACTTGGTGCTCACTTTGATTTTATTGTTACTGTATTTATTATATTATATATATTATTAAATAACTTAAATTAAAATTATTAAATTAGACTTATGACTTGTGTAAATACTTTTGTATAGCCAGCACCAATAAATTATATTTATAATAAAGATATTCTGACATTGATGATAATTTTATTTATTCGAACAATGCACCAATTAATCTCTAACGCCGGTAAACCACCGGAGCTGACGAGCTCTTAGGCCTCTTTTAGACGTGTTCAACTAACTAAACCGCCTCGTCTGAAACAGGCCTTAAAGTCCATTGCGCTTGTTAAACACACGCAACAAATTTCCGCAAATACTTTTCAAAAATTAACGTCACTTAGAGTTGAAAGAGACACGAGGATTCCACTTTCATCAGTTCAGATTTCAAAAGATTAAATCAACGATACTTGCACTTAAAACAATAACACAGAATCTGAATGAATATAACAAGACTAGATATGCCCTCATAGCAATAGCCACAAGCGTTATAATTAAGAAATTGCGAGGTAGAAAGAAAGTATCTAGTTAACATCATATTAAGCTACTTAAGAAACAGGACGATTATGCTGGACGTGGCTGTGATGAGTGAGGTTATAATAAGAAATACGCTAGCATTTGTACAGGGCGGTCCACCTTAAATAGTGTTAAAAAATGTACCCTGACCTACTGTAAACAGCAGTATAAAATGTACCCTTCACAAATTGTAAAGTCGTACTTCACTCATAGTGTAATTTAGTATAACTTTGCCTACTCTGAGAAAAACGTTTTTTGTCGTTAATAAATATCATTAATCTTAAATTATTCTTTTAAATAGAAGTACAGAAATATTTGTTGGGTCCTAAGATAAACATTAATTCAAACAAATAGTGATTTACGTAAGAAATTTCTTCCTCATTAAAAAATACAGCTTTAACTTGAATATAATTCGATATCACTTGCACCTTGGCGACTGATTTGCAAAAATCAAGGCCGCCTATGCACTGGGAAACTATTTTGATAAGAGTTTATAAGAAATATTTATCTGGCAAGTAATAAATATTTCATTGTTATGCCTGCCGTCATGTAAAAGACTTATATCGAATATGGAAAGCTAGTATACCGAAATACGAGTACCGCCATCTTCACGGCAATTTCTGTACTCGTAGAACATGTTTAACGTATTTGCTACTACAGGCCAGAAAAGTAATTATAACTTATATAAACTTATAACATACACGAAATATTGTATGTATCTACTAGTAAAAGTAATTCAAAATAAAATTTTACTAACTTTAAATGTAACAGGGCATTTATAATACAATTTTTAGTTTATTGCTTTTTGTTAGTTACCATTCAAACCTTCCCTCCCTCAATATGGCTATGAGATTGGGCTATACTCAGCTGGTTATGTTATTATAATCATTGTGTAATTCTGCACTCAAAGAAATATCACTTCGATTTGTGTTTTCCTACACTAACTCTCCACAGCTAATTAGTATCTAATATTTTGATAATGATGTGTTAAATACAATTACTTAACCTATGCCTCTTCGATTTGAGAAGTTACAGAAGTTCGTCGATGTACCCTGAGTTTACTTGTAATTCTCTCTGATTACACAATGGGAAGATTTCTTTACCACGTGATTTAGTACCAATCTCTAATAACTGAATTCATTACATCCTAAGCATTGAAGAAGTGTGGACAAAATTTCCTTCATACTAACTCTATAAATTAAATATACTGTGTTGCCTCAGACCATGATCCTAATTATCAGTTGCTTTTAAATTGCTTACACAAAGTTTTCAGATAGTATAACTTAAAAATCGCAATGACTCTTTGGTGCACCAATTCTTGTCTTTTTTTGCTGGCGAGGGGAAACCTAATGGCACCAAAGCACGGATGCACCGTGCTTTGATAGTGTCGGACGATATTTCGGAATCACCTTTACGACATTTCATCAGAATGCTCCCAGTTCAGTCTTTAATTTTTGCAAACTCCTTCTTTTCTTTGTTAGACATAGTATTTCTAGCCGTTTGAGAGATGAATTGCCAGTTTTATACTGAAATTAAGAACATGAGTAGTAATGTTTAATTTTGGAGTTAAAGTGTATTTTAAATTTTCATATGCCACAGTCCTATGCTCCTCTTATCTTTTGCATTCAAATAGGGTATGTTGCACATTGTTAACCTTGCAGCAATATATGTGTACATCTGTATCATCTTTGTATATCATTGGGTAAAAGCACGAAAAAGACCTGTGGCTGTCAAAGAATAATTTGTTTGCCAATTTTGCCATGTTTACAACTTAAACTTAAGTTCCTATATTATTGATCAGTCGCTTGGTCCACTGCACTGTCACCATCTCCTCATCCCATCTGTTTTACAATAGTTTGATGGATATTTCCTTGGCACTAATGGCATTGGGACGTCTCTTATTGTCCCTGGCGGAATTTATATATTGCCTTTTCTTTACCAGCAGGTCAATTAGTATTACCCCGACAATTATTTGTGCAGCCACTCTCGATACAGTTTTTAACGCTGAGGCAACTACCAAAAGCGTTTTTCTCTGTGCTCTTTGCAATTGGTATTGTATTTCTGATGTAACCTTTTGTGCTTCGTATAAGAGGATGGTGCGCATGGCACTGCAAAATATCGCTCACTTTTCAATTTTAGGTCTTCCTGTGTTCGTCAGGACTCTTGTCAGATATACAGCCCTTTCCTTAGCTTTGGTAAAAACTGTCTTAATGTGGTTCTTGTAAGTCACACGACGGTTTAAAATGATACACAGGTATCCAACGCTTTTTTTTCTGGATATGATCCTTTTATCCTCTAGCCTAAATATTTGCTATGTTACGTTTCCCTTTCAAAATAACCTCTTCTGTTTTATCATGTATGTGCTAAGGAAAGCCTGTACTTTTTCATCCAACTACTTATTCCACGAAGGCACTCACAAATTATATTCCACAACATCGGCCCCAGTACAGAATCCTGTGGAGCTCCAGTATACAGTAAGAGGTTTTCGCGTGTAATTTTGGCTAGTGTATTGAATAAAATTTTAATGTAGAAAAATATATACTTTGTAGTGCTAAATCTGCACTACCTTAACCACTAGAAATTAGTAAATACTTTACCAGGAAACTAGTAAACTGATATTATATGTATTGCTGAAAGCATAATCAGCTGAGTTAATATAAACAATGGTTTAAGTAGTGGAACAGTAGTTTACTGAGATTTACATCGAAAATAGTGTGAGTACAAATTATTTATTAAAAGATTGAGTGTAGTAAATTTTCACAAAAAATTTCTGCCGCATTTCCCCATGTCATGAGCTCCTTATTGACTTTGCTCTGTGGAACCTTGCGGACTTATTCTGACACCTTCAACCAGCTTATGACTGGCATTCTGCCTCCTTAATTTTCCTTCACTTTGATCCTTCTGATCTCCCTCTTCCAAATCCTCCGTATCAGACTCTTCAGCAACGATATTTGCCCCGATTTCAGTGCTGGGTTGCTCGGACACAACGTCAGCTTCTGACGACAAATCGTCTTCTGCAATTTCCTGCTTGGCAGCTCCCTCGACTTCCGTCAGTGTCAGACTATCATTGGCGCCGACTTTGCCTTCAACCGCCTCTGGCGTTTTTAGCGCATCTGGAGCCTTCTCGTCGGCTTCCTCTTTCGCCACCTCGCCGGCCTCGGGCTTAGCGATTTCTGTTTCCGTAGCATCTGCAGTGATTTCTCCCGCTTCTAGGCTCGGTTTCCTGGCGGCGTCTTCGGTTTGCGACGGGATTTTCTCGTCAACTGCGGATTCTTCTTGTTCATTGGTATCCTTTTCCGCATCGGCTTTGCAAAATTCGCATTCGGACTCTGAATTGGCCCCACCTTCCAATTCCATGTTGTTAGAAGCTATTGACGTGCGTAAATGTCATAAATGTCAACTAGTACATATGTACACTGGCCGACGTATTTAATTTCGTCGTCTACAGCGCGGTGACTATCAAAACTACTCACCATTTGGACAAGTGCGCGTTCGGCTAGCATCGACCGTTCCAGGTAAATGATTTATTGGGGTATACAGTTGTAAAACCCTCCGCAATTATACAAATCAGGTAGAAAAATTGGATTATTTAATATTACAAGTAAACGTTGTATACTGCGGTTTGAACGTGCTTTAAATTGAAATATCTCTTTCATAACATGGACCCAATTGCATCTTAAATCTTTAAACTCACATAGAAATAAATAAACTTTTGGTATTCATAGTAAATCTTGTATTAATTGTTTTAAAAACGTAAGAATAGCAAACAACCGAGGAAGACTTCATAAAACTATAGCTTCAACACATATTAGCTATTCTAAGCGATTATTAATAACTATTTTTTTAAATGAAGATTTCTATAATATTTAATTATTAGCATTTATTATTGCAGGGCCCACCTACGTGTAAGTAACGCTGTAAAATTGCTATTCATAAGAAAATAAAAACTATGTTTGGCCTAGTAATATAATTTACTTAAGTAAATGTGCTCATTCTAAATATAAACAACATAAAATCTAATAAACAAATAATATTGCAACTATTACTAGCTGCTTTTATCTCACAGAATATTCCAGCCTTCCATATTTCTTAAATTGCACTTTTAATTATTTATGCATACCGTACAATAATCTTTTTAAAGCGATTTTGTTAAATGAAGGTATAGACGCCTTAATTGTAATAAACAACAATTTTAATAAAGTATATGAATTATCACATTACTGAGAATAACGTTTTGTTTTTGAAATTTTAATGCTCAAATTATAAATTGATGAGTATTGCCTAAATTTGCATTTGCAATTTACAAACAATTATAAAACTCGGCCGTTTCCTATAGTTACAATTAATCCTCTATGTAATCCAACGAGGCTTAGTGTTTTTGAATGATGAGCTCATGTATCTACATGATAGTATTTAGTTGAGCAATAAATTTTTAAAAACATTTTGTTAACATTTTATTTTATTTTTGTTTAATTTTTTTTTGCAGCTTTATGTAATTTTTTATATATTTATATAATATAAACAAATACATAAATCAACACAAACACAACATTATTAAGAATATTAGAAAACATATAATTATATATAATTACATTTTAAAATTTTATAAATTTGAGAATGGATTCAGTCAAATATTTTTTATTTTTGTAAAAATAATAACATGAGTCTATATGAATTTTTTTGCATGTTTATGTATTTTTTTACATATTTATATATTTATTTTATTAATAATTTTGTGTTGCAAGTATATCCTTCTAATTCTGAAATTAGGAACAATAAGAGTATATAGTTTTGTTCATCATTTAAATTCATTCATCATATAAATATTAAAAAAAAAGTTTTTAAAAATGTATTGCTTTACCATGTAGGTATATGAGCTCGTTATTCAGCAAAATTTGACTCGCTGGATTACACAGAGGATGTATACTAATTGTCGTAAGGGCGGAGTTTTATAATTGCCGCAGATTGAAATGCATATAAAGAATTAATGAATTTGTAATTTGGCTATTGAAATTTCAAAGAAAAGTTTTATTTTTAGTAATGTGATAATAATTTATGCAGTTTATTAAAATTTTCCCTTAATACAATTGCCCTGTAAACCACATTATTTAACAAAATGAATGATCTCCAGGACATATGTGATTTTCTTACGAACAGGAATTTTACGGCATTTCTTATATGTGTGTAATTATCATAATAATATTTATTGAAACTAAAGATAATGAACTTATGAAGTGTTACTCTCTTGTTTTCTAATACATTTCAACACACAAATTGTATTCAAACCACAATATTAAAGGTTTGCTTTAGATATTAAATAATCTTAGATCTACCTGATTTGCATAAATGCGAAGCGTTTTACAACTGCATACCCCAATAAATCATTTACCTGGAACAGCCGACGCCAGCCGAACGCGCACCTGCGCAAATGGTGAGTGGTTTTGATAGTAACTGCACTGTAGGCGACGACATTAAATAAGTCGGCCAGTGTACATATGTATATGACAGGTGAGATTGTTATTTAAATGGCAATTTATTAAGTTGCATAATTTTTACTAAAACTTGCGTTTAAAGTGGTTTTACTTCATATAGAAACACTTATTGTTGAATGGCTAAAGCTTAAAGAATGTATAGTTATGCAAGATTTTGTTATGCAAAAAAGACCTTGAGATATATGAAATATGGATGAGAAGAATTCACAGTTCCATAGGTATACATAAATATGCTTTATATGTTTCTGCTCGCTTACATTTAGATTCCATTATTTTGTAGTTTTTTTTAAATTGTCGTTACAAAGTAGTAGGTAGATAAATCTCTGTTATGTAAGAATGCGCACATGATGAGGCAAGAACGACAATTTAAAAAATTGCTGGAAGTTATGCCTTATTAATTATTGGTTCAGGAACCTTCGACCAGTTTAAAGCTGACATTCCGCTTCCTCAACTTTAAATTAATATAATAATATATTTATTTAATTTATTTTTAATTAAGGTCGAAATGTTAAAAATGTGAAAAAGTTATTTTTCACGAAGCGGCACATTTCGTTGTCTCACCGCATACATTTTTTATTCTGCGTCATCTTAAATCTCTTCTGCCCTAAAGGTGTAAAGTGACTAAACAATAATAAAGTTCAACTGTTTCAAATATATTGTTGTGGTAGTATAAGACATTATTAGAGATTTGAAAGACTGCAAAAACATTGGAGTTTGAGTGTTAGGAAAAGGCAAGTATAGTTAAAGTCCATAGGAGTACTGTTAGCAACACCTACAATTACAAAATTGAAAGAAAATATTGATTTATTTTAATTTTTTTTTTCCCTGAAATTATAACTCCTTTTCCACAAAATGGCGCATTTTTTTTTGCTTGAGCACTTGAGAAAAAAACCGTAAAGAAATCTTTTAGAAATCGCATTAAATTTAATCTGAAAATTAATCGGAAAAAGCTATGGCACTCGTAACGAATCAATCAAAAAGCCCAGAAAGATTTTTTAAAGCAGTTTTCGACTTTTAAAACAATAAATATATTCCCAACCTATAGATTGCATTCTGGGCGACTGGAAATGGGAAGAACTTCAATTGTAGGGGTAGCTACCCCGCAGCACAAATTTGTTAACGTTCAGCGAATTATCATAGTTCAGTCGTTGTAGTTAAATTGCGCCTGATATTGTTCATGCTTCTTTTCTATTCATACTTATTTTTATATCGAAGCATCATATAATGTAACTGAAATAGTAGTATTCAGTGACAGAGCTCATAAACAATATCAAAAGAAAAAAAAGGAATGAAGAGCAGTTTTAAAAGCCAATAATCGAATAAAATAGCAAACATAGATTCTAAAAAACCTAACAATAGTAAATAAAGTACCTATTCGTCGGTAAATAGTATATTATTGAAAAAAAAATATTCATGTTCGGGATATTTATTAATCATTAATTCATAAAATTCTATGCCCCAGTAATAATAGTCGGGTAAAAGTTCTTGATGGATGTGCTAATTTTGTACGATTGCACTATTATTACATCCGCGAACAATTTGTTTAGGTGTCATACTAGGATTTTATCCCACTAACGCACAGACTTATTTCCATATCACTGACATTTTTCTCTAGGACATTTTTATTTTTTTGTTATTTATTAAATTTCTTCAAAATTATTTAACCGGTGTTTAATTAATTATTATTTTTTCAATTTCCTTGGGTATGCCGGTTTTTGTTTAATTACAAAGATGTTTTTTTTTTACGTTTCGGAAAATTTATTGTTTCCTTTTTCACATTTCAAAACACTTTTTTCTTTTTGTTTAATTATCACTTTAGATATTAATAAGTAAAATGTTAAATTTTAAAGTTTTAATGGTTATAAATGTTTGTAGGATAAAAAATAAAATGTGAAAAAGGAAACAATAAATTTTCCGAAACGTAAAAAGAACATCTTTGTAATTAAACAAAAACGGGCATACCCAAGGAAATGAAAAAATAATAGTTATTTATTAATGTATTGTTTTAAGACGTCAGACTGTATTACGAATAGTAGTGGCGTTAAGAATTGATCTTTCGGGATAATTTACTGCAAATAAATCGTGTGTAACTTCTGCTAAATTGCCACCGTAAAATTGCTTCCACAATAAAAACTTTATCCTCGGGCGTATAATATTCCGTTTTTTTCTTGTAAAATTACTGACCGCGATCAAAACTTACTAACTAACCGTTATAAATTTGAGGACCGTACTCGTACCATAATATCCACCAATGCATTATTAAGAAATAAGCGAAATGAATCGAATACCGGCTAAACTGAAAGTGAATTTATGCCAGTATTTACGCATGCCTAGCTAGTCGTTCCCTTGAATGAGGGCTATGTTGAATCGATCTAAACTAAAAAGATCGATGTATGGAGCTAGCATTTTGTAGTAGTTAGACAAGGGTAAAGAATAGCGGCGAGTGATTGCCGTTAGACGCGTTAGCATGCGGATTGGAGATGGTAAATCGAAGCATATATCTGACACACAACCACCCACAGTGTTGCCAATTAACAGAAGATATATTTCACTAGATCAGGATTATAATTCCACTAGAAAATTACTAGAATTTGGAAAGGAATTACTTTATAAAGTATTTTACGAAAAACAAAAAGAAATATTTGATATATTTATGTAATTAATAGTTTTTCTACTATAAATTCCCTTTTATTTAATATTTTGTTTATTATAATTCGCACAATGTTACTTTTACATTAAAACACACATTTTTGTAAATCTATTACACAAAGTACGTTTTATTTTGTCTATTATATATGCATTTAATACAACACTTATTAGGTAGTCGTCAAATATTAATAATTTACAACAATATACAGTGGAACCTCGTGAAACCCGGATCTGCAGATAACCGAGATCAATTTTGACGAATATTTTTTTTTAGAAATGGGCGCTGTAACAAATAGTTTTGTCCTTATTGTTTAAAATGAGTTTAAAAATATATTTGTTCGGTTTGTTTTGTGCGTGTATTTGTTTATCTACGAAATGAAGTCATTTTTCTGTAGGTACTGTCTTATTTTATTTTTTTACCCTGGTGTCCGTGTAACCCGGATTTTCGTTAACCTGGATCAGCTCTGGTCCCAATTGATCCGGGTTAACGAGGTTCCACTGTACAACCGTGTTTCATAGAATCATAATCATATCCTTATTTATTTTATTTTGTACTTTTATTTATTTACATATATGTATATGTATATGTAATTTAGTCTTCGTGTTCAATGAATTGACTAGATTTATTACTAAAATTAAAGAAAATCCACTAAACTTTTCACTAGCCACTAGAATGTGATTTGTGTACACCAGACGTGTTTTCAATACACCAGATTTAGTGGAAAATTCACCAAGTTGCCAACATTGACCACCCAGTAGAATAGCATGCGTATTTCTCAACTTTATTAACTAATAGAAATCATATTTTTCATGCTTCTTTTATCATATTACGGCAATCGACAGGTCGAAAGTACGCTGTTAGTGTAATAAGCGTCACGTATAGAGGCCTTTATATTTCTGTTCACACTAATGACACTTAAGCCATCTTTACACGAAGATATATATAATTATTTTTTATTTTTTATAGTTTTCCCTACAATATTAAATATGTCAATTGTTAAGTTGTAATATATTTATACTACGTGACCATTTAATAGACACAGTTACATATATTTTTATTTTCCCTCACCTTATTTTATTTAGAAATCCAGGACATAAAAACAACTAAAAACAAGAAATAGAAATGTAAAGATTAACTAGATAAACGCAGTACAGCTATTATGATTATTATAAAAACATACGAACTAGTACAATTACAAGAATAACAAAACGCGCCAGCTGGACGGTTCTATTATTAATTTCTGACACCGAATTCTACTCGGACCAGAATCGGGTCATACATCATAACGAAATAAATCGCGCTACCGAATTGTCCGGTAGAAACATGGCGTTAATCTCCTATATGTCAACTAGTTTCTTTATTAACGTCATTAGTGCAATGGCTAACCAAGAGCGGTGAGTATGACTTTATATGTATATTCTTTTTTCCAGCTACTAATCCGATTATAGTGATTTGGACTTTTCTTTTTGCTGTATTTCACTTGAAATCGAACTATGTATATAGATTGAATTGGAATACTTGATCGGTTCTTAGCGAAGTAACGAAATCGTTAGACAACTGATGTCAGTTTCAGAGTCGCAATGTAACACTTAGATTATTTAATCCTATTATGTGTTAATGCATGGTGCTGTATCTATTAGGAATATACATAACATATAAAAAAATATTTTTTAACGTGAAATACATTATGGTTGATACTAATACTGTCTTAACGTCTTATGGGATTTGAATGTGTGCAATCACTGTCTAGTGTTTGCTTGCCTTTTTAATCCTAGCATGTAACAAACCCCAAAGAGAAACGTTTTTTTTATATTTCTTGTTACGATTTTTTCCTTTCGCCTACCTCATATTCGATTGCGTCGAGTTCATCTCCTTCTCGGTCAGCTTTTCGCCACGTTTTTGTAACTTTATTTCCTTCTTTTACCCTGAGAGATGCTCCTGCGTCTTAATGTTTCACTTACGTGGGCATTATTGTTTATTTTTGGTTCCTGAATTGCATTTCTTTCCCCTGTTAGAGCGGCCTTGCTAGAATTTGTATTCTTTTATTTTTCATTTACGTAGAGATAGATTCTTATACTTAAAACGGTCTCAGATTTTCGTTTAATTTCTTGAATTCCTGTGTTAAGGTAGATTGTTGACATTTTCTTGGTAGGGTTAGGTCAGTTCGTTTTGACAGATTAAGAATATTTTTCACATCGGCATTATCGGTTGCGCGCTTCGATTTGCTTGATCGATCGCTGTTTCATCTCGATCCGCTTATCTGTGTTTACACATTTCCGACGTTAGAGGGCACCTCCATGTCCTTATTCTCGTTTCAATTGGCTGTCTTCTGAATGATATGCGTGACGTATTCATTTTTCCGGTTCCTGTTCCTTTTTCGGAGTTGATAGACGCATTCACACGAGTGAATCTACCTGTCCTTGGGAATTTTGGATATTTTCACACATCTGTGGATTTTATTGGAAGTTTACTTGAAATAATCATTGGCCGTATCTTCGCTTGTGTTTCACGTGGAAATTTCGTGATTCCGACGGCGGATGAATCTGATATTTTGGGATATAATTTGAAAACCACGCGTCCCCAACGCCATTCTGTTTCTTGTTTCTTCTCTTCGTTGAAAAACCTCGTTAATTAACGGTAAGCCAAATTTTGTTACTTCTTGTATTTTACTAATTTTGGGTTTCTATTGTTTTAAAGGGTTTTTTTTTTGATTATTATTATCTTATTATTAACTCTGGAATCTTCCTTTTCGTCTTGTGTAAAGTTTTGAATTACCCACGTGCGGCTGAGAATTTGTGCGACCTCTTAAGTCCTTCGGAGAACCCACCTCCTTCGGAATTCACACTGGGCCACCTGTTTTGGCTGCTGCCGAGTCAGTCCCAGAGGCTTCGCCTTGACTGTCCGTATAGGAGAGGATCTCCACGCCCCGCTGACAGCTGATCAAAGGCAAAGATAAGTTGCACGCTTTTTTTTAGAAATCTCTCTCGCGTATAAAATTTAGTAATAGACAACCACCCCCGATCATTTATTTTTTTGTGTTTTCTTTTACGATAATAAATTTCACATGTTATATTCTGGATCGGAGGGTGCTACTTGTTACTAACTCAGCAGAATATCTCAAATTCGGTTGATTTATTTAGTTACCTTTCCATTTACTTATCAAATTCAGTATAATTGCTTAAATACCAACCGATCGAATATCGGCTTGTCATATACAGGGTGTATCAAATAAAAAAGTAAATTTTGCTTGGGTGTTAACTACACGACATATAATGCACAAACCCACCGAAACCGGATTTCATCATTATAGAATAAAAAAAAGTAAAATTTAGAGCCAAAAATTCTTTAGTCCGGGCCTGATGCAAGGAGACGTCATGTTAAGCACCCGCTAAACGTGATATTATGTATAAATACATTGTACTCATTTAGTATTATTCTTAATGGTATGCCGTAACGTCATTTAACGTCATTCTGAATAAATAAAGGCCCTTGTAAAAATATCAAAACTGAGGCATTTTAAATTTCTTCTTTTTATAAAATAAGTATTCCTTTTTTGTTAAGAGCATTCTACGTAAGTCTACAAAGTATTATTTTTAGCAACCTGATACGACGTTCGAGTTTCACCGGATATGAGGCTTCAGTAGTTACAAAAAACATAAATATTTTTCTTTTGCTTTGTCGAATCGAGAGATAGTTGTTAATAAACGGTACCACATGAGTTTGAGTTATTTCTTTTGGATTTATTTAATCATATAACGCAAAATGAATTGAATCGAATTACACAGAAATAAATGTAGATACAGAAAATTTGCAAACACGCCTTTTTACTATGATGTCGCGCGAAAATGAATCTATACATTCCCGCGCTTTTGCCGATGCATCAAGCTACGATTTTCTTTATGTGAAATCATGATGGTCCTGAAAAGGATCGTTTTTTCGAGACGGGAAGAATTTAAATAAAATGTTCGAAGTGGCTTGCACTCCAAGCGCCGATCCACACAAAACTAACAGCGGTAATGGCTGAATGATAGTGGTATGTGGGGGTATACTCGGGACAGCATTTAGGTTGGGCACAGGTGCGGCTCTAGTCCACGGCATTTATAAAATATTTTTTTTCCGTTAATGCTTACAGATAGACCCCCTGTGCATTAAGACTTTTTGATTGTATATGATTACAGCTGCTACATATTATTATATTTACCTCTATATCTGATACACTCTGTATAGGGTGATTTATTCACCATCAATGTAGTCGATTCAAATATTTAGTTTTATTTTTGTTTTTGTATTTGGAACAACGTTTTCTTGAATTTCAATTAACTTATATCGTAAGAACTATTTGGGTAAATCAATGTGAACTGATTGCGTTGGCCAAAGCGTTCAGTGCTTGCGTCCTACCGTAGGACTGTCTGTTATTATCGCATAACATTTACTGTATATATGTACTCGCCGATACCGTTTAATAATACAGAGTATCACATATTTTCTTTTTGTATTATATGTCAAATCTAACAATAAAATTTTAATTGTTCTGTCAGTAATCTCAGCCTTTTATTTTTTTGTATGGGCTTTTGCAAACCGCTTTACCCCTCGATTTTCATTTTATCACCGTAGATTCCTGCTTATTTGGGGGCATGACAGGGTAAGTAAACCTAAGCAGGTGGCGCCGAAATTTCATCCATCTGAATTCTTTGGGTCTGTGCGACTATCAACCCACTCCCTCGCCGACGAGCTGGCTGGCACCCTGCATGATTGCCAAATATCAACCCTTTTATTTGAAGATTGGTAAAGCGGAGGTGCATCACCTTTTCTATTCTTTTGAATTCTTGCCTCGCGATTTTTCCCGGTACTCTACCGTCGCTTTCGGTGCCGGTAAATTAGGTAACATTCTTTGTCTAAAAAATATATTCCATAGCTAGCTTACACTGTTACATCCATAATAAGCTTTGGCAAGTATTGTACTTTCAGAAACAACCATTACTTACACGTATCTCAACATAACCCACACTATTAGCGATCACCGTTCCCTGATATACCATTTAAAACTCGTTCAGCTCACATCGGAACGCGTAATTTCACTGTAGAAGGAGGCCATAGCGTTTAGAGAAAATTCCCAATAAATTATTGCGGTTAATATTAAATCAAAAATTCGCTTAAATTAAAAGCCGTCGTATCGAACCCGTGCGTTATTATCATTACGGGGTATTGACTGGTAGGTACTACACAAGCCGAGAGAGTTTCAATCAGCTTTTTGCTGACGAGAGAACGCCGATACCAACGAATTATTAGCGAAAATGGAGGAGACGGACAAGCGGGAAGCTAATATTTTAACAAGAATACCGTGAACGTGTGGTTTTATAGGATATAGGTTGCGTTATAATGATGCGTTACCGTCGCGTAGGTACGGCCGTGTAATAATGCCGTATATGAACTTCTTATACGGTTTACCGTTCGGCAAATCGGCCCCGGGATGACGAAATCGAAGCATCGAACGGTGTAATTTGCCCCGTATGGGTAATTTAAAGCGAGTATAATGTTGATTTAACAGCGTTCGGTCGCTCATATGTTATACCCGATACATTTTTTTTTCTCATTACACATATGTGCAGTTCTAAAAAAAAAAATTGTCAATGCATTCGTGACTGGAGAGTAGGCAACCAATTATATACGCGTTTGACGTTTGACATTCCATTACATTATAATATTAATTTACAAAGCGTTTTTTATATATAAATTATAGCCAATATATTTCTATTTCACAGATATACTCAACTGCCCAAAATAACTTTTGCTTGTATATTTTTATAAAGGGCACGTTTTTTGATATAATATCTAAAATCTTTAGCATGTATTATCTAAAATGTGTTTCTTAATTTGTGTGCGACACGCTTAAATTTTAAATGTTCAAAGACTAACATCAACTGATCGATTTCATTTTTACTTCCCAATCTTTACATAAATAATACCTACACAAATTGTTGGACTGCAATTACTAATTCTCACAATATAAAATATTTGTAATAATTTAATGCTGCTTATAAACGTATATCCATTCCCGAAAAACGATGCTGCCATTGATCTAAACCGATCTTGTTGCAGAGCATTTTTTTCTGTTATGTCTTTGACATACGTGAACGACATTTGCTTTTTCTGAATAATTATTACATCCAGGTGAATCTTATTCGTATTTATTCGTTGTATTTCCGCACAATAAATTGCAAATACAATAATATAGATACTAATATCACTTTCATTTCACAACACGTCAAGTTTTGACAGCTGTTATTCCCTCTGCCTTTAAATACATACATTTTTAAAAGCTGTGCCGCAGCGGTTACAAACACAGAGAAAGTTATTCGGATACTAATAACCTATAATGTCTTTATTTTTTATAATAAAATGCACGGTTTTATATACAGGGTGTTCCTAAATATCATGAACATAAGAAAGGAGGTAATTATTTGGTTTATTTTGTGCCTAAAATTTCATATAAACATAGGTCATAGCAAACGCTTCGTTACCAATCTGCAGGGTGTTGAAATTTCAAGATTTTTTTCACTTTTTACTGTATAGCTCCTACAGTTTTTGAGATATTTTGCTCAAATTTGGAAGGTAGGTTACGCTATAAGGCCTGCATTATTAGCCATGCCAAATGATGATGTAAATTTACAGGGTAATAATTTTTTCGGGGTCATGCCCTCTTTTCCCATCCTGAACTTTTTTGCGATGCGTCACTGCTAGATTCTAAAATACGCAATAAATTTTCTGTCTTGTTTAGAAACTTTTTGATTTCTTGTATTTTTTTCTTTCTCTGACCGTTATCGAGAAAAAAAAATAGAAAACAATTTTCTGTAATTCGCCAGAGAAAATTAATTTTTTTAAAATGTTTATATGAAATTTTAGGCACAAAATAAACCAAGTAATTACCCCCTTCCTTATGTATATGATATTTAGGAGCAGCCTGTATTTATAAATATAGTCTAAAATTGAAATACTAGGATTTAAAAGAATTGTGCATTACGGATCACAACTATATGACTTGATTGGATTGGTTGCCTACCTAAAACGCTCCCTTCATTCGCATTTAATTTTTAACATAGTGTACAATAGCTGTCAATGTTGTACACCACGACACAATAGAAACACGTAAAACGTTTATTTTTTGATTCCTTATACGACACAAAACAGCATCTAGTCTACCAAACTAAGTAAGTAAAGAATCTGGCAACAGTGGAAACAACCTTTGCTTATATACTCATTTCGAAGATTCAACAACAAAGCTAACTGTAATCTGGCTGTCAATGTGCCACAATTTATCTTAAGTTATAGCTGAACATGGCGGTTACAGATCCCTACTGATCTCCAAAAATAATTTAAAACAAAAATTCCGTAATTATGTACTTGGCTATACCAGAAAGCTCCGGTCAGATTATTGGGAGATTTTGGGAAATTAAGGTAAATAAAGGAAGTGACTGGAAGTTTACGATTTTAAATCTTTGTCCGCTTCATTAAAAAAAAAAAAAAACATCAGTATAAAGGGGCTTCTTATTGAATAAAAATGAAGTTAGAAGTATTTTTCGTAATTATGCCGCAAAAAGTAAGTCACAAATGAAGAAAATGGTAATCCTTAGAAAAATTCCTAGAGAGGACTTAAGAAGGCAAATAAGACAAAAAAAAATGGAAAACATTGACAAATTATTGCAAATACGTTATAGTGTTATTGTTAACGACAAAATAACATACAGGAGAGATTTGGAAGATTTGAGGTTTAACAAAGAATTGGTAGATGTATTAGTATCTTGCAGCAATGAAGAGGACAACGCTGAGGAAATACTGATGAAGGCAATGAGATTTGTGATTGTCTAGAAGATGATGAACCACTTCGACTGTAGTTTGTTGCATTAATATTTTTCTTATAATACATTTAGGAGTGTTTATTACGTTATTTACGTTTTGTTGTAAGTACAATAATTATGACGATTTTTTTGTTTTATTTTAGTATTAAAACATAATTATTAGTACATTAAGGCTCAAAATGCAGTTTTACTGCATACATAACTGGCTAAAGCATATATGTAACGTGTTCTTCTGAGATAACGAATAGATATGTAATTTAAAAACTTTAAATTATAATTCAAAATTTCATAAAACAAAAACTGATGTGTTTTGAAACTAAATTCTTCAATTGTTATTCATGGTAATGCTATTCTTTTGCCTTTGTTAAGACATAACAAAAATCATTATGTCCTAAGTTACTGTGAAGCAATACTTACATTCACAAACTACATACAGAATTTAAAAATGATAAAAAAATAAAGAAAGAAATTATTTTCAGAACTCATAATTCAAATGCGTAATTCAACAGGACAAATGTTTACATCACTGCCTAGGTTTTAATTTATTTAAAACTTACAAACAGCATAATTTTTCCCAACTTGCGTCTCGGTTTGTAAGCTTTATTAAGTAAAAATAAAGTCCAAAACTCTTTGTTGCCTAAAACAATGTGTCTGCAATCGTTGGTTTAGATTTAGGTATATTCGAACAAGTTGTAAATGAGTTATGTTGTTTGTAAATTTAGCCGACCGCGCCATCTATTGATTCATGCCTCTTATTTCATTAAGTATGAATTAAGACATACAAAACAATATAAGTATATGGTAAAGCTTTATTTCACAGTAAGTTTTTAAAAATGCTTCGTTGTTTGCACTCTTGTTTGGCCTTGAAAAGAACGCAGACCATGTGAAAATATTCTGTCACTGCAAGCACGTATTATACGGTCTTTCAGGTAATTCAAACTATATATTTGCGCGTTATTGCAAACTTTGGTTTCTAGGTGATTCCAAAAAAAGGGAATCGTTGATTTTGGGGGTCAAACGTGCCAATCCATCGTCTTTCCAAGATGCTATTTAAAAACTTCTGACGGCATTCATTAGTAGAATTTGCCCTAGAGCCTCATTCCTTTGGAATGAAGATTTATCAACATTTAGCATATCGATTAATGATATGATGTGGTCTCACAACAGACCAAGAAATCGAAAATTCTGCTGCGTCAATAAATGCTCTCGTTTTTTCCTTTACACGTTCGTCAATAATTATATATCCGCTTTATTATGTTAAAGATCCGCTTGGTACTAACTTATAATTCTACGTTTCATCTGTTTCATTGCATGACACTGCAGCAAGACATTGCAGCTCTTGACTTGGAACCTGCATCTCAACTAGGGTGTGAACCTGAGGTTCTGTACCCTTTCCTCTCTGATAAGTGCGGCACGATCAAGCCGCTGGGGGGTGGGTGTTTGGAAGTAACTTAAAATAAGTTACTCTGCAGGGGAAGTTGGTGATCGTCATTTTTGTATCTGTTCGAACCTACTTTATTGCAGCTCTAAATATAACGCACCAGTAAATACAATGGCCGAACATATTGCTGTGGTTTAGCACCCCGGGGGTCGTAAATTCAGTGATATTTTATTTATTGAGATTTGTCTTTGTCAATGTTCCGGGAACATTCTCTCAGAAATTAATATTTTATTTTTGTATAAGATTTTGTTAATTGAATTGATCTTATTTATTCTTTTAGTTGTTCAGTTATTTAAATTAATTTCATTGAGTTGTACATATTGCGTTCACCAGTATTGTTTATGTTGTTCAATGTATATTCTAGAAGTTTTTTTCTTTGCGATTTGTGCGTTGCGATCGCACGCAGCTGTTATTTTATGTATACGACTGTTATCCCTGAGAGGCGCTCAGTTCCGAGATTGATGCCGTGTGTAGGTACATTTAAATTTATTTGTTGCTCCCATTTTGTGGTTTCATTTGATTTAAAGATTTGTTCGTTTAATTTTGAAATTACTTCATCAATCAAGGAACTCATTATATAATAATTGGCATTATATTATTGTGTGCACAATTTAGATGTAACATCCTTTAGTATATTTGTTCTGGAAGGTATTTTAAGTTTAAAGAGTTTAATTTTTCCGTTTTCTAGTTTGCTGATTGGTTTTTTTTTTTAATTAATCACCACGGTTTGGGTGGTTAGAAGCATTGTGCTTGTATTTAAATTTCAATTTTGTAAATTTACTTGATCTGTCCACGTTTAAATTAATGTTTGTTTTAAATTTTGAACGTGGAAATTTATGAAAAAAGAATTATCTTCTTGAACAAATTTGTCTTTTGTTTGTTAAAGGATTTTGCATTATCCTTTTGTAAATTTAGATTCTTGCAGTTTTTGATTTCGTCCAGGACCGTAAGTCCACGGTTTTGTTTTCTGCATAATTGTAATTAAATGTTTTTTTTTTCTTTTTTTTTTTAATAATAAAATTTCTGATTGTATTATTAACGTCATTCAAAATTTCTGTTCTTTTATTTTTGATTGAACCTTTTCAATTTTTGGAGTAATTAAAGGAAGTCAGATTTCTTTCACCTACAATTTACTTTTCATGATTAAATTCAAGTTTTATTTGCGAGAGTAACCCTGAGTTTAATTGTTCTTTTGCGTTTTTTTAATTTTTATCCGCTGAGCTAGTCAATTTAATTTTTCATTTTTGTAAATTCATTTTGCATTTTCTTTTGTACCTTCAGTACACAGCAATATGTAACGTATACAATATACATACAGGGATTTAGTACTATTAATATACGCGACCGTCCACGAGAGAACCTCCTTAGGTAGGTATCTTATAGAAAATGTGGTCATCATAACGGTGACTCGCATCACACCACCAATCCAGCTTAACAGATGCATGGTTATTACAATAAATTGATTTATTTAAACCAAGAGAGTAGTAATATACAGTAAGTACGAAAATAACAAAGTATAGTAAGTTAATTGAAGCCAGTACAATGAATTGAGTTTACAAAATATTCAGTAAGTACTGGTGATTTAATATTACCATGTACTTGGTTGTAATAGGTAATTATTTAGTGTAAACAAACGGTTGATTTGAAAGAAGTAGTTAGTTAATTGATTCAAATATGCACATTCCAATTCAGTTTCCTGTTTTTTTTTTAAGTAAATACTACACACATTTGATTCGAATATTGGGTAGTGACAAAGTAAGTTATTTCAATGAAATAAATATTTTCTTAGCCATGTGTAAACAAGCCACCTGCTTGAGTCAATGAATATTTCATTGATTTTAACAATTTCTTATTTTCTGTGCATAATTCCTTATTTTCACAATAGCCTATGCTTTTATAATTTGAATATTATCGATCCAAAACACCTTTACCATATTCTGCCTATCGATAGCGACATTAATAGAGATTAGCGGACGGATAAGCTTTGCATAATCCTTCAATAATATCGTAATTTTCATGTAAATATTCAACCCGTACAAGACTACATTTCGACAGTCAACTTGTCATCATCAGACGTCGAAGCAGTAATAATAAAATTGCGTCATTAATTAAAAGTTCCCACCAAACGCCTTCGGTTTAACATTGTCGCGACTGCTGTAATAAAAAGATAAAATGTGTTATGGGAAAGCCTTTTGTCTCGATATCGTAAACAAAATGTGTATACGTAAGCAGATCTTTATCGCTTCCCGCGCGATATAAAGATATAAGGAAACAGTCTTGAGGGGTCCATCCAATATACTCAGACGGTACTTATATAGTAAAACACCTGCTAAAAATATTAATTTCACACACGAACTAGCCTCGGAGGCCGTGGTGGATGCGCCACGCACGTGTAGGTTTGTGTGAGTGTGTGTTTGCTTTTAATAATTTCAAGCAATTTATTACGTCATAACTTTTTTCTTCTTGGCGGGAAACTATATTATAAAGTATGCGCAGAGTATCGGCTAAAAGCATGCAAATGTGTTTCTTGAGGCAGCGCCGAAATTATGGAAGACGCGAAAGTTGATTTTGGGAAATTTATGTCATTGCACATATATATGAGGATTAACAAAGCTTTGTTAATAAGTTTGTTTTACAGCTTCACTCATTATTACACTAATTGAGTATCTGAGATTCAAAAGATGATAAAAACTATTTTTAGGTTTTTAAAAATAGCTATGGCAAATGGATATTTCGATTATAGATAATAATAATAATATATATTTAATGTCCAACAGGTCAAAGACCCAGGTTCAGGGGACATAGGAGAAGTATGCTACAATACAATATTCAATAAGTACAAAATATAAATAAAATCATAATTCTAGTGATATGCTATAAATCAATATGAAAAAACTGAAATACTAAATTTACAAAAAAAATCAAGGAGTTCTACAAAATATCACACGCAACATTTCCAATCTTCATTAAGACAGTCACCGGTGCTCATTTCAATATATTTGTTCCTGTTAGTGGAAGCCTAAAACTAATTTCCGTCCTGGAGTTAATGCGCGGAATATGTAAAGCAATTTTCTCTATAGTTCGTCTCAACCTTAAGATGCAGTATACGTCTTATGGGAATTCGATTCGCGATTGCCAAATCGTCGCATCAGCTGCACATTGCTACTTCCGGTTGCATTATTTGAGGTTATGACAATTAAAATGCATATATCAGTATATGTTACTATCTTCTCTATGATATATGTTTATGTGGTCTCAGATACGAAAAGGGAGCTATAAAGCAGCAATTGCTTATATGCTGAAGAAAGAAGCTGAATTGAAGCAATTATAATCGTTATCTCGCAAACTTTTTTTCGGTTTCTTCTTAAACGGAATCTGTGGAAAACAGTAAAACATAAAAACACCATATACTGTTTTTATTTAAGAATCAGTAAAAAGAGCCGATAACTTTATTTATTATTACTCATTAACGTAATTTACATTTCGAACATTTATTTATTGTATATGGGGTATGATACAATTTATTAAATTCAAAGAAATAGATACAATCCTTTAATTAATTATAGTTTCCACGTTTGTAACAAAAATAGCTGGAATCATACAAATGCCCACATAATACAATAATATTTATGAAAGGAATAGTAATTACACACGTCTTATCTAAATTTTTAGTCGGTCGACGAATCAGTTTGATCTTCGGATGATGAATCTGTTACACGAATAATGAATTCTTCAATGTCATCTTGCAAATTATCCACTATCCACATTTCCTTTTCAATATTTTTTACATGTTTGATGTAGTTTTGCCAATTAGCAACAGTTACAGTGCTATACGCTCTTTGAATTAGTTCCTCCATGTCTTTTACCTTAAATGTGGTATTGTTCATTTTTATGCAGTTTTTTACTTGTGCCCATACCATTTCAATGGGATTTAACTCGCAATGGTAAGGTGGTAATCGCAGAACATGATGACCGTTTTCTTTAGCAAGTTCATCAATCCTGCTTTTATCATACTGCGGTTTAATTTGTGACACGCAAAACAGCAAGTGCCTTTTTAACATATCGTCAGTTGTTGGAATTTGTTTCTCACAGAGCCAATCTATGATATCAGTTTTTCTCCATACTGCCGTTGGAATTTTTTCTAATTTTCTGCAGTGATACGAAGCATTGTCAAGAACAATAATTGAAATCTGCGGTATGTTTGGAAGTAATTTCTTAATAAACCAATCCTCGTATGTTTCTGAGTCCATCTCATGATGAACATCAGCAGTGTTTTTCTTGCAGAGAAATGTATATTGAGCACCAGGAACAAATCCATTATCATCACCAGCATGAACTAATGCAAAACGAGGTCCGAGCCCAGTGGGTGATTTCAAGCCCGTACTTAATCCTTGTATAAAAGCTTGCCGACTATTTTGAATAGTGGTGTCTGTCCAAGTTTTATTTACTGCATGACCTGTATTTACCCATTATTCATCGGTATATATTATGGTTCGACCTAAAATAATATAAAGTTATATGCATGTCAAATAGCAAAAACTACACTGTACCTTCTTCTCTAAATTTCTTGATCTCTCGTAAGTATTTATGTCTCCACCGAATAATGTCATCTCGTTCGATGAGTATACTTTTTCGTCCTACTTTTTTAAATTCAAAACCCATATCATGTAATAACCTATGTAAGGTTGCTCGACTGAAGTTAGGAAGATCATCATCAGCATTGACAGCAGCAACAATTGCATTTAATGTAGGTGGCATATTCTGTATAAAAAATTCATGCACTTTACGTCGTATAGATGCTTGCGTGTTCTCGTCATATGTTTGTAATCGGTCGTTTACTTGTATGCCTTTCCTTTTTTTGGGTATTTTTGGAGTTGATAACGAACCAGTGTGTTGCTCCTTCTTTATACTATATATTGTACGTTCTGAACAACCCAAAGCTTTGCTTGCTTCTTGAACAGCAGCACTCACATTCATAGATTTATTAAAATAATTAAAAACATTTGCAATCATACACTTCTCCTTCAGGCTAAATTGTTCTCCCTTACACCGTTTTCTCCCTACACCTTCCATTAATGCAGTGAAAACTGTAATTAAATGTATAGGTTATAATTTATAAAAATCACGAAAAATACCCATATTACCTTGTGCGCGCTTGAAAAGGAGAGAAGCGTTCTGAAAAGAACGATTTGTGCTATATATAAACTAATTAACGTGGAACTTAACTGTTTTAAAACTACGATGATGACAATTAACAACAGTTGATGCTAGTAGACAGATGACAGATAGGTATTGGTGCCGACACCGACATATGTAAATAAGTGGCAACATATAAATTGGAAGTGAAGATAGCGTTTAGTGACAGCAACTAGGGATAGTAAGAGATGCACAGTGGCTATTATATCCCATACTGCATCTTAAGGTTGAGACGAACTTTAGTAGAAATGCGCAATCAATTTGGTGGTTCAGTAAATTAGTTAGAAATTTCGCACAAAGTGCATTTTTTCTTGTAGATAGAGATAGCATTTCATAGCGTTCCAACAACTGTGATGTTCCCCTCTCTGGATATATCCCATCTTGTTTAAAACTCAGAAATTTCGGAAACTTGCGGTGGATACGATCAAGTTGTAAGAAGTCGTAGGCATATATTGAGTATCAAACCAATGCAGCATGCTCCAATTTGCTGATTACATGTGCGTAATATAGAGTTTTTATGAGGCTAGTGTCGGTGAAATATCGAGATACGCACATCAAAAATCCCAAAGATCTTGAAGCATTCGCACAAAGTGTTTCAATGTGAGGCTTAAATGAGAGTTTGGAACCTCAGATTTTCTTCGCCCAAGGGTACCATTAATGTGTAAAGTTGACATAATGGGTGAACACATTCGAGTATAAGAGACCATAGAGCATTTATCGGCATTCAGTTGCAGTCTGTGAATGTTACACCAGTTAACAAAGTTATTTACGTTTTCTTGTAGATTCAATATTGGAAGAGATTTCAATAAATAGCATCATCATATCATCAGCATAAGCCAAAACTGGACAAGTAAAACTGTGCAACAGTTCATCAATAAAAATATTGAATAATAGCGGATCCAAATCTAAGCCTTCTAGGACCCCTGAACGCGATGTGAACTCATCAGAATAATGTCCATTGTAACATACATAACATTTTCGGTCACTAAGATATGATTTCATTAATTTGGCAGCTGCTGGAGTAAAGCCAAAAGATGCAAATTTAGAGACAAGTAAATCATGATCTATAGTGTCAACTGCTTTAGACAAATCTGTATATATAACATCGATTTGCCCAGGTTTGTCCATAACCCTGCTGATAAATTAAGTAATACATGCCAGGTTGGTGATTGTAGGTCGTCCAGCAATGAATCCATGTTAATTGTGAGGCAGAAAAGGACGGACATTGGATAAACAGATGAATGAAGAATTCTTTCATAAACTTTTCCAAAGTTTGAGAGGATGGCTATAGGACGGTAGTTCCAGCGTGAAGGATAAATACCAGTTTTAATGGAGAGCTTGATAATATATGTTAGGGGTCCAGTAAAAACGTATCTACAATCTCCAACAAAGAAACTAGAGATCTGGTCATCACCTGCTGTATGTTTGTTAGAAAGTTCGCTCATTGCACGAATTACAGATTCTTCATTGGTAGGTGAAATTATGTGAGGGAGATTGTAAGAAAAGGTTTCAGTGGTCTGCGATGCACTAGGTGATGCGTTTATACGGAAGGATGTAGCAAATGCATTCATGATATCCACAGGTTTAGAATATTCATTATATTCAATATAATCTTGGTGGAATTCTGCTAGATCTCTTAATCGGCCCAAGAAATTTCCAGATGCTACTTGGATTAACTCTAATAGTCTGTTCCATCTGAAGTAAATAATTAGATGACTTATAAGTATAATTTTGGTTTTTATCTGGTTTTTATTCTCAGATCCACAATTATTGTTTCAAAAAGGATCTCTCAAATGGTATCCAGTTTAGGATTTGCTATCACTTCCAAGTTTTTTCAGTGCGTGGATTACGCAATTGAAAAGAACAGCTTTGTAGCCCACATTAGTAGAAAATTAATTTACTTTTACTTTTAATAAAATTAAAATAAATAATTAAGTAAATTGATTGATTATAATTGCAAATAAATTTTCAATCTCAGGGTCATTAAAGGATTCGAAATAACGATATCTGAATAGAATCAAGTGATTCTATTCAAATTGTAGCTTAATTGGCGCCTTTCAAATTATGACTTTCCAACAGTGTGGCCACTGTGTAAACTGCACAAATCTCTATTTATCTGCTTGGACGAGGTAATTATTTGCCGCCAAATCAAATGATGGCTAACATATATAAAAGTGTGATGTAGAGAAATAGCCGATTATCAAGGAAAACACAGTTTCTCAGGTAAATTTTAACTCGTATATTGTAAATCAAATAAATATAGATTACCAAACAGAAGTTTTAAATGGAAGGTGGAGGTATTTTAACTCTTTTACAACATTACCTCTACAACTTAACATCCAAACCCTGTTCGAATTGTTTAAAATTGTTTAAAGAGCTGATTAGATTATAAACTTTAAAACAAAATACGTATTATGATTCAACTGTAAATTAAATTAATCAGTAAACGATCGCTTCTTTTTAGGATTTTTTTTTAAGATAATACACTTTAATGATAAATTCGAACTTTAAAATGCATTAACGAATAACTAAACTAATCAATATAAACCAGTTTGGTATTTTTTTATGTAGATAGAAGTGGATCTGATTATTATATAGTTCTTTAACAGTTTCATATCGTTTTAGGGAGACTTACCTAAAATGTGCTAATATTTGCCCAATCCATAAGAAAGTAGATATTGCTAGCATCAGTAATTACAGGCCAATAACCATCTTGCCTAATTTTGCAAAAGTCTTTGAGTCCATTATGTAGGAAATCGCTTCCTATACAACCACATCAGACCTTTTCTGTCACCATGTCAGCATGGTTTTCTTCGTGGGAAATCTACCGTCACCAATCTTGCAATCCTATCTCAAGACCTATGTGAATCACTGGATAACGGTGGACAAATTGACGTGGCCTATACAGATTTTTCGCGAGCGTTTGACACCATAGGCCATGATATCTTATTGAAAAAAAATGAGTTTTTTTGGATTTAGCGAGCCACTATTACAATTAATAGAATCTTTCTTAATTTATAGAGAAAATGTGGTTTATTATAATGGATAGAGATCGACGACATACATATCAACTTCTGGTGTGCCCCAGGGATCCAATCTGGGGCCTCTTCTGTTATATATTCTGTATCTTCTGTAATATACTTATTAATAATATTTGCTTGTTTTAAGTTTCTACCCTGTTGCGGTTGCTCATTCACATTTTCATTCAATTCTCTCATTCTCATGTCATTTCCGTCAATGTGGCCGGAATGCATGTTTTTATCCCTAATTTTATCTTCTGTTTTTTTTTTTAACATTTGCAGTCAATTCCTTTTTCTTCATTGCCGTGTCCATGAACATGCTGTACTTATTTCTAACATTTCCTTATTCATAATCGAACTATTACAGAAAGCATCATAATTTCGTGGTAAGTATTAAGTTCTATGTTTACAATTATTTCGATTTTTCTCTGACTTCGCTGCTAGTCCCTTAGATTCCGCAATTTCACAATAATGAAAGCGTCATCGGCATAAAGACATATCTCTTTAGCGTATAAAATTGAGGGAAAGCCATTTACTTAAAGCAGTAACAAAAATTGACCCAAAATTGAATCCTGTCTCACATCAGTTTTGAGCGCGTGGGAATCCTGCCATTAACTTTCTCAGTTTTGCTAGAATAATCACTGGGATCACTAAGTCGAAAACGCCTAGCTGACGGTCTTAGGAGGTATCCCACAACGCACATATCCACCACCAAATAGATTCAGCAATTGTAATCAACCTGCTGACATCGAGTGTAAGAATTAAAATACACATGCCTAGGTCTTATGCTTATTTAAGAGGCCGATACTATGGCAGCATTAAGAAAAGAAAAATGCAGACACCTATGCACCTACCGCAGCATTGTATATTAATCGCCCTATCCACCTCCTTACACCATTAGTATTCACATATATCGAAAAAAACTTTACGCCGTGTCCACGTGTGTGGTTATCCCATTAGACTAAAAAGCCTCTTAGCATACACAATAGGTGCCTTTGTGTCGTCCATTTCACGTTACGTTATACCTACCTAAACACGCATTGTATGCGTATCTTCTGTGATATTTTCGAATCGTGCCATTACTTCGCGTGATTTTCAACCTAAGCAAGATACGATTGACGCGATTTTCATTTAACGAGCTATAAAATCATTATCACGAACGACTATATCTTATTAAGTATATTATATTTTTAATAAACGGCATAGATGCATGCAAAGAAGAGTATAATGTATTATGTAATACCCTTGAGGCACACCAGACACGTACAACCAAGATTGATTTAATCGATCTTATTCGATAAATAAATTTCTTCACGTAAGAGTGAAACGAAATAAACCTCCGTCGATTGCATAAAAGTTTATACTAATGAAACAATTTACAGCTGGACAATTCCGACACACAACATCGAAATTCGTAGAATAGATTAAAGTTCTTTCTTCGTGTATTCGCACGCTGCCATGGCGTCGCACGCACAATTATATTTTTAATAACTGGCGAGCCATAAAACACATGTACACAGAAAACGTACATGGCAGTCAGATATGTTACCAATCAGCATTTCTAAATTTGGAACACCATGTAGATCCGAAGATAAGCTGGTCGGGTTATATTGTACGTCAGCAACGTTAATTATTATTGTATGTGTTTGCATTTTATGTATGTCGTCGGTATATTCACGGCGACCGCCCTGACCTAGTGGGAAAACGGTGCTCGTTTTTTTTTTTATGCTTTTATAGCCCTAAAAATGGAACGTACAATAAAACTGTGTATGGGTAGAAAATCATTATTCAAATGTGAAAGATGTTGAGTTAGTGCTTGGTGCTAAAACTTGACCGGAAGACTGTTTTGCCTGTAAATATAAATTTTATGTTATTAATTCGTTCACAAAGAAAAGCCGGTATTAGTATGTTATATTACACATTGCAAACTGTACAGTCTTGCTATAGGCAAAGTTAAACTTGTTTTCCTCGGGTAATATTTATGTGTTGGTTCAGTGATTTATGCTAGTCATTCCATAATAATTAAAAATAGTATAATGTTATTGTTAAACAATACAGTTGTATCAGTGTTTGTTTGTTGGTTTGGCTTGTCGCAAACGCTATGAGAAGCTGCTTCCTTTGATGCATCAGTGTTTTTTTTCATGAAAGCAGCTAATTAGGAGAATTTTTAGGATTAAAAATTTCAAGTTTGCAATAATTTGATATTTATTTCCTCTCTAAAATTTTTTCAAGTTCATACATTTCCAGTTAACCAGATTGTGTTACATTTTTTAGTGCCATAATGGATCATTCTATTGTGCGATTTTATAAAATAAATAATAGAAAATATTAAAGGAGTTGCTGTTAATTTGGATATCTTAAATTTATTCTACATTCATTGAGACTGCTAAAAAGTTCAGGAAGGGTTTTGTCAAGCATTGAGGGCCTTGGTGTAATAACTAACTTTTGAGAAAAGGGGAAAAGTCTATGATTCAAAAAACTTGTTCGGTGGAAAAACGAACTACGGAATTTTTAATTACAGTGTATTCATAACTGTATTCCATTGTTATTCCCCAAACTGTACAGCGTATATCCGGATCCATTTTTCAATCTAACTCAATTTAACAAAAAGTGGCGTACACTGTAAAAAAAGTTGCAGTAAAATTACATGTAAATCGTTGGTAACAAAGTTGCCTACAATTTTACCAGGTAATTTTGCTTCTATAAGGTAAAATTTCTATCATCTAGTTTAATTTAAAATGCTGATGTGTTTTTCAAAGATTTGGTACTGTAAAATTTCGTATGTAATTATTTATTGAACTCTATATATTTTTCGAACACTGAAGTAATTTTCCATATGTCATTTTTATAAAGAGAGCAAGCCACATTACAATTCTTTTATAGGCACCTAATAGGTTCATCACTGAATCGCTCAACCAGGGATCAAGAATGAACACCAATAATAAGTTCGACAAACGAATAGAATTATTCTACGCGCAACAGATAAATAATCAATAACCATCCATTGCGGCGTATAATTTCGTATTTTCCATGATACTATAGTTTTACCCTGATGCAATTCTTACGTTCAAAACAAATATAATATAAAAGAATCCTCAATATTTTTTAAGCAAAATTAATAGTTCACTTAGTAAAATTACTCTTAAAGTGCACTAAATACCCCCAAGAAAAATGTCAATTTTACACTTTTAAGTAAATTTTGAGAGTAAATACAAAATTGTACATGTTTTTTCCTGTATTTTCCTTTTGAATTTTTGTTACATCTTAAACTTACATGAAAAAGCTATAATTTTACCGAAATTCTTTTCCATGTTAAATATTCTAGACAAAGCATGTAAAACAAAATTTACATGATGGTAAATTCACCAACGTTTTACATGTAATATTCCTGACTACCCATGGCAAATTACTGTATTTTTTACAGTGTATGGTTCATTATTGCACCAAGCCCTCAATCAGTTAGATAAACCCTCTTGTTAAGGAAACACTTGCTGATTTATTAATAATTGTTATTGCAGTTAGGTAGTAATAAAAACAAAATAGGTTGTAGGTATATAAAAATATATGTCACAGTTGTTAGTGGCATCCAAACCGTTTTATTATGAACCGGTTTTGAATGTGGCGATTAATCGTTCTTCCAAGTTAAAACCGTAGCCGGTGTCATAACATCAGTTTTCAACACGGTTATTAAAATCGGTTTTCGAAACCGGCTTTTAAAATTGTTTTTTCGAAACTTTTTTTTTTTTTAAAATCGGTTTTTTAAAATCTATTTTCAAAACTGGTTTTTTAAAAACGGTTTTCAAACTGGTTTTTAAAATCGATTGGAAATCTGTGTTGAACCTGATACAAATTTTTTCAATGACATAGCCGTATTTAATATTCATATACCTAATTTTGAAAGGTATAAGTGTACGGCTGTAACTTATTCAATAGACATTATGCCGTTTTCAGTATAATCGTGAATAACATCTGTTTAAAACGATAATATTACAACATTTGGTGTGTGTCAAGATTGAAAACAGACATTTATAGGGTATTAACAATACATTTTTGTACTGAAAAATACATACCTAGTTTAAAAATGCAAACTTTATATAATTATTATCTCTGAAAACGGCGAAATATTCATTAAATAATTTTCGATTTTATTTAGTTGTACCTCTCAAAATTGTGTAACAGGTATATATTATCGTTTATATGTCACAATGAAAAAAACCGATTTTTACTGAAATTGATTAACCGGTTTTGGTTTATTATTCAGGCGATTTCCGCAGCATTAATATTTGTTATCAAATTATAAAGAACAGTCAAAATGGATTCATCATTAGTTTAACTAATTGGGTCCTTCGATTTTTTGGACGTAAATCGCCGACGTTATTTTCTTTTACGCCTTTACAGGTTCCAAACTGAACTGCTTTATTTAAATCTGTGTATTTTCCCGCTCCCGTCTCTCTCTTAGAACGAGAGCTTCTAAAGATTCGGCGCACCACTCTAACATGCGTAAAATGATGCGGCAACCGCGCAATAAATAAATATTATTTAAAAACATTTTTTCCTTGTAACCGCCTCTATGTATCTGTAGCGTAATCCGCTGTAGTTGTATAATCGACACCTATTGTACAATTTAAAAATTAAAAGCTACATCTTTTGGCATAATATCCACTGATAAGTAATTATAAACAATTGCAGTGCTCCCAAAGGTTTTTTATAAACACTCTTTAAAGCTCCCTCTTAGCGTGGAGAATTTTAGAACTTGGTCTACTGATAATCTTCATAAATATACGAAATCAATTTACATCCTACAAAAAATAGAATTTGGGTAGCAATTGTCTACGCGGTGCATCATTGACGCAATTTTTTTCGATGAAACCTTTACAGGTGAAAGATACCGTGCCATATTAAACAATTCGTACTAACAACTTACACGATTGATGAATTACTTACTAATTAAGTTCCTTTCAAGAATAGGAGTATTCTAGGAATCTAGGATCTATAGAAGTAAGAACACCGACGAGACTTTTTTAACAACAGGCTGATAAGCGAAAGCTTATAGCTGTTACGGTATCCAGATTTTACAGCCTTTAGATTTTTTATTTGTTTGTCAATGTAAAAAATAAAGTGTTTTAAAATCATCGACATATATGCTTTATAGAGGAGTTGCAAGCAGTGATATGACACGAAATTAGCATTATCGTAGAAGATATTCAAAGTGTATTTTGAAAATGTATAACGGAGTAGACACTGTTTAGATAATACTGGGCAACATTTCCAACATTTATTGTAACTCTTGAAATATAATAAATTATTTTCGTATTTGTTTCTCGTAATTATTTAAAATATAAATTTAATCTGTTAAATTTTATCAGTTAAGATGCAGAGAAAACCTTTATAGGAAAATTATTTTTAAGTATTGCTTGTACTATTGAATAAGTTGTATAAGTAAAAAAATAGTCACGTGAGTTTCATTTCTGAGTAACCTAACTGTAGAGGTTTTGAATGAGTTTTGTGCAAAACCGAACAAATATTATTTTATTGTTACTACGGTCACCACGCTTAAAAACCCATGTATTATATATTTTGCATAAGATAGGTAGGTAAATACCTACTTGACAACACGATTTAAATAAATAATTTCCAACACATACATAAGTTTATGTTTTAAAGAAGAGAGTGTAATGCATTTTTAAGAGCTTTAAAAGTACGGGGAATTATCTACGTATTTGTAATTAACTATCACAATTATCAAAATCCTTCAACTTATTGCTTACAACGCTATTATTTATCAGCAAGGTCATCAGTTATAAAAATAAAAAAAAATAACACCCAGCAACATTATTTATATCGCAAAAAATCAGCAATTTTTTCGATGCATAAAAGCGCCAAATCGTCTAGGGCATAATTAAGAAATGATAATTTTTTTTTTTGGTTGAACCCCATACTCTCAAATATTCATATCTAGTGTTATCGTGGATGTTTACCCAGCCGGTAATTATTCTCCGATAAAGCGGTGTAAAGTAACCAGCGCGTGCATTTCCTAGAATTTTTCTATGTTAACCAAATAAATATGCCTGGTGTGTAATTACCTAATGGGATTTTTTTGTACGAAAAGATGAAACAGATCGTTATCAGCGTCGGAAGCGATAAAAAAGAGGAACATGGAACGCTTGTGCGCGTAGTCATACGAAGATATTTCGGACGTTACTCTACTCGTGTCAGCACGCACGGGAGATGACATACGATGACGCGAAGATGGTTCTCGGAAGGCAAAATATCAATATTTGCTATTTATCGGTGTTATCGCCACTTCCAATCGGCCGTTGATATCGCTCGAGTGTTCCTTCGCTTTGTAGCCAATGGTAATCGATTAATAATGAATGCCATGCTTTGTTGGTCGCGCGAGGAATTAATCTACGTCCGCGTAAATGGGAATTTTAATGGTTCCAATATGTCTGACGGTGTTTACGATAAGTTACATTGCACACCTGTGTTATTTCATCTTCTTCATGCGCATTTCGCGATTCGTTGGTATTAAAATCAACATAATAGGGTCTATAGAGTTTGGCCTTCCTCATAAGAGCAAAATCAAAAAAAAAATGTTAAAAAATTTTGGCAACATATCTAACTTCGTCTGCATAAAGGTCGTTTTACACCTAGCTATTTATTGCGCAATTTATTGGCCAATTTAAAATTTTACGTGTATAACACGGATTAAATACGTACACAGAGATTCAAAATGATTGTCAATTCCGCTCCTATAGATAGTAACAGGGTGTAGGTATATGCCGCGTGTTTGTAATGAAGGTTTGAACTAAGTCAGTGTTGGAACATAAGAAAGTAAACGGATCTGTCATAAATAAGGAAAACGTAACCTGTATTTGAACTCGCATTATATAAACGACTATGGATTGGTGTTTCTGCTTGTAAAAATGAAATGTAATTAATTTAACTTTACTAAATTATGATTTTACAATTCAGTACTACACTGTTGAAAATTTTAACACTTTTTTGACTAATTTAATAGTCAGGAGAGGTCCACACTCTTTTCGTGTTATTTTGTCGAGAACTATAGAAGTTTAAATTTGACGAGCAAAGATAGTCAAGTATTGTCTATTGCTAAGGGGTTATTTTGTCCAAGTGACAGGTGGAATTATAAAATACTTCTTGTCACATTTTATTTGATCTAGACTAGACAAATTTACTAGCTGTTTAACTAAATTTATTTATTACTTTAAATTATAACATACAATTAGTATAATTATTAAGTGACAAAACTGCATCTCTCAGTTCTTCTATGGTATGCATGCGGTTTCTATAGATCCTATTTTTTAGATCAGGCGATCTTTGTGCTCTAACGACTCTGTCAGCAAAAAACTGTTGAAGATATTGGTTTGTCGAGCAGTATATGCTGAAGCATTATCGTGCTGAAAATAACCTGCTTCAAGCTCATTTTCTTGTAACTCCCTGCAATAAACAATTCCAACATCTGTTGGTAACGTTGGGCTGTTACAGTTTCCTCGAAGAAAATTGGCCCTATTATTCGTTGCCTGGACATAGCTAACCAAACTCCAACTTTTACGGGATGCAATTGCGTTTCTCGAAATTCGTGTGGATTTTCTGCAGACCAGATACGATAGTTTTGTGAATTGATATAGCTTGTTAGATAAAACCAGGCTTCATTCGAGAAAAAATGATTTGTTTAGCAAGCATCGCCCCTTAAATTGTTATTAAACCGATGACAATATTCCAATCGCCTATCGTGATGTAATGGTAATAATTCCTGTACCGTAGAAACTTTATAGGGATGAAAATGTAACTTTCTTTTGACAGCTCATTGCGCTGAAGTGTATGATAAGTCTATAAAATTTTAAAATGTAATAAACTATTTCACTTAATATTAATATTGATTCTTTACCTGTTTGTTGAGCTATTACCACAGATAAATTCCCTTATTTTCTTACAGTATTCAGAAATGCTATTGTTGGTGATATTAGATGTAAATATAAACGATTTGAAAAAAATTATAAGATAATAATCGAAAGATACTACAACACGCGCGCCAATGTCGCTAAATGTCAAGAAAATTCATTTAATGTATGAAATTTGTATGCAGCTAACTTCACTCATTAAATTGGTAATAAGCATAGATAAATTTTTCCGGAAAACAGTTTTTTTCTTACGACAATGATTTTGAATCACATAGTATTATACACGTATGATTTTAAATTGGCCAATAAATTGTGCAATAAATAGCTAGGTGTAAAACGGCCTGTTATGCATATTCTTATGCATAAAATAATGTAAAAACTTCGAAACCTTTGGAAAAAAAAATTAAACTAATAAGTACACTGAGAAAAAATCTTTCTCGCAAAGCAATAGATATCTTAACAAACATTTTATCCAATTAAATACCTTGACAGTAAAAAAAATATTTGTTTGGATGTACGTCAAATGCAAATTGCTCAATTGAATTTTTACATAAAGTCAGTACAGTTACAGAAAAAGAAATACGTACTAGTTTTACGTTCAAATTGAATTATTTAAATGATGGGGTTTAGATAATTTACCATCAGAAATTAAATCTTATCTCTATTATTTTTTGCTTAGAGGTCCTTTGCAATAACAAGTAGTGATGCAATTTTTATTATTTTCATGAAAATTGTGAAAGTGTGTGTTTAAAATTCATGACGTAAGATTCTTTATCATGGATTACTGGAATATGAGTTGACGTTTGGGCTACTTCCATTGTCGGTTGGATTATTTAAGGGCTATAATTCCGTAAGAGGACCACTGATTTGGCGATTTATATGCATATTAGCAGAAAAAGCATGTGTTCCCAAGTGTAAAATAGCTATTCATCTTTTGAGCAAAGGAAAAGGAAGTATTAAAAACAGTGTTCGAAAAGTGCTATTTCGAGGTTATGTGCGAGGCATTTTTGACGGATTTAGCAATGATGTGGAGGGAAAAGTTACTAAAATTTAGACATAACAGGTGCAAATTTCAAATGAACTGCATTGAATTGTGACTGCAATTATCAGTTTAGCCAGTTCAGTTTAGTTAATTATTTTTTCTCTAAATCCTCCTCTTCTTTATGGTGTGTAGGCCTATTTGTAGAGATGCTTTGTCTGTTAGTGCCGCCAAAATAAAATAAATGAAATACGTTTCTGATTTCTTTTAACGTCCCCAGGTAGCACACAATATCTATAAAATATGTATTCCATATTTTACAAATATTATATGTATGAGAAATATTTCCAACATAAACAACACATTTATATAATATTTGTTTATAACTGTGCATATATATTTAAAAATTATATATATATATATTATAAAAATATATGATTTTTTAAAAAAATTAACATTCAACATATAAGCAATATTTACTAAATATTGCGAGTTTAATATTGATTGCAAAATATTTTTTGAATATTTATTTTATAATCGTTTTCCAATATCTTATTTTGGTTTTACGAAAATATTTATTTAATATTATTTTATGAGTCTAACATCTATATTTATTAAATGTATATTTTATACATATTAAGCACATATTAAGTTTTCAAATATATTGTTTTGGTATAAAAAGGAATATACCGCAAATATTAATTAGTTTTGAAGGAAATGTATTGGTTACACAATATTTATACAACATGAATTTAATATTTAACAACTACTATATCTACATACGTGAGAAATATTATCAGGTTTTACTTAACCAACAAAAGTTGTGTTTTGTTATGTTTTATGATATTCATGTAAAAACAAAGCACAGATTGGGTTATCTATTGAAAATGTAAATTCATGGCTTCTAAAAACAACATTTTAATCGAATAACTTAAACATAATCTAAATGTGGTTATAAAAATAAAAATTAATTTTTATCCTGAATTACCAAAATAAAATGCATAATTAATTGTATTAAAACATATTATGTATATATTCGTGTTCGTAAGATTCAAAGAATTAATAATATATTTTTAAGTAGAATAACGCATGTACAAAATATACTCTACTTTAACAAAAATTAATATCTTTCTCTTATTATTTTAATTTGAATTTGAACTATTAAACTACTGGCTTTAGGCTTTACAAATTTTTCATTTGCGGTTGTCCAATCCTACTTGCTGTTTTGAGTCATGTGAGTTAGTGCATTATATCGTATCGTAAACAAGAAAACAAGCGATAAGCACGCGTGCATCACGTGAGTGGAAGAGATGAAAAGCGTGAAAGAAAAAAACGAAGGAATGTTGAAATTCAAAAGTTTTGTGTGGTTTTGCACACTTTTGTGGTCCATAATTGTGGGTTATAAGAAAAGAAGTCGTTGTGAATAAACATTGCGCTGGTTGTAATCGGCAACTGGTAAGTGTCGTAATTATAAAATGAATAGGTTAAGAACTGTTACAATGCAGGTGTTACTGCATGTTTACAAAAATAATATTGCAGGTTAGAGGTATGTAAGTTATGACAATTTCGAGTTATGACTCATAAGTATCATTTCGTCAAACACACACTTAAAAAATATGAAATTAGCAGCTTACAAAATGGAGATATGCATAATAAATACCAAAATATCGGTGAAAACAAAATATAGCAAAAACAGCAATTGATGGTAAGAGGAATGGTTACACGATACAGTACCTTAACAAGATTTTTTTTGTAGTAAAGATAAGAGAAGGATGAAACAACGAGAATGAGGCGAATACTGTTATGACAGGGATGATAGGTAGGCAAGGCTTTTTAAAAGTACTACAATAATTATATACATGTGTCGTATTGTTTTATTTAAATTTTGTTTCCTTAATACAATAGTTGCATAAAAATTTTAAAATACTGCCAAAAATATGTATTACGTGAATATTTTGATTTTAGCTATCAGCGGTCTAAGTTCTACCAGCACCCCAGTTCTACTGGTAAGTTGTACAGTATATGAGTAGTCTTGAGGCGGTTGTTGTTGGAATATTTGCTGATAAACAATGTCAATTGTAATATGAAATTTATTTCAGCTGCCACAAGGATGAGATCGACATACGAGGGTACCAGATGAATGATTAAAAAGACAGTATCAGTACTATATATCAGTGTAGGCAGGTCCGCAGGCACAGCAAGGTACAGGGGCCCAAACATTTGAGAGGGATTGCCTCCTACATATTGTATGCATGAATTTCGGTTATGGGCCAGAAAAATAATGCCACATATGATTGTTCTCAGCACTTCCTCCAACGTTTCAAAACGAAATGGATAACCCTAAGTATTATCTACGCTGCAGACACTACATATTACATATGTAACAAGAACGAACAAACAGCGTCGGCAAAAATTTGTGATCTTCAGTCCGCTTATTGACTGCTATTGGTTAGGACGAACTCAAAAAAGAAATTTGCCAGTTTTCGGGTTGACATATTCTTTTATCACAGCTGTCACTCGCTTGATTGTGCGGTTTGTAGGTTACAAAAATCTCTAAAACACTTAAATGATTGTCAGGAACTGTTTCGACAAGAGCTGAGCTTGATTAGAACAAACTCGAGCAAAGAAGTGGTGATGCCGCGATTCCGTGCAATTAAAATTCGCTGAGTGTCCGTTCTTATTAACAAGTTCTTTGCTGTTTGGTTATAAATTAAAGAAATGAAAAGTATTTGATGGCTAAAATTTAAATTATCGTCTTATCAATAATATTAAAGTGACAAGTACACTTGTACACAAGTACACAGGAAAAATCGGGACACCAGCAATCGTGAACTTTAAAATTTCTTGGGTGTAAATGCAGCTTTCAGAGGATATATGCGCTTATCAAAGCCATAAATAACTTTTTTGTGTGTATTATTGCGATCAAAGGTAAAGACTAAAAATTTAAACAGAAATATAATATATATAGAGAAAAGTTTATACATTAAACAAACACATTGGAATTTCGGTGGCGGTGTTTCCTTAGAAATACCGAATATGGAAATATTAATGCAAAAAAAATACATAACAAATAAAAGGCCTCTTGAGTAGACGGCACCATTTAGAAATACACATATATGTATTTAACTTGTTTGATGTTATGTAGAGATAATTCTTTTTTTAAGAAAACATGTGGCGGTGGGATTTTAAAATTGTATTACCTATTACTACGATATTAGTTACTTAGTTTGATTTATGCTCGCGAGTATTGCTTTAGCAATAGACAATATGTCAATCAGCCTCCTGAGTTTTTGAACAATGTGATTTTCACATTGATTAATTATACTATTATTGATGTATTCATTATTGTTGTTGTTTAGTAGTCTTAAATATTGTATTACTACAAAATATTTTTCTATGTATTAAAAAATTACCAAAAACAGTTTAAGATTATTTACAACATTTTTACAGCAATTAATTTCGCAAAGAAATTATTTATTTTATTAACCCTCGGTTTATTGTATTTTCAAGAAATATATCTTAACTATCGCCTGTGTAATCCAATGTCGTTCTATTTTATTGAAATATAGCTAATACTTTTTAGCCTGTAACACAGCTTCGGGCAGTAGCAACGAAAAAGTATTAAATGTATCAAATTCAAAAATAAATATTTCAGCACTAACTGATATTGACGAACAATAGGCTTTCTTACAATGTTTGTTATGTAGTGTAAATCCAATATTTTAAATAATTGTTAATAAACCTGTCCTTTTGTAAAGAGACCCAGTGTTGGCCATATCTCAAGAAAATAGATCAACGACGTCAGATTACACAGGCGATAGCTAAAATATATTTCCTGAAAATACAATAAACGGAGGGTTCATAAAATATATAATTTCTTTACGAACTTAATTGCTTTATTTAAGAATTTTATAAATAATCTTAAACCTGGTTTTGGTAATTTTTTATAGATAGAAGGAAACTTTATAGTAATACAATATTTAAGAATATTAAACAACAATAGTAATTAATACATCAATAATAGTGTAGTCAATAAATCTGTGAAAATCACATTATCCCAAAACTGAGGAGGCTGACTGACATATTGTCTATTGCTAAACTAATACTCGCGAACATAAATCGAAGTAAATATCTAATATCAAAGCAGCACTAACAAGTAACATAATATTAAATAATAAAATCCCATCACCACATGTTCTCTTAAAAAAGAATTATCTCTACATAACATTAAACAAGTTAAATACATATATATTTCTAAATGAAGCCGTCTATTCAAGAGTTTTTTTTTTGTTATTATCTATTTTTTTTTCATTGGTATTTCTAAAGGAAACGCCGCCAGCGAAACTCCGATTTGTTTATTCTATACTTAAACCTTTTTCTCTCTATATATTTATTTTTCTGTTTAAATTTCTAGCCGTTACCTTTGATCGCAGTAATATACATAATTAAGTAATTTATGATAAGTGAATACGTCCTCCTTACAATCAAGAAATTTTAAAATTCTGAATTGCTGGTGTCCCGATTTTTACTGTGAGAAGTGTCCATACATTGTCTCTAATTTTAAATTCCCAGACATTTTCCGGGTTTTTGCGGAAAATAGAATTGAAATAATACAGTTTAACATTATTTTAAAAAGAAATTTTATTGTCACACTTTGTTTTAAAAAATTGACCATATTTCTTTTCTAGTTCTTTTTCTATTCTTCGAATTATTTACCATTTAGGTCTGATGATGTGTGTCGACACAAAGCCCGTCGCTTGAATAAAATATTGATAATTTTGGATTAGATCCCTTTCTTTATCTTTTTATTTCTGCTTTGTAGCAGGAATAAAAAAGTAAAGCTAGTACGTATAGTCAAGTCGAAACTGTGTTTTTTTTTCAGGAAAGAATATGTCTATTAAATCGTATTTGTTTATTTTTTTTTTTTAAGCATCTGATAAACATTTGCCACTTTGCCACTATTCAAAAGAATAATATATTTGAATTAAGTAATGCACATTTATTAACAAGAAGAACATCTTTTTCTCACAATCAGTGCGGTGAAGGTTCAAAACAGCAATTTTATTTAGTCGGTTTTTTGTAATCGCATTCTTGCAGCAATTGCATTCACATATCGACTTGGAAACAATGAATGCATCACTTATTTACAAACACAAATATTCCGAACGAAAATTCCAAAACAACAGGGACAAATTTAGCGGACAAATTAACGAGAAACGCCGACATAATGTTTATTTATACGCGGAAATTCTATTTTAAGCGACGGACGTCGGCGAATCATCAGTTTTCCCGAATCGTCTTCCTCCTTTCCGATGATCTATCCGCGCTCGCACAAATAAAGAATACCGGAATCGCCTCCTCAGATAACGCGGCCCCCCTTATCTGCTTATTCAGACAATCGTATCGGGAGGAATCGTTTGGAAATCTGCGGTAGAAAGCCAGACCGCAAGATCCGACGCCGCGCGTTTTAGTTCCTCGGCAAGACTTACATAAGAGCCGGCAAAAGCGAATGAAAAGAAGCGTCTCCTGTGAAGTTAAAACCCATCCATCATTGTTTTTTAGAAGAATGCGCTGGTAAAGGCGGAGATTTCATTAGGTATTTTTAGTCATGGGGTAATGTGTTGGTAATACAAAAGCGGAAAGTGATATTATGAATGTTGTAATTGGTAATTTTATGAAATGTTCTGAATTATTATAGTCTTCAATAGTCTCCTTTGAATATAAAATTAATAATATTTAGAAGATAATATAGTCATAGTAAAATAATATGATTTTTAATTCTTTCCAAACTAGAAACTTACTTGCTTTAACGATTATTTAAGTATAGATAAGTGTAAAAGAGAAAATACAAGAACGCTTTACAATTAAATATAAAATTACGTGTCTAAAATTAGTTGTATTTATATATTGCGTTTAATTTTTTTTTTGTATTAACAATGTTGTTATTAAAATATTGTAAAGTATTTTATTTCTCTTTCTATACAGGATGATTCTCAATATATGCGACAAACTTTAAGAGCTGATTCCTGAGGTTATTTTGATCATAAAAGTTCCTATGAGTATATGTCCAAAACGGTTTGGTTTTGTTATTGAATGTTTAATAATAAATTATGAACTATGACTAACAGGACATAATATCACAGTTGGTTCTTCAAAAACTATTGTGTTGAGAGGGAATTGTTTATTTGTCATTTCAATATTTTTCAATAGTTGTCAGAGTATTCATTCAGTTTATTGCCAGTTTCTGTTTTCTAAAATGAATTACACGAATGCTGAGATGTGTAATATGCATTTCGTTTACGGTCTTGCCAATCGAAATTCGCGTACTGCTAGACGTCTTTATGAAGAACGATACCCGAACCGTATCATCCCGCATCATTCAATATTTGTCTGTCTTCACCAACGTCTTAGTGAAACAGGAAATTTAAAGAAAAACGGACGACTGATAACGGGCACCCATCTACAGTGAGAACTCCACAAGTTGAAGAAATGGTACTAAATGAAATTGAGGAACATCCTACTACAAGCACCAGAAAAATTGCGTTTGCTTTAAACGAGACTAAGACTTATTGTTAAGAAAAGTTAAACTATAAATGGTTTTTTCTTAACTATATTTTGATCGCCTAGTTTAGTGTGGACTTGATAAAAAAATCTGACTTTCAAAAAACTATTAACATAAATAGATATCAGCTACGCCTTGAAAATTGACGTAACAGAAGTTGCGAATCTTCATATTAAATACTAAAAATAGTTTAACGAATCCAAATAGATTGTAATTTAAAAATTATTTAAAATATCGTTCCATTTATTTAGCAACTACTAATGCTAATAAGTAATTCTGCTAGAAGTAATCCATGTTTAACATCTAGTTTTTCACTTCACTTCACCGCGCAACGGCCCAATATCTCACAACCATTAAAATTAAAGCATCAGGCAAACGTTTAATTGTTTACTATGGGAATACAAGTTTACGTAAAAATGGAAAATGTTTATTCCCATAATTTTAAGCTGATAGGAGCTGTTAGCGATTACTAATCATCAGACTACCGACCTATCTTACAACATACGTCAAAACGGTGTATAATAATAGACTAATATACTCAATAGACTCTGACAGTACAAAATTAATGTGTGTTTTTTATGATTTTCTCCCTGACTGGATTGAAAGTGGTGATATTCCCCTACGTTCGCTGTAATTTGTGTTGCCTACGTATAAAAGAACTGTAGTACAATACAAGATAGTAGGAATGCGTTCTATGCAGCGATTTTTGCCATTGTTTTAAAGCTAAAATAACATCCAATCTCTGGAGAATAACCGCAAATAATATATTTCTTAAAAGCATGATATCTATGATTTTCCAAACTAAAATTCAAAATTCAACACTTCTGAACTCTTCGTTCCACTGGTTTGAATTGAAACTTCAAATAATAAATTTGTTTTCGGCAAATTTGACTGAATTTACCGGATTTAAATTTTAATTAACAAATAACCCAGTAAACACACATGTGTCTGTTACATCTCTGCTAAGTATCATTTAAGGAACTGTGGCATGTAACTTAGATACGTAAATGTTACATAAATGTATGTATCCTAAATGTTATCTGAACTGAACTGCGATACGTGGCGCTAGTTCCATTATAGTGATGTATCTGAGATGTACCTAATAATACATCACATATCCTTTATCTGGTGCTGTTCAAGAACTATTCGTGACATATCTTTGTGTTTCCCGGAGTTTGAAATTTCTGAGCGACTGTGCAAATGGCGTGTCCTACGTTGGTGTGGGTTTGTGACATATATTTACTGGTTTAACTTTAACTATAATAAATTTGAAGCACTGGACGCATTCAACAACGGGATGCCAACCGCTATTAAACGTAAGTAAATTTTTATTTTACAAAATAACGTTTTTGAATGAATGTTCATTCACCGCTTTTTATTTTCCAAGTAGTTTTTATTCCACTAAAACATCTCAAGATAGAAGAAGGATCAGCTGCGGACGACGATACTGAAGAAATAGAACAACTACTACCCCTCAATTCTAAACAAAGTTTGAATAATTTCGAGTTTCTTTTAAGCAATGATTTTAATACTCCAAAAAATCGTAAGTGAATTACGTGCACGGTTTTCAAATTAAAAATGTTAATTTCGTTTTAGCGATCATTCACAAAAAGAATCGGAGGCCAGAATAGTGAAGATATTTAATACGACTCTTGGAACATTGCTCCACCAGCTTCACTAACGAACTTGCGCAGCATCTAGTTGGTTCGGACAAAGAAATAACATAAAAGTTTGTTAACTGTGTAGAACCATTATATTTCCATTTTTAGAAGTTGTGACGTCATAATTCAAGGATTATAATGAACACACAGACGGAGCGGCAAGTGATTTCTTTATGTCTTGTAAATCCAATAATATTTATATGTATTTACTAATGGATAAATATATAACTTAATGTAGTTTCGGAAATGATTTTTACCTATTCCTAAAGGCCGTTTTACACGTAGCTATTTATTGTGCAATTTATTAGCCAATTTAAAATTGTTACGCGTATAACACGGATTTAATACGTATTTACACGTAACAATTTTAAATTGGCCAATAAATAGCTAGGGGTAAAACGGCCTTAAAAGAATGTTATGTATCATACAGAGAACATAATAACCGCTCTGAAATAGAACAGTGTTCATGTATCAGAATCATGTCTATGTGATGTCTCAGAGACATATCAAAGACAGCTGCTTGGATGCGGACATTACGCAACGAATGAAGCCTACGTATGCCTTACATGTTATGTGTCTGAGATAATAGATAGATCAGATGATACGTATTTGTTACGTGTCTGAGATATAAATGTGTTTACTGGGAAAAGTACCGAGTCATAACCAACATTTGAGAGAATACATAAATTATACCACTAAATCTCAACCCTGATGTAATAAGATAAAATAAAATATGTAAACCTTTATTACCAAAGAAATCACAAATTATACATCGTAATATCCACATAATTCCTTATAAATTATTACATTACTACGCGTAAGGTGCCACTAAAATATTGTACATATGAGTTTTCTTCCATCCATCGCAGAGGAAAAAGGTGAATTTCGGAGGTTTGCCTTGACTTTATGTAAATCGCGACAGTTTCCAGGTGATGATGGTGAAAACGCGGCCGGCCAGCGACGGCTGTGCCGTCGTGTCGCGTCTGCGGTTTCGGACTCGACACAAGTGCGTAAATAATCCGAACACATATTTAGATCTTATCGAGGGAAATATATCACGAGTTAATTGTGTTTATATTTTGTTCGGAAGGTCGCTCGGTCTATACGATCTAAGGCTTGAGACACGGGAGTTTTTCGTGTAAGCCGACGTTGAAACAAAAAAAAAAATGTAAAGGATGAAGTATGATAGATAGAGAAGGAAGGCGAACAGGCGATAGATCTGGAGCATCGCGAGCTTTGAACATATAACAAATATGTACTAATTAGGCATAAATCCCGGCTAATGTTTCCTGCTTATGAATATTAATCGAGCGTTTTTTTGATAAGAGTCAAGATTTATAATAAGGAAATTGTTGATTTATATTTATGTTCTGACGATCTAAATGTGTTTTTTTTGGAAATAATTTTTACTGTATGACAGAACAGACATAATTAGCAATATTTTTCGCTTTTTATCCGCGAGGAAAATTAGAAAATTATTATACAGGGTAAGTTTTTTCTAAGATTTAGTATGGAGATATCGAAAACTGGAAGAGATACTGATCAAATGGGGAAAGAGTTGTAATTGTATTTTTAGGAAAAAGATGCACGGCTAACGAAGTACCTCAGAAGAAGGTTCTTTTTTTGTAATTTGGTTCACTGGCTGTAGATCTTTTAATATTGACATTGGCAAAAAAGTGTGAAAAGGATACTTGTGGGTAATTGTGGGCTTAATGAGATAATCTAACTGAACTTTTAATTTAAAACGTATGACCTGGCTAGCCACTTTTTTTGGGCGCGTCCGTCGCAGCAATATGCTCAGATTTTGGCAGATACTTCAAAGGCAGGCAAAAATGTCACTAAAGTTTGGCCACACTAGATTCCACATGACAGACGTGTAATAAATTGTCATTAAGCTGCTGTTCAACCATGCTAAGATGAACTGGTGTTTTCATTGCACTTATTATTGACAGAAAAAGATTTATTCTCGGAAACTAAGAAAATACTAAGGTAAGTAACATGTGTGCCAACCTTTGTACTGTGAACTCCCTAGTGTCAAAATTTCTTTTCTATTTTCAATTCAAAATTAAGATTTGTTGGCCCAAAAAACATTGTGTATCACCCGGCCAGAAACTCTTTTGCGAGTATTCGTACTTATTACAAACCGTACTCATACTTGCAAAACTGTAATTTCTGGCCTAGTGATACAAATAACTATTTCTTTTAATGAAAACGACAATCAACCAAGACTCATTAAAAGACGCTTTTTAACTATTTTTATAAATAAATAAATTACAGCTTGCTAATATACTTCGTTTTAATAGCCGAACTATTCACCAAATATGCTGTGAAAAGAGTTGATATATACAAACGACAATTATTAACGGTTGCAAAAACTCGTTGCCATTTAATGTTGATTGAGCTTTCGTAACCTAGCAACTCATTTTTCACTAATGAAAAAAACACATAATATGATCAAGTAGTACATTACCTACATGCAACAAAACTGCTGCATAAACTTGTTGTGACCAACCAGTTTTAGAAGATTACATAATGATTTACATTGACTATTGATAATTATTAATATTAAACTACGAAAAGTCAACATACTACATGTGTTACCAATAATCTGTAGTGCTAATTTTCTAGTATCCATTTTTTTTAAATATTTTCCACACAATTGATATTTGTGGCCCACAAAAATAGTGTGTAATGCACGGCCACAAACTCTTTTGCAAGTACATACATTATGGGGACCAAATGGTACTCACACTCGCAAAACTATTAGTTTCTGGCCTAGCCTAAGTTCAACTATCTACTTTGCACTCTCTAATTCTATTTTAGTTTTAAGCTTTGATCATTCTTAACTGCTTTTAAATTCTAGGTATCTTTTTTAAATTTCTTGTACCATTTTACTTTACTCTCTAATTAAAAAAAAATATTTTATACAATACCATTTTTCCTATATTAACATCTCACACAGAGTCAAATATGGATTTTATTTTTATATGGAATTTATCACTGTTTCCTTGTGAGTTGCACAGGTCTTTGAACAAACTCGCAAATGTAATAGTTAAGGGTATAAATCATATACTACCGAACGTGCTCAAGTTGGTCTGAAGCAATTTTGAGCGTACATTTAACTGATTGTGAATCTAAATAAATGCTGTAGCATCATTCCAAAGGGAAAGTTACAAATACTCTTGTTAATAAACTTTAATATAAAAGTATACACTCTAAATTTAGAGAAAAAAGCTATTTTCATTATTATAGGAGTAGAAACATTCCACTTATTGTTATTGAATCAGTATAGTATTTAGAATAGGTAGCTTCGTGTAGTACCTTTATAGGTGGAGCACGAGGTTAGGATGATTTGGAATTATTTAGCTATTCATAAATAAATAAATATCTTGCTAATATTATGCTCGATGAGACAGGTGTTCTCTTCGGATAATACACAGAGGAAAAGATTTCTTTAAACTAAAGAAATATACATTAACTGAAAGAAAATAGGAGCCAATGAATATACCTTTAATTTAAATAATCTTCTTTATTTGATGTGTAGATCTAAAAATGTTTGATACATTAATAAAATATTATATAAATAATTAATAAATCATTTTTTTTTAATTTGGAGTTAGTTCTTATACTTTTCCAAATTCTTTCCATCGAATCTTGGCGTTCCGTCAATCTTAGTGTATAAGATTAATAATGTAATTGGCGATTTTAATGGCAAAAAGTGTTGGATTTGAATATAAAAGTAAAATATTTTTGCCCCTTTTTCCTGAATATTAATAAAAATAAAACTGCAGTAATTTGGTGCTACAATGAAATTCAGAAATTAACATAAACCGGATGTTACCAGTATCCAACAACTAAATAATTGCAATAACTAAATGCAATAATATGCAGATTTTCATATTAAGCCCGTAAATATTTTTAAAATTTATTTTACTTTAACACCAAAGGCTTTACTCTGATACCCATTGGAAAATCAAGTTGAATTCTTAAATCCAACATCTTTCAAAAGGAGAAAATACTTCGAACAGCGTGTACGGAATTAAATATTATTTTATTGTTACAATATTCTTTTTTATATGTCGATGTTTTTATAGATACTAGAGCTAAAATGTACATTTGTTTTATAATAATCTTGAATCCTATCGATGAATAATTATATCAACCTTAAAATAATCAATCACCCAATGCTGTTGCTAAGATCACTCAAAGAGACTTTATTTCGTATTTGTATTATTTCACCCAAAGAACTTGACGAAATATATATCTAATAAACCTAAATATAATTATACATACACTCCTATATATAAAAAGTCAAATTGGCACTTTAAACCCAACTCAAAAAATCTCCCCTCAAAAATGGAAAATAATATTAACTTTGAACTGCGTGTACGGAATGAAATATTATTTTATTGTTTATATGTATATATAATGTTTTTGTTGTTCGGTGCTTTTATAACTAAGGCTGAAACATTTATACAAATAATCCTGAAATTGATCAATGAATAATTATTTCAACCCTAAAATAACCAATAAAAGATTGCTCCGACCAAAATCATTCAAAGAGATTTTATTTTTTATTTATGTTCTACCACACAGAAAAAACTGAAAAAAATATATAGTAAACTTAAATATATACAGTCTAATATAACAAAAAGCCAAGTTGGCACCAAATTCAAAAAACCACTCCTCAAAAGGGAAAAATAATGATAATTTTGAACTGCGTGAACGGAATTAGTCCTTGATTTTTTATAAAATGCCCATAATCAGTGTTTAAATACATAATTTTTTTGAACGTGATAGCTTAAGTAATTCCTGAGAATAAAAAAATATTGAACTTTTCCACCCTTATGCTAATATCTCTAATAGGGTGGCATCGATTGAGCTAATTTTTGATATTTACAGTATGTCCGACAGTAATACCCATTTGCTTTAATTTCAGCCCGAGGCACTTTTCAATGGCTTATTGGAGTTGAGCCTTTCGTGTATATTATAAATTCTATTAGAAGATAGTTGTAAGTCGAAGCTAGACCTAGAGTAAATTAAATTTATATCATAAGGAAAACAAAGGAAATAATCATCTTTGTTTATAACATATTACGTTTTTAGGACAATTTTTATAGATTAGAATCAGTGACAACATTTTCCATTGTAGATAAAGCGTTTTATTATATATAGTGTATGATTTAATCGATGCCTCTCTGTTTAATTTCTTGTTAACTTCTTTTATGACTTCAGAAATGTGAAATTAATTGTTTCAATAATTGCGTTCCTGGTGTTAATTTAATTTATATTATTTTTAGTTGTATAGACTAAACTTATTCCTACATATGTGCAAAAAAAAACCAGAATGATAACATTCCATGAATATCTACACCATTGGCGTTAGATAAACACAACAATACACTTTCTCCTTACCTGATTGGCATAGTAATCGTGCACTCCCATGCCATTACCCCCTTCCTGATGATGTTGCTGTTGTTGAGCATGCTGGTGGTGGTGATGCTGATGCATATCCGTTCCTCCCAGTTCCCTTCCGACCATATCTTGCTCCAAATCTCGCATATCGCGTTGACTACCGCCGCCTTGGAGCTGTTGATGCTGTTGCTGTTGGAGATCCTGGTGATGTTGCGGCATATTCGCGTGGTGACCCATGCCGTTCCGATTCGCCACCTCCTGTCCCAAACAGGGCGAGTCGGAGGCGCTCTGCTGCTGTGCTGTACGTCTGCCATGCCCCTCAAATCGCCCATCCCCACTCCGAGCATCAACGGGGAAACGACGTTTGATTCCCAGGCGTCCTCCATCTTGAAAACGCGCTCGAACGCCCACGATTTCGACGCCTCCGATTCTAACAACCGCACTGCCTAGAGTCGCTCTATTACGATCACCGGTCGTTGTGTTCGGATTAGATTACGTATTCCTCTATGTATGATATCCGAGCGCAGAGGATCGCGGCTATATAGTCGTACGTATTGGAAAAGATATATCTGGACGTGCACTGTGGGCTGAGAGCGCGTCGAACGTCCGACCCGTGTCCGATTGTCCGTTTTGCGAAATTTACGACTGGATTCCACCTCGGGTTTTTCGCCAGACGAGTCGTGCTGACCTTCCTGCTGTCGCTGGAGCCGGGCTAATAGAAGAATTGGAAAAGGATACACACATTAGTACAGCATCGGAATGATTGTAACTTCTTTTTTTTAGAAAGTCATTTATTCGCACACATACAATGATGCAGAACAGTGGCGGCTCGTGAGCTTTTGGAGGGAGGAGGCTGCTGTGCAACAAACACCTAAGCTTTTTCAATCAAGAGACTATATATTTTGTGAAGGCTCTTACTGCATTATTTTTGCATGGATGAAATTAAAATATATTGCCTAGCAAAGATTACGTAGATGTGAAACTCAAATTTTATCTGGGAAGTAAAAATAGATACTGTGACAGCAATGTAATAACAATAAACCAGAAATATTCAAAATAAGACTCATATCGGTAATAAAAATAAATAATCTATTTCTTGAAACCGAAAAAAAAAAATTAAAATTCGCTTCTATATTTAGAGAAATAACCGAATTTCTGACTACACCAGTGGGCAAAATCATAAAACTTTCTAGCGGAATATAGCTCTCTAGATTAGATTAATAATAAGGCACAAAAAAGAAATTTGATATATACATTTTTAAATACCTTTTCAGTTCATTATTTGAACTTTTCTTTTTTATTCTTATAATTAGAATTATGCTCTTTAAAAATATGTTGTACATGTTACACCCTTAAATATGCAAATACTACTTATACTTATTATTACGAATAAATGAAGAATAGTTTCCCATAACGTAAAAATTGACCTGAAGACCTATTCTCCAGTTTAAAAGAAGCGGACATTCTAACAAGAATTGAAAATTGTATTTTTGAAATTCCACATTTCGCAGATGACTCATGGGCTATAGAATATGCAATGAGAATTTCATTGAAATGTTGGTTTTTATATATTTCATGGTACAAGCTATACGTAGAATTTGAATATTGCCACGGAAAGTTCCACTACACTGAGAAAAATGAAAATGTTGGCACAACAAAAATTATTATTTTGAACTTTTTGCTTTCACTCAACCAGTTTTCGTTTAAATCAGCACACTTAATGCAAAACAGTAACCTCATTGAAAGAAAACGCATATTTTAGTTGAATTATATGTATGTTCATTCAAACAATTATTTGCCTTAAGCGTCAGTGAAACTACAAAATTAGTTATAACTGAATGAATGTGCCGCCGATTTAAACAAACATTTATTTTAATTCAACATTAAGATTATTGGATGAACCACAATTGTAGATTGATTCAAAACATTAGTGCAACTAATTTTGGGTAACTGATTTAAACATTCCGGTAGTTTGAGCATATTTAAATACAAAAATTTGTTGAGTGAACCAATTGTTGGTTGAATCAACACATCTTTTTTTCTCGCTGTATATAGAAATAAGTTAGGTTTAAGGTAAGGATAGAAATGTGTTCAGTGATGACAATTGGACTACCGGAACCTCGTCAGCGTTTTGCGAAGCATCGCGCTTGCGCGAAGTAATTGATGACGAGGTATTGGCATTCAAGTTGTGATTTCCGAAGAGTGTAATATTATGTAGGGTACAAAGTTTTAATTTATAATAAACAACCCCCAATCGCAGCCCCCGGTAAGTACCTTCTTAGTATTTATTTATGTATATACATATATATATATATATAAATAAGTTTAATAAAACGAATGGCTCTAACTTCTGACCCTTAAGGCAAAGGGTCGCGACATTTGGTGGAGGCTCAAACAACCTTTTTCTGTGTTAATTTTTTTAGAATTTTAAAATAATTTTAAATTAACTTAAATAAGATTGCATCGTGAGAAAATAAAGGCATTTATTGACATTTCAAATTTGCAAACGCGACACTTGTACGACGCGGCGTCCTGTTAACGAAAGATATACACAGTCAGCACTTTATTTCCGTAAAAAAAATCACAACTCTTTTCATTTAATTTATTTGATAAAATGTTTGGTAACGCGGAGAAAGGATACAACTTACGATCAGCTAAACAAAATGAGGAAGGAAATATTGACTTAGAAATTTCATTAGATCAAAACGTATTTACGCGGAGTAACAAAACTTTACTGCAGGTTTGTTACGCGACATACCGGAGGTTGCGAGCAATAAATTAGGCGCTATTCCAGAGGGAAAATAAAAAATTACATCTAGTCAACAAATCGCATCAACGGCATCAACTCAAAAAACAACCACCACAACAACCTCTCCTCGTTGTTAGCACCGATATGAAGCATATTTTACGAAAATATTGGTTCATTTCAACAACAGCCTCCTAAGACCACAGCTTATGATATTCTTAGGCCACAGGGCAAGCGCGATGCTCGCAAAATGCTGACGATGTTCCGGTAAGCCGATTGTCATCTCTGAACATATCTCTATCTTTACCTTAAACCTTAAACTTATTTCTATGTAGTGGAACTTTCCGTGTCAATATGTCAAAATATACAAGCTATTCCGTTTAAAACTTATTAAAGTTTGATTATATTTCGGGTAAAACTGAAAGTTGACACAGGCTTAATGGTTATAGATAATACATTTTGAATTTTATTAAAAAAAAATCAATAAATAAAAAAGCTATTGGCTAAGATCCGAGTCTATCGATTGGCACATCCGTTATATTTGTACTTATGTAGCTATGTAGAACACTTTTTTTCATTTATAGGTTCGAATGTTTATGCATGTATTATGCACAAAAATAAAGTAAATATTATCCTGAAAAAAAGCATATGCTACCAAACATTATGCTAGTATACATATGGTCAAAGATGGGTAATTCCCCCTGGCATGTAAATAAGTAGATGGTCTGTGGTTCTGCGGTTCATATCTATCCAAGTTATTTTACAGAATTAATGTATGTTTGAAGAGTTCGATCCATTTACTTTATCACTATTTAATTAATGTACTAAACAGAGTTAAACAGAGATACACTACAATCCATGGATTCATTGAAGATTTTAAAAATTTTAAGGTAAATAACCTATACTTGCACTTGCTTGTATACCTATAGAATTATCTAACATTATGTCTTATTTCCAACATCAATATGATATATCTTAGCAGCGAGTGAAATTTGAATATATAGAATATAATAAGTGCAAAAATAAATGCAGGAAATTTGAATTCTGCTAATTCTCCTGACTTTTGTTGGTTATAAATGTATAGTTTGACAGATCTAACTATTATAAAATATAGTTTTTCCAACAATTATACTTTCAATATTGATTCTACAAAGCAGATAAAGTTCACAAATAGCCACAAAAACTGATGATCTGATGCTAACGCACTACCGAGGGCTATGTTATACACTTAGATGTAAACTAAATTGAGGAAAATGTCTTAAAAGTGCAAGTGTTCTGTTTCTGAAAAGACCTTTGCGATTGGAACTTGTACTGTAATCTGTGCTTCAGGTTATATTTTAAGCAAAATAAGGATAAGAGAATTTTCTTGTTCGATTCGTCAACGAACTACGAAAATACTATTTTAGAAACAAGCAGGAACTTATGTTTTTCAAAGATTATAGTATTTCTGAGTGATTTGGAATATTAAAAAAAAGGCGGTTTAGTTGATTTAACTAAGTTGTCTGTTTTACTCTCAACTAGTTAATTATCGTTCATATCAGTATGCTCCTTGCAACTTAGTTGAATCAACTAAACCGCCTCGTCTGAAATAGGCCTTATTCTTTCGCTGTTAATTGCAGATATATTGACAGGAATTAGAAAGGAACACTCAAATGTATAGGTATACCTACCAAAGAACATAAAGATCATGTATTAAAAAAAAGTAGGAATTTCATTAAATAAATAAAAGCAAATATTCCGGGTATAGCTTCGCTTTAATGCAAAAATATGTTTTAATTTCCTTACGAAACAAATATTATATCCATCGGGCCCAATTTGCGGTTTAGTTTTTGTTTAGTTTACTTAGCTGTTTCATGTTTTGACTTTTTTAACGTTAGTTTTATAAGAATTTTGCGAAATAACAATTCATGGATTAATGCTCTATCTATTTGCTGCGCACGCAGTTAAACGACTTTCATCCGTCTCTCACCAACTCTTCGGTTATCTTATCCTTTGCGTGTTCGTACAACCCAAAATTTCTTTTACGTTTAACCGCGTCAGATCGCGTTTAATATTTCCTTGATCGTGCACTGTTATAAAACAAGTCTAGCAGTGACATCTATAATGAGCCGATGAAACTATTTTTACACGTCTATGTATATACATATATTTCTATGATGTTTGATATTACGAAGTCTATACTCAAGACAAAAGAAAAGAACTCTATCCTGAGTAAAGACTACGTAGTATACACCATTTTCTTGAAGGATGAACATTTACTTTATTTTTATGCATACCATCATTCTACTGCATTTTTCTCTGGTAAATATAATGTGCAATGTAACAAATCTTAACAGGTACATTCGTTGAGTATCTAATACTTATTGCGCTTTTATTGCTTTATTCACCATAGATATTTTCGTTGGTGCTTATATTGCCCATGACATTAAAACTCCAGATGCATTAGCCTCCACTTCAACTACGTTAACAGAAAGTTGGCAACCCTGACATATACTAAAGCAGTCTATTTTTTCCTGTATTGTATTTCCTAAACGCGTGAAGCTGGAAATTAAAGCAACCTCCTTGTTATTATTTTAAGATTTTGAAATATACGCCGTGAATAAATACATATATTCATTTACTTCAAATTCTCTATAAAAAAAATTACCTAACATTAGCATATGAGCGGTTGTTAAGCATTATTGTAATGTACAAAGTCACATTATTCATTTTCCCAAAATAGGACAAGATATAGAATCTCTTTAGCCTTCTCTAACGAACCGCCACTGATACAAAAAGTAACAGACATGAAAGCTAAATTTCTTTCATCTAGTTTTTGTGCAAAGCGGTTTCCGCCGGCGGAAATATGATGAATATACATCTATATACAGAAAGGAAGACTGCTTCTAGTGCCGGATTCACACGTATCTACCGTTTTTTTTCTTGTTCTGTTAACTCTTTGGGATCACCATCTCTATTTTCCAAAATAGCGTGTGAACATTGTCTTACTACATAGAATCTTTAAATCCTCCTTGTTTATTAACATCCTGAGATCAAGAGCAGAATTAAATAAAATCAAGATTATAATCTCGACTGACAGGAATGAAATTTATTGTTGGGAATGCTAAGTAATATTTAATCTTGACACTGCGCGATCTACATAGAGGTGATTTAGTAATTTGTGATATCCATCTCCTAATTTGGATTTAATTTCGTTTTTTTTTTCCTAGCCTTGATATTTAAAGTTTAGTCGTTATTGTAAATTATATAAATTGCTACTGTATGTCCATTATGAAAATAAAAAGCGCTAGTAGAAAAATCTAAAATTGGAGGTGTGAACAAAAAGATTAATACGGAATAAATGTTTTTTTTTTTGGTCAAAGATTTGGTTATATCTAAAAGGTAAACGAATTCCGCTTAAAATTAGGTATGTATGTCAAAATGGCAGAGATTGGTTTTAAACTTTCCAGGTTTTCTGTCCAATATGTCCCAAAAAATTGTGTGCAATATTTTATTTTTCCCTAGTCGAAAAAATATTAAGCCGCATAAGAATTTCCTGCACCGACCAAAATCCAAAATATACTAATAACTTTTTAAAAACATGTTCTGCACAGTGGAAAATCAAAATTCGTGAATTTATCTTATAGAGAAAACTTTGCTGATTTTTAGCTCAATCAAAAGTTACTATTAGAAAATATTTGCAATGCCTGTAGTAAAGTCAAAATATTCATTGAATCTAATGTATCCAATGTTACCATGGAAATAAATAAGCATCCTTGAAGAAATAGGTATAGAAACGAAATTTGAAAAAAACTGTCAGTGAACGTCAAAATGTTATTTTAAGGTAAGTGGCAATAAAATTAAATTCTTAATGAAAAATCTGAAATGATTTCAAAATTTGAAGTACTTACACTATAATAAATCTTGACAATTAGGTATTTATATAGAAAGATGTGGCGGGTGTCTTGGAATATGTATATACTGCTTTCTTTTTAATTTTTAGGTACATAAGGTAACACAAAGAAGAAGAATTCTTTAAAACAAAGAAATTCTCCATGGCCACTATTTAAACGAACATTTTTTTGAGTTAATGCAGATTTCTTATGCAGAGAAGTGTTTTTTTGCTTTAAAGAATCTTTGGCTATTCTTTCATATTTAGTTTAACTTAATTGTAAAACAATATTTCTTAATGACATGATTTAATAGTGCTAAAAAATAATATAGTTTCTATTAAGTGAAATGCACAAATGCGAAATCTTAGGTTTCAAACGATGCAGTTGCGGAACCACTCATTAAGAATATGTTTTTCAAAAAATGAATGATTATGACCTTCATTTCAAAGCTAAGAAAATGACTTTTCAATTAACGTTAGAAATATGAATTACTAAATATGAGAATTTGAGGTGAACTTTCCATATCTAATGTAACGCCCTTTTTCTTCTTTACTATCATCCATTCACGTATAAGAAATAGCAATATTATATATGAAATTTTAAAATTTAATTGTGTCATTGGTAATTATCGTGATAACGCCAGATAATCATTGATATTCAACTTATGCATTACAGCTAGATTTTTTTTTATTGACAAGATAATGGGTCTTCGAACAGTTTAGAGTTTAAAAAACTATTGTTTTATTAAACAAGAATTCATTTTGAACGAAAATTTTCACGTTTCTTTGAGAGCAAAAACTGCTCGTTTTTTTTTTGTATTTAGATTTAGATAGAGATTTCTAAAATCGATAAATCGTTGCCTTACAGTTAAAGTACATATTTTTATTCATTAATGTCCATGTAATTGCTCTCCGCACTAACCTAAGGATTTTTTTACAATACAAATTTATAGCAAATGAACGTTTTCTTGAAATATGTTTTTATTTAAAAAATATTAGTTAGATTAGATTAGAGTTGAAAGAAAAAATATTGTAAGTTTGCAAAATGATATGCATAAAATGAAATTTTCGATTTCTCATAAAAAATAAACAATTTCTATAAAATAAAATACAACCAAAATCATTCAAAATTATTATTATTATTAGAGTTGAAAAAACGATATTGTTTTTATTAAACAAGAATTCATTTTGAACGAAAATTCTCACGTTTCTTTGAGAGCAAAAACTGCTCGTTTTTTTGTATTTAGGCTTAGATAGAGATTTCTAAAATCGCTAAATTGTTGCCTTACAGTTAAAGTACATATTCTTATTCATGAATGTCCATATAATTGCTCTCCGTACTAAACTAAGGAATATTTTACAATACAAATTTATAGCAAATGAACGTTTTCTTGAAAGATTTTTTATTTAAAAAATATTAGTTAGATTAGATTAGAATTGAGAGAAAAAGTATTGTAAGTTTGCAAAATGATATGCATAAAGTGAAATTTTCGATTTCTCATAAAAAATAAACAATTTCTATAAAATAAAATACAACAAAAATCATTCAAAAATATTTGTTGGTTGCAAACAAGAAGGATTTGGAAGATGACGGTGTTCCAAAGGACAATCCCAGTAAATAATCAAGCCATTTACCCCCCAGCATTTTCGTTAACACATAATATATAAAAACCAAAATATCAAAAAATAGCAAATTTATTTAGAAAACTTTTCTGAAAAAATTATGTCGATTTCAAGACGATTAAGTCAGTACTTTGTAGGTTATAGGCCCCTTTATTCTTTGCTATATATTTTATTTTTATTGCAGCTTGATATTTTAATCAATAAATACAAATAAAAAATTAATAATTTTAGTCAGAACAAAAATTCTACATATTGAGTTCTTTAAAAAGCATTCAGGTTTTAGCATTTAAATATAAATAATGAATAAACATATCTATTTATCGAAGATGTTAATTAACATCCTTTTGAAATAATAAATTTTGAGTAGATGAAGGTGAGACATTTTACATCGTAGGCTTATTACTCAGTATGATTTTATATATCTTTATTCAGATAGAAAGATGAAAGAGGCTAATTAATACAGCATATGCATCCGTGTAATTCACAAAAAGTATTATTGTATAAATTTTGTAGTTTGTCAAGTATTATTTTTATCAATTAAGTCCTTTACGTATCAACTTAATTATTGCTATTTTGAGTAAAATTATATTCAATATTACTAAGAAAATTGTTGCTGTATGGATAAGTACTTCTCATATAGATAATAAAGATAGTAAATTTTAGTAAGAAGAATCTTCCCTGGTTGACTAAATATGTATGGTATTCCCCTATTATTGGTTTTGTGGATTTTTGAAATGAAATTAATATTCCAACTTAGTATAAATTTATTGACGTTTCGTTGCTGTCAACAGCAATTTCTTCAGAAATATTAAAACTCAAATTTTATTCTTCGAGTCCGTAAAAATTTTCTTATTGCGTCCTGAAATTAAATTTCAAATGAAAATTTATATTTCCAGTCATATTTATCAGAATATGTCACAATGCGTCCGTTTAAATTTATGTGTTATGGTTAAATGTTTATTTAAAATAATATTTTTAAAAATGAATGTGACTAGAATTATAGCTCAAGTGCTTGGAGTATAGGTGTCCACCCTAACTCCAAAAGAAAATGCTTAGAATTATAAATTTCAAGTTTAAATATTTCTGAAGAACTTGCTGTTAATACCAACGAAACGTCAATAAGTGCATACTAATTGTAAGTTAGAATATTAATTTCATTAATTCGTAAAACCAATGGTTGGGCAATAACATAAAATACAAAGAGGATACAAAAAAATCTAAATTTAAAAATGTGTATATATATAAATTAGATGAAAATATTTACATTAATTGATTAATTAATTAAATGTTATATTACTAGAATAATAAAACATTATTACAACTTACTATAAGTTCCAACTATAAGTTCTTATACAGACAATTTTAAACAAATTAACACCACCATAAGATTTACAAGTTACTTCACGCGAATCTCGTCAACGATAACAATACCAAAAAACAAGTCAAGAAAACACTTTCAAGTACGGCACAGATTCGGCTGCGTCCTTTGACAATATCCGCCAATATATCTCCACAACTTATCGAAAAACGTCTTGTTTTGTCACCCGTGATTTATGCGAGAACCCGATAGCATCACAGCGGCGAAACGACACTTAAAACGCCGAGTTCGAAAAAAGGCGCGCAAACCTTCCGAAAAACCACTTGTAACTGACGGACGAACTCGATACTCGCTGGCTCACTGCTCGCCGCGACTTTCCGATGACATCTTCTCGCAGTTTTTCCGGGCGGGAAATTTTCCGAATCGCCCGCACGGAACACAGATATAATAATAATAATGATATGTGAAGCGCACAGTCACAGATTCGCGGAAAACGAATTCGCGCGGAGCACTTTTTGAAACGACTCGAATCGGGCCGCGAGTAAAACTATGTCCGGTTAAAAAGTTGTTAAAAAGAGTTTTTTTTTTTTCGTTATATATATATATATGTATATCGTTATAATGGTTCTGAGAGACGGACAAGTGGTCTAGCGGCCGACGCGTCCCGAGCGGGTAATTTCAAATGGAGAGAGGAGAGGACGATATGTGTGTGTGCATGTGGATTTAGATACGGTTGAAATGTTACAATGCCGGGTACCCGGTGCGGTTCCGTACGCCGGGCAGCGGTTCCGTCGGCAACGCGAGGAGACTGCGTGAGGCCGGTGGTGGTCGCCGCCCTCCCTTTCCCCCACTTGTGATGCACTGGGCCACCCCCGGAACAGTATTATAATTAGGTATACACACACATACACACTAATACGTCTATACAGAGAGAGAGATAGAAAGATACGAATATACATGGCATGTATGAACGGTATACGTATGTATACCGTATGTAGTGAAACGTTCCATTCGATGCGATGTTTTGGCTTGACTTTTCTATCCTATTCTCGTTTTTTTTTTGTGTCGTTCGGTTTTTTCTTTTTTATTTGCGTCGGATGATGTTTTGCACGATTTACCTCCATACAAAAGTTAACTATATATACCAGAATATACAATAATTTAAAGGATTTAATATTTTACACTTTATTTATGAAAAACTAAACCCCCAACTCCGTGCTCCACCTAAAAGGTACACTTCTCACAGGAGAAATCCGGACACCAGCAATCGTAAATTTTAAATTTTCTTGGGTGTAAATGCAGCTTTCAGAGGATAAATGCACTTATCGAAGCCATAAATCACTTTTTTTGTGTGTATTTGTATTATTGCGATCAAAGGTAAAGACTAAAAATTTAAACAGAAATATATATATAGAGAAAAAGGCTTATACATTAAATAAACACATTGGAATTTCGGTGGTGGTGTTTCCTTAGAAATACCGAATACGGAAATATTATTGCAAATAAAAAATACGTAACAACTAAAAGGTCTCTTGAGTAGACGGCACCATTTAGAAATACACATATATGTATTTAACTTGTTTGATGGTATGTAGAGATAATTCTTTTTTTAAGAAAACATATGGCGATGGGATTTTAAAATTATATTACCTATTACCTATTACCTATATATTAGTTCCTTAGTTTGATTTATGCCCGCAAGTAATACTTTAGCAATAGATAATATGTCAATCAGCCTCCTGAGTTTTTGAACAATGAGATTTTCACTTTGATTAATTACACTAGTATTGATGTATTCATTATTGTTGTTGTTTAGTATTCTTAAATATTGTATTACTGCAAAATATTTTTCTATGTATTAAAAAATTACCAAAAACAGTTTAAGATTATTTACAAATTTTTTAAAGCAATTAATTTCGCAAAGAAATTATTTATTTTATTAACCCTCCGTTTATTGTATTTTCAAGAAATATATCTTAACTATCGCCTGTGTAATCCAATGTCGTTCTATTTTATTGAAATATAAGCTAACACGTTTGGTCTGTAACACAGCTTCGGGGTAGTAGCAACGAAAAAGTATTAAATGTATCAAATTCAACAATAAATATTTTAGCACTAACTGAGATTGACAAACAATATGCTTCCTTACAATGTTTGTAATGTATTATAACTCCAATATTCAAATAATTGTTAATAAACCTGTGCTACATAAAGAATTTAAAATATTTCAAGAAAATAGATCAACAACGTCAGATTACACAGGCGATAGCTAAGATATATTTCCTGAAAATACAATAAACGGAGGGTTCATAAAATAAATAATTTCTTTGCGAACTTAATCGCTTTATTTAAGAATTTTATAAATAATCTTAAACCGGGTTTTGATAATTTTTTATAGATAGAAGAAAACTTTATAGTAATACAATATTTAAGAATATTAATCAATAGTAATTAATACATCAATAATCTGTGAAAATCACATTATCCCAAAACTGAGGAGGCTGACTGACATATTATCTATTGCTAAACTAATACTCGCGAGCATAAATCCAAGTAATTAACTAATATCAAAGCAGCACTAACGAGTAACATAATTTTAAATAATAAAATCCCATCACCACATGTTTTCTTAAAAAAGAATTATCTCTACATAACATCAAACAAGTTAAATACATATATATTTCTAAATGAAGCCATCTATTCAAGAGTTCTTTTTGTTGTTATGTATTTTTTTTCATTGGTATTTCTAAAGGAAACGCCGCCACCGAAACTCCGATTTGTTTATTCTATACCTAAACCTTTTTCTCTGTATATATTTATTGTTCTGTTTAAATTTCTAGTCGTTACCTTTGATCGCAGTAATATACATAAGTAAGTGATTTATGGCTATGAAGTGAATACGTCCTCCGAAAGTTGCATTTACAATCAAGAAATTAAAAAATTCAGAATTGCTGGTGTCCCGATTTTTCCTGTGAGAAGTGTACTACACGAGGCTACCTATTCTAAGTACTACATGGATTCTATAACAATTGAAATGTGAAATAATTTCTCTATGATTGTTAATAACAAAAATATCAAACAGTAGACTCGCGACCATATGAATTATTTGTGAAATGCTGAAATATGTGAAATATGATTAGTTCACACAATCGGGAGTCTACTGTAAATCGGTCAGCTATCAGTTATTCTTAAATGCGCCCATGGAACGACTTTCGTTATCTCCCAGCATTCACCAAAGACATTGATTATATATAAATATAATATACTGCTGTGTACTGATTGAATTGAAAATGTAAAATGAATTTTCAAAAACGAAAAATTTAATTAGTTAGCTCAACGGATAAAATTTTAAAAAGGGCGCAAAAGAACAATGCAAAGTAACTCAGAGTTACCCTCGCAAATTAAAACTTGAATCTAATCACGAAAAGTAGAATGTGGGTGAATGAAATCTGACTTTCTTTTAATACCCCAAAAATTGAAAAGTTTTAATTTAAAATAAAAGAACAGAATTTTAAATCAACAACGTTAATTAACAATCAAAAATTTATTATAAAAAAAAAAGAAAAAAAAATTAATTACAAAATTTACAGAAAAAAAAAACCGTGAACAGAGGGTTGTGGCCTAAACTTAAAACTGCACGTGATTCTAAATTACAATAGGACAATGCTATTTCCTATATCAAAGCAAAAGATTGATTAGTTCAGGAAGATAATTCTTTTTTTTCAAAACAATCCACGTGGTTTCAAATTAAAACAAACTAAATTAAGCGTGGGCAAATGTTACCAAATAACAAAAGAAAAATTCAAATGCCATCACTAAGCTTCTACTCGCCAAAACCGAGGTGATAGATAATTAAAATGAAACAGAAAAATGAAAACGGAAAAATTAATTCATTAAAACATAATAAAAAAAATTACAACTAAAATTTTATCTTCCTGCACAAGAATAATAAAAGATCGTACACCTATAGTGTGCACAAACCAATATAATAACAATTATTATTATGCGAATTCCTTGATGGACGAAATATATTCAATTAACGTGAATCAAATCTCTAAATCAAAAGTATTAACAAAATGGCAGCAAACAAATTAGAAATACATGTACTCACGCTGACAGTCAACCAAGGAACTCCCTCATACAATTCACCAGTAGTTTTTGTAACAAAAATCCTACTCTCGACTACGTACAACGCTGCTGCACAAACAACACGCCAACATTTAGAAGAAAAGGCGCTAACATACAAGAGTAAATAAAAGACATCTAAATTGACTGAAATTAAAAAAAAACTTAAATAAATAAATTAAACAATTAACTCATTAACTAAATCTTATATAAAAATAAAATCTACATCTGTGAAAATTCTCTCGAAACATTGACAAAGGCTGAACGGAGTAAACATGACAAAATCTATGCAACTTAAAAAAAATACACTCGCAAAAACTGGGTGTCCGTCCACAGCAATACTTATATAAAATCAATAGGGAAGGAGTAAGGGATAACCCTTATTATATTTTACAGGAAATTTATTGATTGTTCACGGAGAAAAAAGATGTGTTACTCTTAACGCAACGAAATATATTTTACCCAATGTAATGTAGGATGTTCATGTGTGCGCTCAAAACTATGATACCCAAAGAAAAATAATAGCAGCTACCGTAGGATTAATATTTATTATATAGGCAAAACACTAAGATTGTAGATACATTTAAGCTTCCTTTCTCAAGCTGGAATAATTGAAGAAAATTAAAACCAAAACCAAAAGCCCAATACAAATACTTACAAATGAAATACCTTGATGTATACTGCTATAGTCCAACCAATTCAATATGGCCGGTCAAGTAGCGCGACGGTTTTGAAAGTCGAGAAAAAATTTATGGTTTTAATTCAAGTTTGATATTTACTTGACGCCATGATGAATCATGTAAATACACGTACAAAATTTTAGTTGACAATATGATGCATAAGTACTTTTTGCATGTAATACTAATTATTTACTAAACGGGAAATTCGTTAAAATGTAAACATACATTTAGCAAATAACTAGTTTTATACATAAAAAGTAGGTACTTATACATCACATTGTCAACTTACGTTTTGTACGTGTATTTACATGATTCATCATGGCGCCAAATAACCAACGATCAGCATGGTAAATTCACACAAATTTTTTTATCAGTGTGCCCAAATTTTACGCATTTTCTACTTTTGGTTTTCGATTTAAATAAAAGTAAACCATTCCGAATAATATTACCTGAACATTCATCCATCTTTGGCCTGCCCCATATTTTCTGGAAACTCCATATTTGTCGGGACCTTTCTAATACTTCGAAACTGTACATTTTTCATATCTTTAGCTTTCGTCTAAATACACAAAAGGTCTTTTAATTTCACAAAGTTCACCATTGGCTTTTAGAATGGGGAATATAGAACAAAACAGGATGAAAATCGAAACGGGAAATAAAAAAGAAGTTCGTTGAACAAAGGCAATCACAAGAAACATCAAACTAACCTATAAAGCTTAGTTTCGGGTAATACATACCTGATTTCACGTAATACCCGTTATCGCAAAAGATAGATTTTGAAGAATAGCAATAGTTACCCTTATTGTCTTCACCGAACTGCCTGTTATCTGCCCTTTATTTTTTTAAGGAGATTGAGCGCATATGGCAGACACAAATAGCGGTGTTTATATGCGTTTCAAAAATCAAAACCAGCAAACTGCAAGTTTAATAATGAAATTAGATTTTAATTGACCTAGATTGAATTAAGCCTTCTATATAGTCTAGAAATATTTGTAGCATTAAATTCGACAATTCGGCAAAATTCCCACATGATTAAGCTACAAAACTCATAAATTCAAATATGTGTAAGTCGGTCCTAAGAGCACCTACTCAAAAACGCTTCTAGAACCAAATGGCGTGAAAGTTTTCGGGTAAAGCTCGGTCTCAGATAATACCCGATTTCGAATCCGAAAATTATTTAAAATGCATAAATTATTATATACAAACTTATAACTTCTTTATTTTTTCATAGTGTTGTATTAAAACTTTTTTGTTCACAATTAAATTTTCAATCAAACTGCGGTGGAATAGGCGTTTTTATTAAAAAAAAAAAAATGATTAAAACGCGATGCTCAATTGTTTTTTTTCTGATCTCACTACTACAATCGCCACATAAAATCCCAAAAATATATTTAACCAACTTCTCGGCTTTATCTTAGAACAGTTTTTATAGCGGAATAAATACTGCTTAGTGTTTTGGAAACATATATGTTTAATTTGGTTAAGAAGAGTCTGGACGTCCACGTGTGCGACAGAGATAAATATATCGGAAAAGTATTCCGCGCCTTTTGGGAAAACGATACGACCGATTTTTAAATTGTAAACTGTATTTGTCTTAAAATAATGTTTGAAATTGCGCCAATGTTTTGATTTTTTTATTTTCGATGTATTTAAATTTTTAAATGTTATAAGTTTGTTATTAAAAACAATTTCTAAAATCGGCTCAGCGCCAGCGGCGCATTTGAACACCAATTTCTTAAAGACAAAACTTTTTTTCATTTTTGAATTTGGACTAATAATAACGCCCAAAACAGAAATATTTATTTTTCTTTTTTCCATCAAATGCTGACAGGCCGCCGGCTTCTATGGTAACCTAACGCACAGACCGATGTTTGTTTTGAAGACGTATCCACGTACAGATGGTCTGCTATGGAATCACGTGAGGCATAAATATAAGAATATTCAATTTTGCTTTCAGTAGTGTCTTTTTGTGTATTTGTAAGAATTCGAAATTCCACCTGTATAATGCGAGAATTTAAATTCATTTTATTAATGCGTAGTTGATAGGTACCGTGGCATTTGCTGAGTAGCGTCTGCTCCATAGGAAATAATAATCTATTTTTGTTTAAAGTGTCGCGTAGTTGAGATAATATGGTATTAATTTGTATTTTATCTACTACTTTGTCTATTGTATGTTACAAATGCTGTCAGCAATTCCCGCGGTCCTCTCAAGAAGGACGTTTGAAAGTCAGAAAAATAACGCCTTCGGTCATACTTGCGCCCTCCTGTAAAGAGAAGCGAAACTAGTTATCGGTGCGAAATGACGTCACAATCAAAGTTTATAAAAACCCTTAACATAGCTGTTTTCAATTAATTAATTCGTGGTCTTCGTTATAGCTAAAGTAAAAGCACGCGTCCCTAATTTCGTACGGGCGTTTCTAAATCTTAAAATTAAAACTTCTCATCTTAGTTTTTGCAATCAAAATACGCTTAAAATTCGAGAACAGGAAGCACAAGCTTTCCTCGAGAGGTGTTTTGTTCGTGATAAAATCCATGAAAATTACCCCCTTTTCTTGGCTTAAAAAGATTGTGAGTGTTGTGCAAAGTTTTGTGCCTAAAAATTTGGATTACGAGAAGAATTATTCTTCCCACATCGGCTGGTAAGATATTTAAAATCTCTGCTTAAAACTAACCAAAGCAATTACGTGAAAACCGTAACTCGTTCGCTCTCTCTCTCTCTCTCCCTTAATAAATAATCTGAAAGCAAGAATTACTAGAATTTAAGTTAATCAACATTGTTAAGAAAAGCCTAAAAAAATTCATCCAAATAGTTGTGTTTTGTTTTGTCATTTGCTTGATACTTTATTAAATTCGTAGATTGTTAGCTTAACTTAATTGTCACAAAAATTCGTTAAAACAAAATTGTGTTTTGTTCATTTTTGTTCACTTGCTAATTTATTTAATTATGTAGTTTGTGAGTTTTTTATTCAGTGTCTTAAATTATTCAAAATATAATTGTTAAAAATATAAGTCGTTCTATTATTTCGCCATTTAAAAGAAGTTCAGTTTGAACCCTTAGAAAGGAGTTGGAGAGGAAGTTATCATCGGTAAGAGAAAGCCGACGAGAAGGATAAGTCGACAATCATTAGGCTAACTAACGGCCCTGCTTCGACTAACGGTGGAAAACACAGTTGGGAAACATCTTTGGCTAAATTACTAAAACCATTCGCTACCGAACAAAAAGTTTGTTTCCCAGCAGTGGCTCGCCGGTCAAAAGAGCAGGAGGGGTTGTCTGCAAAACGGAATTTGGCTTGTCTTATTTGCATTTGGGTTGGCCAACCCCAAAAGTTTCCAGACAAGAAAACCCGTTCCGTTACATATTTTACACAACCCAACCTACTTCCTACCTATGTTTTAAATAAGTGCGAAATTCATAAAATGTGTAAATGTTAATAATAGATAATGTATTTACTTTTTATTAACGAGTAGTAATTATAAATACTAAACCGCTTCAATAATTTCCTTCATGCCAGTTGTATTATGAAACAGAATATCAATAAAATGCACACAGCATTTTTTTCGACTGCGTAAAATGTATCTATAAATTACAATTTCTTTTATATCTGCTTAGATTAGATACCTAGTATCATAGTCATTTATATTGATCGTCTTAGAATTATTTTTGGATTTTGGATTTTGGATTCATAGTACTGATTATATTATCATTGCTATAATTGTTTATTTGAGAATTAATAGCTCTCTTTGTAGCCTAGTAAATCAAATAAAATTACTGATAATACCGTATTAATCTGCATTTTAATTTTAATTTTTCTAAAAAAAAACATGTGAAATAGTGTTACTCTATACATTAAAGTTCATATGACAGACTAACTTATCTTTTGAAAAGATCTGATTACTCGAACCGGTATCATTTCTGTAGCGCACTCACCACTCACTTCGACGCTTGTGCTACCGTCCTAGTTATGGTTGTTCCAGCGGATGAGATCAAAGAGAAAACGCATTTCTCTCTTTCGGACACTATTTGCTATCAGAAAGAAATGAAAAAAAAAAAGTTTAATATTAGTAAGTACCGCTGAACCGTCGCCCTTGACCACTTTTTTATTTTTCCTTTTTGGAAGCCAAATAGAATCAAACAAAAAACTAAAAAAAAGAAAATTAAAAAAAATGGAACGTTGGCGCAATTTTAAATACCATTTTTAAAACAATCTATGTATCAAATTTAAAATATTTTGATTGGTATGTCTAAAAGCAACGGAAAAAAATCCGCGTCCTCTACTGACAGAGAATCTGATTAAAAGGCCGTCCAGATTCGCCTTAATATTGGTCCTTCCTTGTGTATTAAAATCCCTTTATATTTACACATCCTCTTCTCTTTTTATTTCTTCTTTATATTTGATATTCCCACGTGGTCTTTATACAGGTTTGTCAAATTAAATTGGCCAAAAGAAAGAGCTATTTACTACCTCTTATGACCCAATAACACAATATCAGTTACACAGTTTTTTTTTTATTTTGACTTATTTTGCAAAACCACAAAATTCAACATTTAAACTCACCCTAACTTTTTTTTAATTTAAGTTTAAATGTTGAATTATCAGTTAATTGTGTTATTGGGTCATAAGAGGTAGTAAATAGCTCTTTCTTTTGGCCAATTTAATTTGACAAACGATGCACCAAGAAGCTTTAAAATTACGTTAAATTAAAGTTCCCATAAATAATACACAGGCTTTTGTTAAAGTACTAAAGTGACATTTATTATGAAACTAGCCCTTAAAGGTACAGCCTTCAAATTTATAATTAACAGGAAATACCAATAAACTTCGGTCTCACAAATTCTTTAATCTTGAAAAACACAATGTACATTTCGTTAGCTAAGCTAACATCTTCAGGTGTACAAGTGTATTGTCAAATACTAAAATATTTTAGTATTTGACAATACACTTGTACACCTGAAGATGTTAGCTTAGCTAACGAAATGTACATTGTGTTTTTCAAGATTAAAGAATTTGTGAGACCGAAGTTTATTGGTATTTCCTGTTAATTATCAGTATATCTCACAGTGCTCGATTTACCTTCTATTTAATTGCTTCAAATTTATGTTAAATTTTAATGTACAACTAAATTCTAAATTACTTGCAAAAAACATCTAGCTTCCATTTTATTAACTCACAATGTTTTTGAAAGAGGTAAAAGTAAACTTTAAACTCAAGCTTTATATTGCAATAAAAAATAATAAACGCAATCGTGATTTTCTAATTCTTTGAAAGACTGCTCTACATACCTGCACTAGTATATAATACATATTATTTATGTGTAATATATAGGTACAATAAAGTTGTACAATAAGAGGCCTTTGAACTGTCGTTTTAGCATCTCTTCAGAGCGTTGAATTCCCATGCAGACATACTGCCAGCTTATAGCGATTTTGAAAACAATCGGTTATTTTCAAAAGTTACGACTTTGTAAGTGCTTAACGCTGTTTAATTAAACAATTTATTTAATTTAGTTTTTGATAGCGCTAAGATATCTTTTTTGTTCTATATATCATAACTTGCTCTCACATTAATTCCGGTTCATAACCACTAAAGTCCATATACATAAGCTATTTCACTTGCATACAACACCATGAGGTTCTAAACAACGAACTTGACTATTATAGTACTGTTCTTTATATCCAAATAAATTCGCTGATGCATTGATTCTAAAAGTGACTTATGTACACTAGCAACAAATAGTAATGGCCTTAATATCCACCCTTGAAGCACCTCGGTTTAAACGCACCATCATAAAATCGCCAAGCTTTTATAATAAGTTAATAATAAGTACAAAAATAAACTTGGATTACCTAGCATTCCCCTGATTCTGTGTTATGACTAATCAAAACGCTCATCACTCAATTTAACTCATGACTACTGAAGTACTGGTAGCAGTAATACCTCTTCACATTTGTGGTTGCAAAACTAACTTTGATTTTTAGAGGATTGCCGCTGCATACACTTCCAAATGGTATGTTTTATTGTTATATGTTGTATTATTGCTACCTATTAGTACTGCGTAATTAAAGGAATCGCAAAAAAATCATACGCCGATATCCGTTTGAGGTTAGCGATAATGATTTGTGCAGTGACAGTGCGAACACGCGGTTTTTGTAAATGTCAAACCGATATATGTATGTGGAAGCAACAGGAAATGAATTTCTTCGTTTCTCGCTGTGTCAATTAATATTGCGGTTAGATGAAGGATTTTACGATTATTACACACTGAGAGTTACAACTACGCTGTTGTCTGTGAGTATTTATTTTTATTGTCGTCTCCTGATATTTGATTGCGCTCATGTGCTGTGAGAATTAAGAACAAATAAAATCGCATTATATATTGAGTGTGTAGCTCTAAAGGGAAATTATCAATGCATTGATATCTGGCGAGTAGGCAACCAATTATACTAGTCTTTTGACGTTTGACATTTCAATTATTTCTTAAGATCATTACGTATTATTTAAAATTAAAAAAAAAAAGAAACAACAAAACTAGGGTATAAATAAATTGTGAAAAAAAAATTTACACTGTACAGGTGTGGGTTTGTTTTATAGTTAAAATAAATTCCGTATACAAAAAGGATCTCTTTAGTTTCACCGCTGTCGTCATTACCTTTTACAATAATTATTTATAGGTATTTTATGTATATTGACTATTATGTTTTGTGTGCCCTCAGCAATATCATACACTAAAAAATTTAAAACAATATATATCTTTATTAAATATCTAAAAATAAATAAGAAGCAATAGATTTATGAACGCAGTTTTATTGTTAGGAGTTTCACTCCATCATTTCCGATTTCTGGTTCAGTTGCATCATTTCATTAATCAATAGGGGGTCCGACTTAACGGGGTTCCACTGTATCGACATATATAAACAAAGCAATTACTACATTCGACATGACATATACGCATATCAATAATGCCAAGTGTTTATAATTAAATATTTCTGAACAATAAGAATTCAATTTCAAACATATTTAACATAATGGCGGATAAACTAATATATTATCCACGATAAAAATGTCATTCCACTGTTGGGATCTGACTGATCTTGACGACACGCGTCTCTGTCATTCAACATGATTCCTCCACTGTAATCAAACACTTCTCACCTTTTATGTAATTAATACACAATTATTTCACTTATCATTTACGCTTTTGGTGAAATTTAAATAAAACATAACAACTTCTGCGAGTAATAATTTAAGATGTTCAGTATAATGTTGATTATGAATATATGATATTGAATGTAATATTGAATTCCTCTAAAACAAAGAATGGCCGTCATAAAGAGGTTTCACTGTTTTTAATTATTAATAACTTTCTTAGTATTAATAATAATCAATTTTTTGACAGGAAAGTGAAATAAGATCAATTTTCATACGGAAATGGATAATAAAGCGCCTATATTGTGTTATTAATAAACCATTACAACGCTAATTAGAGAAAAATTATAACAAAATTGATACGGATGCACAGTCCATAATTGCCTTAAATTAGGCCGTAGTTTTTTTTTATTAAATTTAGAAACACATATAATTTTTTAATGTTTTCTGGTACACTACATTGTTAAAATCATTTAGATTTCTTCATATTAGACCGCTATTGCGCAAAATTTAATCATTCAATTGTTAAATTCAAGCGTGTACACAATAAAAAAAAATAATAGAGTAACTAATATCACTCATTTTATCGTTTTATAAATCACAATTTGCCATTCTTAATAAATTGAATTATAAAGCAGAATATAGCATAAGCCGTCGGTTCACCAGAACTATTAAATCTGTTAGGTAATTTGTCATTTCGTAGCGTTCACAGTAGAAAATAGGCGGTGTAACATGATGGATGTTCGGTTCACGTGATTTTCATTTTGTTGTATCACGACGGAAGAGGCGGTTTAAGGTTTAATTGATTTTTTTGTATTCCAGTTACTGTTAGTTTTACTAACTGCGCGGAAATTACTTCTAATGAATTTCGGTGCTTTTTTTTATTTGTATAATAGCTCATTTTTTTTTGTATTCACATAAAAACACGGCTCCTCGTTTATTAATAATTACAAATGAGTATACGTAAGGTATTTTTATTATATATAATTAAGCCTACATAAATTTTATTGCGCCGACAAAAATTGGAAAAAAAGATACTTAATGCGGTTATTTATTGCTAATTAAAATATGAATAATTTGTTGCGTGGCAACTTATTAAAATTTATATCTATGTTTGGTAAATCGTGAATTAGTATGATGTATACTATTATAATATTTTTTGGGATAACTGGATAGCGCTTATGTAATAGGTATCAACTACCAAATCACGTTTTGTCGGATAAAGATGATAAAAGCTCTTAATTACTGTAAAAAGAGCTAAAATAGTGATAGTACGAAAGCACACAATACAGTGACTATTTAGCATTACAACACTTTAACCACCATTTACTTAAAACGAACCACATCTCATTACTCGGTCAGATCTCGATGACTTGATACGGCTTTTGGGTTTAGCCAAAGAGAAATCACAAATTTTGGGATCGCAATTAAAAGAATGGAATCATTTAAATTCCACTCACGAAAAATTCAGTTCTTTTTGCAGAGTTGAAAGAAATTTATGTTACTGCACTGACGTAAATGGACTTTTGTGTTTGAATTGAATATTGAATATAATCCTGGAGAATGGTGATTGTTTACCGGCTCGTTGAAAGCAAATGTCAAAAGCGTTTTACTTTATAATAGTAACCAATCAATTCAATTGGCTCATTCTACAAACCCAAAAGAAACGTATGATTGTATGTCAATTATATTTAATTTCACTTAATATTCGACTCATCTTTGCCTACCCTGGATGACCTTAAGATTATTACTTGGACTGCAACAAGGATTTACCAAATATCGTTGCTTTTTGTGTTTGTTGTTTCTGGAAAATTTAATGAGCCGTTAGTGGATTCTATCCCTCTCCACATTAAACCAGGATTGATCAAACATTTTGTTTGTTTTGTTTTAAAAGTTGCCGTCTGATACGGAAGTTCGTGAAGTTGGTCCACAAGTTAGGAAGCTGTTCAAAGATGACAATTTTGAACTTATCATGAATAATTTGGAACTGGCAGTGAAAACTACCAAGGTATCGTGGCTAATTTGCTAGAAAACTATAAACAGTTATGGTGCGGAATATCGTTGAAAGTTCATTTTTTGCATTCATGTCTGCATTTCTTTCCTGCTAATTTAGGAAAGATGCGTTTCTCCATTTCTGCATTGCAATTAGTTTTTGTCATTATAGCAAACCACTGTACATTAGTCCATGGATGATATTTCTTATGGTAACTATATTTTCATACGTCCAATAAAGAATTTTGTTAATAATATGAATATGGACGAATATATATTGTAATTTTTATGTACAATTTTCTTTTTAAAAACAAATTTACTTCAAATTTACTCATGATATGAACGAAATAAAGTATTAAATGATACCTTCTTCATTAGTTCAATGGTTTGCAATTTATTGCTAAAACGAACAGATAACATACTTTAATGAAAATTCGCGGTCGTTGACTGACTGGGAGTTTGACGTGTGACCCTTAGACGACGTGGATCTAAACTCGTGATCTCTTAGGAGGAAATCGAGACTAATACTTGAGACACCATATTGAAGCAAGTAAATTTGCTCTTGAAGGAATACTAAAGACCTTGGTAAGCAGAAACTTACATTTCTATTCCTTTTTTGCTTGTATGGTGATTCTTGCATAATGGTCCATGAGACCCTGCCATGGTGGCATTCTTAGGGTTAATTATTTAGGTATTTTCTTTTGGTGTTTTTTTGGTAATTATCAATGCTTCTTATCAAACCCTTACTACAAGTTTTAAGTAGTAAATCATAACAATTGAAAGAAAAATACCAACACTCAGCAAAAATTTATCAATGAAATGTCACATCCCCCCGATTTTCCTTTTTCTTTAAAAATTACCTTTTACTTTAATAATAATTAATGTACTTTAATGTGTTAGAGAAAATTGCTTTGTTATTGCTTATTATTGCTTACAATTCTTTATTATTGTTTATTACTGCTTATTTTTGCTTGCTTGTTATTACTGTTTTATGGAAATAAGGGCACTATTATTATTATTATTATTATTGTTTTAAATAGCAGAATGACGTTTTGGGACCACATCTGTTTTGTCGCCAATAAAGCGACTGAGATGGTGGTGTCCCTTAGTTGTCTTATGGCCAACGTCGGCGGACCCAAGCAAGCGACGACTCCTAATGTCGGTTGCGGAGTCCATTCTTCTCTATGGATGTGAGATCTGGGCGGACGCCCTCGACAGAAAGAAATACCGCAAAAAGATAGCAGTGGTCCAGAAGAGAGGAGCATTGCGTATTGCTAACTCCTACAGAACCGTCTCTGAGGCAGCCATTCTGATGGTGGCAGGCGTAGTGCCTATTGATTTACTGGCCAAAAAAACGGAAGAGAAAATGGAAGTAGCGGCAAACGGGAATAAGTCCGGCCCGAGACGAAAGAATGCTTACTCTTCGGCTATGGCAGATGAGAGATGGGAAGCCGAAAAGACAGGAAGATGGACCGCCAGATTCATAAAAGATCTGTCAAACTGGATAAACAGAGAGCACGGTGAGACAGGATATTATCTCACCCAGTTGCTGTCCGGGCATGGGTACTTTCACGATTACCTTTAAAAGTGGGGAAAGTGGATAGCGCCCAATGCCCGCATCAGGACTCCGATAAGGACGATGCCCATCATACTTTTTTCGAGTGCTCTCGGTGGAGCCCAGAAAGAAATGCCCTGGTGGAAGAACTGGGAGACTTGTCACCTGATAATATCATCCCGAAAATGGTAGAGAGCCGAGGAGCATGGTAGATGATCTCTTCGTACCACACACCACGCGAGTGCGCCTTTTGTCTCGTCTGATGGTGCTTTGACGCATTTTCCCCCATCTAAAAAAAAATATATTATTAATGTTTATGCGCTGTCTAACTCTGCGAGAGATGGTCTGAATGGAATAACCAATGGCATCTTGTGGGATCTCATCCCAGGCTTACTGTAAATGACGACGAAATTCCTGCAAGGTGTTTGCTGCTTGTGGTAAATGGCTTATGCATGGAGTAAATCTTTCACATTGCTTTCACGAGAATAAACGTGTAGCAACCTGTTTGTATGTAAACAATTTACTATTTATTTTATCAATAAGGTATTTGCCCAAAAACTAAATTATAATCTATTATAAAAGCCACGCCGTTAACGGAGCTACTTGCTCCTGCCTTTCACGAAATATATCCATTCATATCGTGAAAGCAACCTTGAACCTTTATTTCATTCGTTATGTGGCTTCGTACTGCAATATTTACTCATAGCTGTACAGACGAATGAAACCACGTTCATCGCAACACTGCTTATGCAGCAACTCATCATGCTCGATTGCGTTTAAATTCGGAAAACGGAGCAGATCAAGGGAGAACTTCTACTTCCACTTCGTGTATAAAGTTCTGACAGATGATTATTAGCGACTTTTTACATACAGAAATTTGTTTTGTTAAGATTTCAGTTTTGTGATTGACCTCGTTGAAGGCATTACATTTTTTTTGGCACGTAGTTTAATTTGTCAGAATTATATCGGGTATTTCTGCGTTAAGTTTGGCCAACTGATAAAAATACAATCATCGGACGTAGTAAATATTACTTCATCATTACGTTCATATTGCTCACATCCGTTTTGTTTTTTTTTTTATTTTGCGTCTTCACTCTCGCTGCCATAATATTGAGGTTAATATTTAACACATTCGCAATCGATAAATTCCATATAAAGGTAACCTCTTAGCCATTTGCGCTTCACCATTTGAACGCCACAGGAAACGGTATAACAATTCCATTATCGCTCGATTAATTTTTGCGGCGTCCGTCGAGTCATCGCCAGAACATCTTCGAAAGTGGCCTTTGGTTTCTCTCGCACGCACGATAATCTAAATTCCGCGCCAACTATATAGCGCTATACACTTACCCGCCATTTGCATAAAACAATTGCCTATTTAGATAGCGCGGAATGGACACAATGGCGCGCGTCCGTCCACAGAGGAGGGGGAAGGGGAGAACACGAGGCGGCGGGAACCTTCGTAATTGAGGACGTGAGCAACGTCGACGTCCACTACTAAACATCAGAAAGGAACCGGCGGACCGCAGCGGTGGCGGCAAACCTTCACCGGATGGATGGAAGCACGCTCAGCGTCGTCGCCGTTAGTTCGGAGACTATGGGAAAACCGCACCGGCCAGGAAAACTAGGAAAACTACTTGGGTTTTAATGTAATTGTCGTGTAGTTTTTAATTGGAGACGATTTAATGTTGAAACGGATTCGCGTGGCGATTTCTCCGCTTGTGTACTTACGTCATTTATTGTACTTATGTATATTATGCGCTTTCGGAATTCGAGTTAGTTAAAGCGGAGCGGAAACTCCGATGCTCCGGTTACGCCTAATCGAAGTAGATGGAAGGAAGTGAATAATTACGTAGGTATAAAAGAACGATTAATCAAAATAAGGAAAAGTTAACGGTATAGGTTAAGTAGTTAGCCGTGTGGAGATTCTTATAGTTTAATTAAGGTCGTATTTAGAGAATTATTATTCTCTTTTGTTAACTGATAGATTTATCTACGAAGGAAACAAGTTATTTCCTATAGATTCTGTAAATCGAATTAAATATATTCAAATTCTGAATTTAGTTCAAACTATATGTATGTATTGTTATATTACGCTTCAATTATTAAAATTTCTGCCAGGATTATAATTTTTTATTCACTTAATTCTTTATATGACATCTCTTAATTGACAAACTACATAATAATTCTCCAAAACAAAACTATCAACAAAATATCTGGGTAGGGTGAGTTCACTTACTAGATAACGAAATTTTTCTTCCCCAATTCGTAAATGACCTCATATTAACATAATTAGCTTTCAATTATAAACTATCTAACTTTTTCAACAAACTTCGTAACCATCTATTTCTTTTTCTTTTTCCAATCAATAACATTCAATTCTGCTTGTTGCATTGATACCTCAAATAATAATTTTCTAACTTTTCTTTCGTGATGTCTCTGTGCGTGTTGATTAATTTGTAGTAATTTGAGTCTTCTTTCTTGTAAAACAATTGGTGAGTCTTCGTATTTCCTAACCAATGTAAATGTGTAATGTACTTCTCGTCCTGCCTTGCTCATAAGTTCTTTATATTTTATTAAATGATTGTCAATTTGTTCTTTGCCGTCTTCCTCATTCCGTAAGTTTTCTGCATTAACTTGTTCTAGTCCCACCTTATTTGACTTATTTTCAATTTCCAATTCATATTCTTCATAGTTTTCATCATCTTCACCATTAACACTTGCCTCCTTATCGTTGTTACTACCACTTTCTTCAGAAACTATAGGTTCCCCATTTAACTGTACCTCCCTGTTAACAATACCCATGCCTTCCTCTTTGTAGGATAATATAATTTTACACTCAGAATCCCATGCAAAATTATCATCAAAATCATAAGCATCATAATATTCTTCATTTTGTTCATTTTCCGCCGTAAAACCGTGCATATTTTCAAATCTTTGCTTTTCTAAAGTTTCTAATTTTTCTTCCTCTTCCTTTGCAATTCCATCTTCGCTGCTTGATTCATAATATGAAGTTCCTGTGGCTTTAAAACTTGATGTAATTCCTATTCTCATATCTCTTACTTCCGCTAATAATTGAGTGATTTGCTCCCTTTCTTTCATATACATTGCAAAAAATTCCTGTAAAGATTTGTCCACTTCCTTCTGTTCTATCTCCATTATTTTTTTATAAATCACTTGATTTGTCTCTATGATGTCAAAATATCTAGTATATAAGTTTGCCCCACGTTACATGCGCCAAATATGTTATATTACGCTTCAATTATTAAAATTTCTGCCAGGATTATAATTTTTTATTCACTTAATTCTTTATATGACATCTCTTAATTGACAAACTACATAATAATTCTCCAAAACAAAACTATCAACAAAATATCTGGGTAGGGTGAGTTCACTTACTAGATAACGAAATTATGAATATTAATTGAAACATTAACTCTGACATATAAAAACGTCAAAAAGACCACTTACAACTTTAGTTTCTAAAACCTTGGTATAGAAACGCCATAACAATTTCTATTCATGTAAATAGAAGGGTGATGTTACATTGCGACCTAAAAGATCTGTTATATCTCCTATTCTTGCTGCTTTACAGCTGACCTTCCAATCCTATTCCTTTTAGAAAGTGTAGGATGTCAGAGGACCCCAGTCTAGGTAAGTCTCCCTCTTCGATTTCACATGCACCCAGGTACACTGCCCTCGGGTTGCACAGTGCTACGCAGTTTGAGAGGAGGTGGATGGATGTTTCATCCTGTTTCCCACAAAATCTGCATTCAGGATCTCTTTCCAATCCAAGCTTACTCAGGTGTCCTTTCAGTCTACAATGGCCTGAAAGTATTCCTGTTAATACGCGAACATTGTTCTTACTCAGGTTGATGCATTCTGTAACCCCTTTTGGTTATAGATTCCCAGAAGAATTTTACTTTGCCTCATTCCCTGAGATTTTCCCAGTAACTGGATTTTCTCTGCTCCATTTCCATTTTTAGTTTCTTCAGTATTGTATTGCTACTTAACCCGCAAAAGGGTTCAGGCCCTACAAAAGGCATTCCAGTCTCTTTTTTTGCGAGGTTATCCGTTATTTCGTTTCCTTCCACTCCTGTGTGACCCGGAACCCACAGGAGGGTTACTTATTTCTTTTGCCTCGCTCATTTAATTTCCCTAGGCATTCCCAGACCATCTTGGAACTGATTTCATATGAGCTCAGCGCCTTGATGGCTGCTTGACTATCAGACATGATGATAATCTCCTGCTTTCGATAATTTCTATCCATATTGAACTGAACACACCTTTCAATAGCGTGTATATCCGCCTGAAATATACTTGAATATTTTCCCAAGCTTTCGAAATATGTGGTTCTAGGCCCATATATTCCTATTCCAGTTCCCTCTGGCGTTTTGGAGCCATCAGTATACCATTTGATGGCATTTCTATTCAAGTTCAAGATGGTGTTATGATCCCACTCGCTCCTGTTACTGAGCTTTATGATGAATTCCTTCACAAAGCTGAATTTTTTTAACACATCATCCCGGGGCATATCTCAGGTTTGATCACCGTCAGGAGATTGAGGCTTATGCCTAATCATTCTTTTCTTGACCCTTCTGAGTGTGGTTCTTTTTGCCACGCCCTCCACTACAATATGGAGAGGGGTAAGATCCAATACTACTTCGATAGCTGCTGTTGGGCAGGTTCTCTTAGCCCCCCGTTATGCATACACATGCCAATCTTTGCACTTTCGAGAGGTTAATTCTCGCGGTGGCCAGATTAGTTCTTTTGCTCCATGCTACTGATGCATAAGTGATGATCGGTATCACTATCGCTGTATACATCCAAACTATAAAAAAAGTTTCTTTGAGAAGTAGGAAAAATATTGTAACAGATATTCAACACGATACACACAGTGTCCCGCAGACAAGCGACCAAACTTACGGTAGAGATACCTAACAGTTCTGACAATGAGTCAAATATCCTAATGAACCTTGGCTTGTAAATGATTCGTTTCGCATATAAAGGGTATAGCTTTGATAAGGACACTCTTGCTCCCAGAAAGTTGCTTAAATGGGGCGAAAATTAGCTTATTTTAGATACTAATCAGGTGCATTAAAAAGAAAAAGTAAATTCCAAATGCTTTTGAAGATACGCGAAAGAATCAGCGATTAATCCACGTCAAAACAAAAACCGTAATCGGCTTTTAAAACCGGTTTCAAAACCGGGTTTGGAAATCGGTTTTTAACATGTTTACACATTTTTTCAGCATGACATCCAGCGATATTTAATATTCGTATGCAATTTTGAGAGGTATAACTGTAAATTATACCGTTTTCAGATATAATTCAGAATAACGTCTGTATTAAAAGAATAATATTAACAACATTTGGTATGTGTCAAGATAGACCAGTCATTTATTTCAAATTAATAATATATTTTTTATTTAAAATACATACCTACTTTAAAAATGCAGAAGTTAATAACTATTATCTCTGAAAACGGCGCAATGTTCATTAAATAATTTACGACATTAAAGTTAAACCTTTCAAAATTGTATAACATCAGATATATAATTATTGAATATCATTATACAGAGTGAGTTTTTTATCTTGAGACAACGGAATATCTCTAAAACACTGCATCAAATCAAAAAAAAAGATTTGTTATAATGTAGGGGACTCACTGAATGGTGCAAAACTCGATCCCCCACCTCGTCCCCCCAAAGTGGGAGGGGGGACAACTTTGAAATCTTAAATGGGAACCCCCATTTTGTGTTGCAGATTCGGATTCTACGCCATCAAGTATGTAGTTTTTGTTTGAAACTTTTTTTTCGATTCGTAACAGATTGCGCTGTAATCGCAAAAAACATGATTGTGAACGTCTAGAAAAAATACACAAAAAAGAGAAGTAAGCAAACATGATTTTGTGTTTTTTTTATTTTAACATTAAATAACATTTTAACAACAAATCTTATTAAGATATTTTTTTGATTTGATGCAGTGTTCTAGAGATATTACGTTGTCTCAAATAAAAACTCACCCAGTATGTTACAAATGTAAAAATTTGTGATTGTTTCAAAATATTCATTATAAAAACTTATTTCACAACCGATTTAAAAACCGAAATTTATTGAAAATCGTTCAACCGATATTAGTGAAACCGGTTTTTGATACCTAGCGATTTTCGCAGCGCTAGTAAAAACTGATTCGGAACTACTGGTGTCACCTTTGATGTAAATCGGAATAGTATCCACATTCCTTACCAATATTTGGCACTTACTTGTTATGAAGAATTACGTTACTAAAGAGATCATCATTAAAAATAGCTTTGACATAAAAACTCCCGACTGCATTTTGCGGTTTTCTGCAGTAATTAATTTTGTTCCAATTATCGTACGATGAATTACCGCAAATAGTACATACAACACCACGATCATCGGTAACAAAATATTCATAAGTTCTGCCACTGTTTGAACGAAAAATATTTATTATCCCTGCTTAATTAACACCTGTAGAGGTAATAATTTTTCTCCATTTTGTTGTGTTTTCAGCTGCACTTTTCGCTTGCGTCCAGCTTAGCCCTTTCATTTTTTTAGTATTTCTGCCATTTCGTCATTCCATTTTCTTCTTACCCTTCCTCTTCATATCTTTTTTTCAATCGCTGTTTCCCATACTACTTTCACTGTTCTGTTTTCGTCCATTCGAACAACATGTCCAAACCATCTCAGTTTCTGTTGTTCAATTTCTTCTGATATACTCATCACTTTTAGTTCATTTCTTATTATTTCACTTTTAATTTTATCTAGTTTAGTCACTCCTGCAATTTTCCGTAGAATTTTCATTTCAAAACCTGTCATTTTTTAACCTGTTAGTTAGAACCCATTCACTTTTATATATATTGTTATATTATGCTTCAGTAATATAAAACTTTGCCCGGATTATCAATGTTTTATTCAGAATTCTTCATATGATATCTCTTAATTGGCAAACTACACAATAATTATTCAAAACAAAACTATTAACAAAATATCTGCGTAGGGTGAGTTAACTTACTAGATAACCAAATTATGAACATTAAATTGCCAACATTAACTCTTGACATATAAAAACATCAAAAAGACCACTAACAATTTTAGTTTCTAAAACCTTGCTATAGAAACGCCATAACAAATAATGGATAATGACCCAATATATATTGGGTCATTATCCACTAGGATTAGACGAGTAGGCCCTTAATCCCTTAGTCCTCTTGGTAGATAGGTGTGATCACCCCGTCGAAGGATTTTGTGAGGACCTCTGACCCTTGAAAAAAAAGCCCAACAATCACGGGCTGATGGCCGTTATACAGTGGTAGGAGGGGGAAAAAAACCAGCAACCTGGCGAGAGAGAACGTAGCAGGCAACAATAGTTCTATGTCTGGTATGACTTCCATATATGAGGATAGGCATGAACACCAACTCTAATTCTCTCTCTAATTCTGAATTCTTATTTTTGCTTTTTGGCTTATTTCCTTTTTATTAGAAAATGGTCTATATAGAACTCTGCATAATGCACTCTCTCTGCTTATTCTGCTTGTTATTTTCTCTTCTAATCTTCCGTCTGGGTTAGCGATTGTTCCTGGGTTATTTTATTCTTTTCTTACACTTTCTATTTGTTTTCCCTGTATTTGGAGCTGCATGACTTCTGTCCGATTAGCTATTTCCATTACTCTGGTCTTTTCTATAGTTATATGTAGTCCGCATTTCTCTATTTCTTTGCTTCATTTTTACATTTTGTTTTATAATTCTTCTTTACTATTAGCAACTATCAGTAAGTCATCGGCGTAGATCATCTCATTTATAAGTGCCGGTCTAAGCTTTCTGTCTCCTATATCTCCCTGTCTTCCTTCCGTCCTGTTGTTTACCCTTTTGGATATTTCATCCATCACGATGATAAAAAGCAGTGGACTCCTCCCTGTCTGACCCCTCTGAACATTCATTGTACAACTCTCAGTTGTTCTTCTTCCTATCCTTACCCTATTCTCTGTTTTCCTGTATAGACTTTGACAATGAGTTTCACGTTTATTGCTCTCGATTCTAAGACTTTCCAGATTTCTTCTTTTTTTTTACGCTGTCAAATATCTTTTCAAAATCTATTGCTGCCACAAATATTTTGCTATTTGTCGACTTTATCTTCTCCACGACTAGTCTTACTGTAAATATCCAATACCGCGATACTCGATCTATCTGCCGGAAAAGCTGCTTGTGTATCGCTAAGTGTTTTTCTATTTTTTTAGCCTCTGTTCTATACAGTTTGTAGGTAGTACAAAAGAAATGAGATTCCTCTAAAATTGTTACAGTCGTTGTAGCTGCCTTTTTTATGCACTGGAGTGATAATCGCTGTGTTCCATTCAGTTGGTATTGTTTTGTGGTCACCTCATTTATTTGTAATAAGAATATCCACTCCTGTTCCATATATTTGAACGTTTCCACCCTATAACCTATAACCCCTCTATACCCGGTGCTCTGCCCATTTTAATTTTGCTTACCGCTTTCAAAATTTCATCTCTTGTTATTTCTGCTTGATTTTCTTTTTGTTCTTCTTCGTTTTGATATGTTGTTCGTAGTCTAGTTCTTATCCTGTCCTTCTTCAAAGCCTTCGCCTAATAATTTTTCATAGTATTCTTTCCATCTTTCAGTTATTTTGATTTCTTCTGGGATAGTTTCTTTTTGATCTTTCACAATTTTAAGAGGATTCTTCCTTTCTTCTTTTCTCAAATTTGTTGTCATATAACTAATACTATATACAGTTAAAGTTACAAATTCTGCAAAGCAACTCTAACTGACAACGGAGTAATTTCAAAAAATCTAATCCTGCAGATTGTTTAAAAATTTCATCCCAAATTACAATTCACACTCGAAATAGAAAAAAAATCAAAGTTTAAACTATTTAGATCTTACCTTGATTCGAGAAAATAATATCAAAATTATATCATAAACCAACATTTTCTGGTCGTTATTTAAATTTTCATTCTTTTAGTTACAAAAACCTTTTAGTTACAAAAAAAAATGTTATGTCTGCCTTAATTAATAGAGCCATTATATTAACCAATCCAAAATATAGAAAAGAAGTATTAAACACAGTAAAAATTAATTTACAAAAAAATACCTATCCTTTACCGTTAATTCAAAAAATCATTAAAAATAAAATACATCAACACTATAACACCAAACAAGTCATTAACATAAAAAAACACAAACCCAAATACCTTTAAATATATTAGCATCCCATATGTTCCACAATTATCCGAAAAACTTAACAAAATACTTAACCCTTGCACACAAAAACCGCAATAACATGAAATTTGGTTTTTCAAAAATAAAGACAGTATTCCATTACAGAACCAAAGTCATGTAGTATACAAAATCCCCTGCAACAATTGCGATGGTGTGTACATAGGGCAAACGTCACAACAACTTCACAATAGAATAAAAGGTCACAAATATCAAAATAATCTTACTGCTTTAAAAAAACACATAATAAACACAGGTCATACCTTTAATTTTAATAGTACAACAATTTTAAATAAAGAAAACAATTATAAAGCGCGATGCATATTAGAAATGATTCAAATAAACAAACATAAAAACTCAATAAATGATAAAACAGAAATAGAAAGTTTATCTAAAATTTATGCACCCATCATTTAAATACCACTTTTCACCGTTACTATATATGTACATTCACAATAACAATTTTTTTAAAATAATCAGTAAAAGAAGCCCATCGCTGAGCGGGCTTTGCGTGTTGTTTGGAATATAAACTTCGGTACTTTAAATGTAGTATGCTTCACAGCCAGTTAATAATTGTATGTGATAAATAACCATTTTAGTATTGTTTTAAAAATGTAAATTTCAAAGTAATTTTAAAATGTTTGTGTCGTCTTTAAATGTTGTAAGTATACACTCAGCTATAGAATTTAAAAGTTTTAATAATTTACACTGTTATTAATTATAGATAAAAAATTAAATTGTATTTAAAAAAATTTCTGAAGAAGACAATAATAATAAAACTTGTCGAAACGTCAAAGAATGCTTTAATTGGTAAAAAAAATTTAATTTACTTTTAAACAAAAAGGCCGCTACCTCAAGAAAAAAGAAGAAACATAATTTTAAAAATTTGTATATAATGATATTAGCTGCTGTTGTTGCAATTTTAAGTAATAGAATACAAGCATGCCATGTTTGCTTACGATTTGCTTGATCTTCTTACGTACTAGCTAGCTACCACCTTTAGTCCACATTCAAAACGATTAGTTCCGCAATTTTAGAATCTAAGTTGATTTGCGCTCTAAATTAGGTAAGCATCCAAAGGAAATTAATATTGGCCTGTGTTCGTAACCACTCAGGCGTGAGAGGAAATGAGGCGGTGGACGATCTGGTTTGTCAAGGTCATTCGTTGGAGTTGGTCCCTCTTTTGGCATTATTGGCAAATTAAAAAATCCATCAATGAATGGACACATATAATGAGTCTAGAGAGTGGTGGCAAAAATCATCGAGACAGAGACTGGCTCTTAAAGGAACAAACGCTTGAATTTACTAAAGACCTGTTGAGTAAAGATAGGAAGACTGTGAAAATGATAGTAGGTCTGCTGATGGGTTATTGTAGAAATGTAGACTAAATGGGCATATTGTACAACTTAAGCCTGGTAGATGATGCCATTTACTAATTCTCCCAAGCATGGCAGAAGCACCAGTTTATGTGCTTGGATGTTTCGATGGCCTGGCGAATGCAAGTTTCTAGTAATGGAACTTCATAGCTAGCAGCTACTCAAAGAAACCCGCTTTCAAGGATGTAGGCCTATTTTCGAGGGCAAAATAGAGAGCGTCTTGTAGGAAAAAGGGCGTCGCAATCTAATCTACTCGCTGCCCTTAGTTATGCATTTCATTTTTCAATCCATTTCATTCAGTGCAATCTGATAAAGATTCAGATAAAAAGCAATGAACAACATTGTACCCATCTTCGTAAATACATACATATGTAGATATCTTTTAAACACGCATCGTGTTTCTATCACCCTCCTCATCTACGCATGTACAAGCGATATTGCGTTTAATTATTCTCGGCCATATATCATTTTAATTATCCACGTAATCCGAAAGACTCAACCGTTATACATTTAGTAATAATGTTGATATATTAACGGCGTGCATATTATAATTTTATAACGATTTGTGAGTCGTTATTTTAATTATAAGAACGTTTAAATTGTTTTACTAGGGAGTAGCAGGTGTTTGTCCTTTTCTATTCCAATTAAGCCTGTCAATATTTTACGACGTTTAATAGTTTGGCCGACAGGCAGCGTTTACGTTGAGACATACGTACATATGTTGCACATGTATATTCGATAATATTATTAAATTACATTTAATACTATTATAGAAAACAGAATAAAAGGTGTGACTGTTATGCAGGCACTTATTAAGTGTCTGTTATTTTCATTTATTATTATATTGTATTGACAAGAGAAAGGTGAATATATTAGCACATGCAAAAACGTATTGTAACTGTCAGATCTGTTAGTAAATGTATTAAATTTGACACAGTACAATGTTTGTCGTTGTGAATAAACATGAAGATGGATTATTAATATTCAAAACATAATAAACGAGATATAATTCGATTCAAAATTATTAGAAATGCCTAAATCCGAACGTCCTGTCCGTCGAACGCAGTCATAAAGGAGATTTACTAACCATCACGGTCGTTAGTTCTCTGTTAGATGCCGAGGGATTACTACCAATAAAACGGCAATAAAATATACGTATGGGAAATTAAAGGTGATTTCTACGGTACGACTAATTAATTTACCTTAAGTGTGTTTTAAATTATACAAGAAATGTACCTACGCGCATGGAACGTGCACTCATGTTAAGAACTTGGCGTACATACTTTAAGTACATAGAATATTACATCATAGGATCATAGAGTGCATTGGGAATACTAAACGCATAGGTAAAGATAAAAAGTAATTGCTTTATTAGGTATTCGCTTTAAATTTATTAGAAACACAGAGCAAATATAATCAGCATGTTTCCACGACGTTAGATAAGAAAATTATATACTTATTGCGTCTTGCCCGTTTCTGTAAAAATTGCTCACAAGTACAGAGAGAAATCTATGTAGTATGTAAATGAATACTGATAGAGTGCGGTACTAACCATTTTGTAGTAATATAAACAATTGGACTCATTGTAGGAAAAGTTCACACCTGTTTGTAGGATCAGTATTGTTGAAACAGCAGTGTAACTTAGAAGTAGCAAAAATTAATAATCTATTGTAGGAAAACTTAACACACACTCTATAATTATCTCGCACTGTTACTAAATGCATTTACGAGTATTTACTGTGATGTTATTGAACAACAAAGTGACAATAAGACTATACAATAAAAAGATTAACGCAATAATGGAAGACTTTACAAAGTTTGTAATCTGCGGCGCAACATAAGATACACATTTAATATCACTTTCATGTTATCCTTTTTCTCGATTATAGTAAAAAAATCTGGCAATACTTTAAAAAATTATTTTCGCACTGACGTTTTAGCAGGATAGCCTGAAGATGGTCAAGAGAGACCGAAACATTACATTATATGGAATATATTTACATTATGGTCCAATAAGAAATACATTAAAATAATATATGTTACATATTTTTAAAATACCGTATATTTTTTCTTGTAAAACTGAAATTTTTATTCTAAAAAAGTTACTTTTTTTTTCAACTTAAAGCGAACGTAACGTAAACATAAAAAAATAATTGAATATTAGTAGTATTTATAGCGTGCCAACACAGCGTACAACGTTGCAATATAATATGATATATAACAATAATAATAATAAAATAATATATTTGCCGTAATATGTCGCAGATACAGGCAATTGTCGTTGTACATAAAACATAAAATACACATAAGACTTTACGGTAACCACAATACTCCCGGAGGACCGCCGCAACACACGAGGAAGCAAGACATACTACCGAGTACTACACCCCCCATTTCATGTATTCTTGGAAGATATAAAAGCTTTCTTTCATTAAAAAATCGTAGCATGCCCGTCGAAACTTACCAACATTTCAATATCCTTAATGTTATTAGGCAATGCATTATAAGCCAATATAGATCTGTAATATGCTCCTTTCTCGTTCTGCGCCAACTTGTGAATAGGTATGGCAAGATCTCTTGAATGTCTAGTTGTCAAACCAGTAGGAGATATATCTATATTTCGGGGATATATATCTTTATTTTTAAAATAGAGTATCAGCAATCTGTATATGTACAGCGATGGCAGAGGAAGAATATTTAGTTCCTTAAATAGTGGTCGACATGACATCTGCTCGCTTGTTACGCATTACACATATTCTTTTTTGAATTTATAAAATTCGTTGAAAACATGAAGCTGAGGCCCAGAATATCAAACCATATGACACCTTGATTGTATGCTACTTAATAATACACTCGTAAAGCATTTAAGTCTACCAATTTCGAATTCTATATATTGCATATACTGTTTGGCAAGTTTTTCATCAAACTGTCCACGTGACTCTCCCACTGCAACTTATAATCTAGTGTCACCCAAGAAATTTAGTGTTCTTTGCTAATTTTTTGATCACTAGCCTTCACCCACTATTTCATCCTCAATTTAACTAGTTTAACCAATTAGTTCATGCCCTTAAAAATTACATTGCGCAATTTATTATTTTTTCACCAATTACCTTTTACTATGTATGTTGTGTCATCTGCGTATTGACATAATTCGCCGTTGTTTATAAATTTATCAAGGTCATTAACATATATTAGGAATATCAAAGAACCCAAAATCGAACCGTGAGGTATCCCTGAAAAAAATTGACATAGTGAATAAACCGAGAGCTTAGTGTTTTATGTCCAATTTGTCAAGTATGATCTCAGCAGTTCCAGAGCACTTCCAAGAACACCATACCGCTGTAGTTTACTATACAATACCATATACTTCCAAAGATGCTCATAATAAACAGAATGGAATGAAGTACTTTATTTTTGCTTTTCTATCAAATATAGAGGCATATCATTACTTTGCAAGATACTTACAAATTCTATGAACGCATCGTAGAACAGAGATTAAGACAAAAAAATAGAAAAAAAAAACATTTAGCGATGCAGAAAAGATAATGCGCGCACAAATGGGCAATATATTTAGAAAAAGTGTTTGACATATAAAAGAAATAGAACGAAGTGTTTCTGATTTTGTGTTAAAACCGTTCGAACAAACCCTTTTTTTGTGAATGTGTTGTACTAAACTATTGTGCCTTACTATTTTGGATTACGGGAAGATTAAAATTACACTCATCGATTGGTAAGTGGCACTAAAACTTGCTTAGAAAAACTAACCATCGCAAACGCCTAGAAAGCGTAACTCGTTCTCTCTCTCTCTCCCTTATTAAATAATTTTGTATAGTAAAAATCTCACTGTGTTCATGTTCAACGTCATTATAAACTTTTAAAATGAATAAAATTTATACTTGATATTTTATCCAACTTGACATCTTAATATTTTCATATCATTTGTTCCATACTATTTAATTTGTTATCTTGTTATTTTGTTACTATTCGCTTCGTTTATTCAGTACATATATTTGTTAAAATTACCAACTCTATTATTTCGCTAAATTTTTTAAGTTAATTTTGTACCCTCAATAAGAGTTCCGGACAGAAAGTCTTAAGTAGAGAAAGACGACGATGTTGGAAATGACAATCTTCAGGCAAAATTAACGGCCCTACTTCGATCGATTGACAAAAAAAACACCGTTGTAAAATATCTTTGGCTACATTTTCTTAAACCAATCGCTACCAAACAAAAAGATTGTTTTCCAGGGGTGGTTCGACGGTCAAAAGAGCAGGTTGGGTTATCTGTAAAACGGAGGTGGTCCCATTGGTTTAGTGCAGGGGTCGGCAAACTTTTTTAGGACAGGGCCAAATCGTAACGAAAATTAAGTTCAGCGGGCCAGGTTGTAAACTTTAACGTGTATATTTTTTATTAAGTGTTCCTCTGTGTTTTATTGAACCGAAAACAATGTACCAAAAAGTTTCTGTCGTATCATACAGGCCGTAGTTTGGCGACCCCTGGTTTAGTGTAAAGAGAATTCGGGAGAGTATTTAGGCTAACTACCCTAAAATTTCCAGATAAATAAACCGCGTCCGTTACAATGGTATTAAAATATTAAAACAATGAAGACGAAGATTTCATTGTGTCCTTGATTGATATTTTGGTTAGAAATTAAACGATAGCACTAACAATCTGTTCTAATCAATCATTTCGCATGTACTTATAATAAAATGATTAGAACAGCTAATTAGTACTATTATTCAATTTCCAAAGACACTAATGGTCGACCATGTTGTCCGAATGGACGAGAACTAGACTAAATTGGGTAGACAGCAAAAAAATGAAATAAAAGGCAAAAAAAATTGGAAAAAATCATTACCTCTATAGTGTAGAAGTAAAAGTTGGAATAGGTTTATTTCCTGTGTAATGCCACAATTTCGTCATATTAACAATTTTTATGTTCAAAAACGATTAAAGATAAGAGAATGAAAAAGGATTTTTATCAATTGAGCATGCAACTATAATATACAAATTCTTAGTATGACACCTGCTTCTCACACTTCATCCAATATGGTCGCAATTTTCCATGCAAAAATCAACAATCGCCATCTTCTCGTATTGTTTTCGCAATCAGCGGCGCAGCCGCCAGAACAAAGGTACCGGCAGGCAGGTACATACCGCCGACACCATCGGCATCACGGCAACAAAGTAATTTTAACCGAAATTATTATTAAAAAGAAACAAAGGGTAAACGGAGATACGTATTATAAAGAGCCGAATTTTTGATCGCGTCCGGGCTTATCAGATTAAAATATAATATTACCAGGGGAAATGCATTTAATTAAATATTTTCGAGGCACGTATAATAATCGGGACGGAGCATCTGAGCCGTGCACGACACCTGCAATTAGTGATGGTTCGGAGCTCCGCTAAACGCTGGCCAGTGCATATTCCGATAACCGTTCAGACACGATAAAATGTTGTAAAATTATATCTGATGCTCTACTTAGTTTTGGTATTGTTTCATTTTGTTGTCGAGTAAACGAGTTCATTTTTCGCTAAAATATAATATTTCTCATATTCGACCTTATGTATAGTTGAAAATAATATCAGCTGAAGTAAAAGCACCTGAATTCAAAATTTGTTTACGATTAAAGCAATAGCAATAAACGTTTGTTATTTATCTCCTTGTTATACAAACCTTTATTTCTCTTTGTTAATTTGTTTTCATTGTTACTTGATAAAATAGATTGATCTACACATAGGTATAATTTTCGCAATCTAAAAAGATATTTTATGTGAGCTTCAATTAGTTTTAAGTAAATAATTACTGGTTAGTGTATATTAAAACATTATATCTTTCATCTCAATATTTAAATATCTTAAAGGAGGCATCTTTCGATATAATATATACCTACACATAAAAAGTGTAATTAATATTACAAGTGAGAATTTTATTCAATCTGTATACTTTCAAAATCTTTTGTCTTCCTTAATATTTGTATATTTCTTTTTTACTTCATATCTGTGAAGTATATATTCTTATATACTTACCTAGAAAAACAACAATTAGTTCACATAAATTCAATAAGAAAAAGAGTTTCTTCAATATTATATTATTTTAGATATGTATATTGCAGTGATTTACTGCGTCATCAATAGATATACATAAGAACTAAAGCGAAACATCGATTTGTCTAAATTAATAGCAAAAAAACAAATAGTTGAATAAAAACCTACAGCAAAGAAATTAAAAGAATCGTCATACAATAAAATTACAAATACAAACATCCAAGGATAAAATAAAAACAATCTATCATCGATCATTGCTTTGTGTTGCTTCTGTAATTATATCTAATAGCTAAAGTCTATTTTTTCATGTAAATAGCTTTCAATGTATCTAACAATAAGTTTTTACTTCTGGCTTCCTTCGACAAAAGCTGAGTCAAACTTATAATGAATCTAGAATGCCAATCTCTATTCCTAATGTGAAGATTATATTCTTTAAATCTAATCAGAAGAGATCTTCCTGTAATCTATATAATAGCTGTTACAAAATCCAGAGCTTATTAGCTAAATGCTTAATTTTTCTACAAAATTAACTCTATTATCTGTGGTATTCAGTAAACGCTTTAAAGTTTTAGAACAAATTAAGTAAGCAATTAGTAATATTTGTGTGCTTTTTTTGGTTTGTTATCTCTCATTATTGGCAAAGTAGTGTTTGATCTAGGGAGTTTTTTCTGCTCAAAACGTTGTGACTTCTTTTTATGTAGCCTATAGTTGTAGCCTTTAATTAAACCTATATGATAAACGAACGTTAATTCTTTAGTGAAATTCTTTTTACTCATAAGGACATTTTATATAGGCAATGATGAAACAAGCTGTTTGCACTTAAAAGAAATGTATGTGTCATTTTATATATAATTTTTATAGTACGGGTACTCTTTCTAAGTATATAAAATTAAAAATTTCCATGTTATTGGTGTTGTTTATATCTAAAAACGATATTTGCTAATTCACAGGTAATTACGTCCGAATTTTCATGGTCTTGAGCAAAAATATAATTTCGAAGTAGGTAAGTCATTTTATAAGGATTGACACATGTTCAATTTATTCTTCGCCCCATATCCTCTTCATTTGTAAAACACTGCAGCTTAATGATCATCTTGAGATTTCTATATATTTCAAGGTTACTTTCCAAAAAAAAAACCCAAGCAATTTAAAACCAGATGTTTCCTATTATTTTGTCAGAATAAAAAAATAATATACATATAAAAATATTTTTTTATTGTAAAATTGTGAGTTATTTTGGAATATAATTTAAGAACGAGTATAAGAATTTATTGGCTACTATATATCAAAACACAACTAATAGTACAAAAAAGACGACTTCAATTCAGTCGATAGCAAGAGGGGACAAATACCATTTTTAAACACAATGTAGTATATAAATATAATAAACAAAAAAATACATAACCGATAAGTTAAAAAGTTTGTTCGCACTTTTACACACAAAAGTGCATAATAGTGCAAATAGTTCATAGTTCGCGACGCGAACAAACTTAAAATTTCAATACTTAAATTTAATATTACAATTCTAGATGAAGTCGATATGCACTTCGTGGAAACGTCAATAATGGAAGAAATTCAATTAAAACTTAATTTTTAACAAGCAAGTTGCGCATCACCAAACCCTCAAAAAAAGAAAAGATAAACGATTCAATATTGTATTTTACGTTTAATATGAAGGACTGATTAATCTCAAAGAAAAACTATTAACGCTTCTTACAACCTAATTCGCGGTGAAATTCAAACACGGCATCACGAGAGCGCGTTCGGGCCAAACGTTGTACGCATTCGGACTGGCGTTCGGTACAATTCGGTTGCCCTCGAACTCAGTCATGGCTGATAGTGAACTGTCACTTGAGGAAATTCTCAAGTTTTTTGTGGAAAAAGGTGGTATAGTGGCAAATCGCGATGTTGTGAGGCATTTTAAGAAATACCTAACGGATCCCCTGACACAAGGTAAGCGTTTTATCCACCCATTTCGCTTTTATACCCGCGAAAACTCATTGTTTACATTCCCAACCTGTGGAATCTGTTGTGTATCCGTTGAGAGGTTATGCTCTAGTATTTAAATTTCACTCGCCTAATGGAATCGCACACGTTTTGATTATTGATAACGCCGATTGCATAAGATTAACTTTTAGTTACCGGTCCGAAATCGTTAAAATAAATTGTCCTTTTAGCGGTTTCTTGTAAGAACGTTGTCGCATGACATCATTCTACTGGGTACAACTAGAGTTACATAAATGTGCTCGTACTCTTAGCAATTATAATTTATGGCATAGATTTGAATGAATTATTAGTAAATCGTTACAAATCAAGTACAATTTTGTGGTGATGTATTGGATTGCAATTTCCGACATGTCTGTGCAATAAGTCGCTTCTGCAGCGATTAGAAACCGTTTTTGTGTTCGTAGATAATGGCATCGGCTTATGGTTTATAAGGAGGTGTTATCGCATTTTCTGTGGATGTGTAACAAGTTTCTATCATTAAAATAATTATTCTATAAATCAGCCGAGCGAATTGTATTCTACATGACCAAAATTCTTTTTAAAAATAAGAAAAATATGTTTTTAGTAGAAGATTGCTAACGGTTAAAGAAAATCAATTTGTTTATTTTGTTGATTATTTTTTTTAGTATATGTAAGTATTTATTTTAACGGATAGAAGGTACTGCAGAGATATTTTTATGTATCTTAAAGTTTTGATTTGAATTAGATGAACTTACATGTTTGATTTTCAAATAAATATTCTTGTTTGTATATATAAAATAATATATTATACTAGCAATAAGTCTCAATGATGCTATCCTATTATGACAAGATTATAATCAGTAGGATTCGCTAACTTTCAATAAGCGAAGAGAATTTCAAAAATACGTAAATTCTATTGAAGAGCGACTAATCGTGATTCTGAATCATTCTAAGAACGAATGCAGTTATTATTAAATCTTGTACCCCTTTATAAAAAAAATCAAATTTACATCATTTTCTGGTTTAATTTTTGAAAATTCAATATGAAACTACTGATTATGATCCTTCTCCCAGCTGACAGCTGAATGATTGCAACAAACAGAAAATCTAAAAGAAAAATAATTGCACTCTTGGTTGGAAGGTAAACTGAGATAGAATGGAGTTTAAAGGAAGATGAATTCGCGAAATTCTCGTACACTATCATTTCATTGGCAGTCGTTGCAGCTAGATTAATTTTTTTGCAACAAAACCCCACCTGCAGAATTAAACAATATTTTGAACTTCCGGAAACGTTTCATTATACCGGAAGTCGATAGCTACTTTCTTGTTTTAAATGTAGTGGCGTTTTTCTTACATATTGTAAGGGATTCTTCACATTATTTAAAGCCAATTTGCGCTTAAATTCATCACAGTTTTTTGGAGATATTTACGACTTTGGCAAAATTTTGACATTTTTATTTTCTTGATCGTCGAGTTTTATCTTTGTATACACAGTTCTCATTTTGCTCTTTAGCCAAAAATAGATCCCATACTGTTTTACTCCAATTTTATGAACGTAATTAGACTTACTTTATAATAAAATATGTAAGTTTAATATAAGACAAATAATTAAATAAAAAAATACGGAACATTCTTGAACGATACAGAAATATCAAATTTTTGCCAAATCATAAATATCTCAAAAATTTATTGATGGAGAACTGCAAATTGCCTTTAAATACTGTGTAGATTTCCTTATAACATAAATTATACAGATGCTTCACTTAGTTTTTCACCTTTTAGAACACTTAAAGTGCACCACCTTCGAAAAGGTATGCAGTGTGGCTCGGGGTTGTAGTTTTTGTTTTTTTTTTTGCTTGAATTTAATTTGAATGTACCTAACACTTATTTCATTTTATCTCAATTTCCTAATGACGCCCAACAATTCAAGAAACGTCAACCAATCCACACAAAAACATTTTTATTTCCTTGATCGTCATGTTGTGTATCTTTGACCATACACACGTTTCTCATATGCTCTTATAGCCATAAATTAGATCCCATACTGTTTTACTCCAATTTTATGAACGTAAATTAGACTTTTATAATAAAATATGTTAGTTTAATATAAGACAAATAATTAAATAAAAAAAATTAAACAAATAAATATATCAAGCAAATCAATAATAATTTGCATCATAATGATTATAGTGGTTTTTATTAATTAATTTAATTAATAGTATTTTCAAAAGAGCTTCTTCCAGCACATCAGCGTATTCCTCCGAAGAATAACCATAAGACATTTGAAAGATATGAAATATCAATCTACAACAAAGCTCACTTATTATTATTGGAACAGTTTTCATTAACAAAATCTATTGTGATAGATATTAAATAAAATAATAACTCGCTTGGGGAATCTAAACATTCATTGTTGTTGTCAATTTCGTATGTGTTTACTGCAAAAAAATAGATTAGGTATAATTTTCAGAGTTGAGTAAAAAATTGTTAATATCTCGAAAACGAAAAATATCAATTCTTAATAATCCTCAATGGAGAATTTATGCCTGCATTAAATGCCGTCATCAAAAATACGATGTTCTATTTCAAGTATGGGCAACCTTTGACATGTTGTGCCAACTTTGTTGCAAATACGTTCGCGGGCTGCGTTAAAAGTTAGTGCATTTTAAAGTAGTGTTTTAAAGTTGATTTCATATTTTTAGCGATGATACAACATGAAATAATATGACAATTTATTATATGATTTATTAAATAGGAAAATGAAATAAAAAAAATAGGTACAACATTATAATTAAATCGTGATAAATATTTTTTTTTAATTGGGTTTTTCAAAATGTCTCGCGGGCCGGATCAAATCTTACAGCGGGCCGATTGTTGCCCACATATGTTCTATTTGTTAAAAATGATTTTTCTAAGGTAAATCTCTGAACAGCCTGTATAAAATCTAGTTGTTGTTTGGCCAGACTGTGGAACCTTCTTGGTTCCGCCATAACAAATTATCTCTGATGGCCTGGAAAATACGGAACATTCTTGAACGATACAGAAATATCAAATTTTTGCCAAAATCATAAATATCTCAAAAATGTTGAATTTTGATGGAGAACTTGCAAATTGCCTTTAAATACTGTGTAGATTTCCTTATAACATAAATTATACAGATGCTTCACTTAGTTTTTCACCTTTTAGAACACTTAAAGTGCACCATCTTCGAAAAGGTATGCAGTGTGGCCGGGGTTGTAGTTTTTGTTTTGTTTTTTTTTTTGCTTTGATATTAATTTGAATGTACCTAAACACTTATTTCGATTTTGATTTTCAATTGTTCCTAGATGACGCCCGAACCAAATTCAAGAAATACGTCAACCAATTGGCCACCACCAAAACAGAGGGCAACGAAAAATTCCTAATCCTCCGTCCGAAATACCAAATCGATGAAATCTACCCGCCACCACGCTCACCATCCCTCTCTTCCCAATCTGATACCAACAGAACCGTCGCAGGTTTGCCACCGGCCCCATCGCCGGCCTTCTCATTTTCCGATTATAGCCCTGTCACCTCCCCAGTTCCCAGACAACCTCCACCTTACCGACCGCCGCCTCCCGTCGCGATGAGCACCTCTTCGGACAACATCTCCATCAGCTCTTCCAATTTTTCCGTACATTCCGGCGACTTGGAGAGTCCCACAGCTCCGCCCAGGAAGAAATTCAGCGAGAAGAAATTGGAAGCTGAATTGAATCTCGCAGACGGCGATGACGACGGAAAGGATGCCGAGAAACAGTCGGTCAGCGTCAAGGAGAGGATGCAAAAGTTCAACAAGATGGCATCGGCTGAAGAGCTGAATTTGAGTCCTAGGCAATTGGAGAAGAAGAAACAACCTGAGAAGGTATGTCTTTCTTTTTTAATGTTTTCCAAAAAAAAACGAATTACATGAGACGTATCTGCTGGAAGAAAGAATGCGCCACACTAATTTACTTACTTACTTTCTTTTATACATTTAATTATCCTTACGCAACAATTTTGCGCTCTGATTGTACAATTTATTATTGTCGTCGTTATTTCTACATATTTCGTAATTTCTCAAAAATATAAACATGATGACGCCGATGACCGATGACGCCATTGAAATAAGATTAACAGTCTTTTGGTTTCATGTCATGGTCGCTTGTAAAACACAACTTAAGTAAATTGTTCGTGTTAAGGTAAACAAAAGCATAAATTTGCTTTTTTTTAATTTTAATGTTCGCAAATTGCACTCTTTATACGTTGAAGCGGTGACAGAAAAATAATTGTCTTTTTAAATATGTACTTAAGTAAGTAATAAACTTAATAATTCTACCGAAACTAAGTGATAAGTGAAACGTGGTATGCCTTTCTGGATGCTGTTTATTTACTAATATTTTATTTATTATATCTACAAAGTTTTCTTAGGGTTTGTAAACCGTCTCTGATAAATTTGCTCTTTTTCTTTATACAGGGTGTCTCAGCTTTTAGTTTACAGACATTACTTACTTTCACTGTATGGTTGTTAAAAAAAAGTTCAAATAAAAGTTACTTTATATCATATTATCATGATGATAACATCTTTCGTAACTGATCGCAAAATGAAGGTTGTATTACAGCAGGCCGAATCGGAGTTGGAGTCAGTTGATCTCGGTATACCGCAAGGTTCGGTCTTGCCCCTTGCTGTTTTACTATATATTAATGACTTACCGCAGTTATTTCAAATGCCCATGTAGTATTATTTGCTGATGATACCACGGTCGCCGTGTCTTCTGATTCCATTGAGAATCTAGAGCACGAAATTTGTCGCGTTACATGTGAGTTTGAGAGCTGGTGCAGTGCGAATAGACTGATTCTAAACAAAGACAAAACCACATATATACATTTTCACCAGAGAAGGTACGCTGACTTTACGATACCGTTGTCAAAATCGGTAAGTTTTCGGTATCATAGTTGACAGCAACCTGAATTTTGTCGAACATACATCACAAGTGTGTAAGCAGCTTAATCAAGCTTATTTTGCTCTTTTCCAGCTAAAATCAGTGTTAGATAGTGACTCCCTGCTGTGTGTATATTACTCATTGGTATACTCTGCCATCTCTTACAACATCTTGATGTGGGGACGAGGCACAGGTTACAAGCGTGTATTCATTGCACAGAAAAGAATCTTGCGCTTGATGTTCAGATTGGGGCCTCGTGATAGCTGTAGGCAGGTCTTTCGTGCCTACAAGCTGTTAACGTTGCCAAGTGTATACATATACAAGGCAGTGATACATGTTAAAAAAAATTGTCACTTATATTTTAGAGACGAAAGGAACTACCAAACTAGACAATGTAATATTTGTGTACTGCCCAGACACCTTACGGTTCTTTTCGAGAAGTCTCCAAGGTATAGTTTTGCCAGATTATACAATAGCTTGCCTCTGCATATGAGAAACATTAATAACTTAAACGATTTTAAACGTAATTGTAGAAATTTTTTAATTGATAAGTGCTGCTACTCTTATGAGGAATTTTTATCATTGTAATGTATTTTTTTTGTCTGTATGTTTTGTATCTTGACTTTTGCTTATATCACCCATGTGATCGGACAGCAAATAAATATTATTATTATTATTATTATTATTATTATTATTATTATTATTATTATTATTATTATTATTATTATTATTATTATTATTATTATTATAATTAGTATGTCGAAAATGACGTATGCAGTTTTTTATTTGCTCGTGACCTTGAAGGAGATTTCAAGGCCGACTTTGATTTTTTAAAGGGAAACATGCATTTTTTAATGTTGCATGTTATTTGTCAAAAATTAGTAAACAACTTTTGTTTGACACATTTTTTAATTTGCTTTGTCTGTTTTGACGTTAGCGATCGCAAGTAGCAAGAAAACATTTTAAAAATCGCAATGTAAGTTCGATTAAAGTTGGTGTGATATTGCGAACTTGTGAAAAGCGTCAGTCTCGGTTGTATCATAAAAGTATGTCATGTAAGCAATTGTGTTATATTCAGCTATTTAATATATGCCGTTTACATACGATCCAAATGAATATGTAGACATGTTATTAATCTACGGAGAATGCAGAAAGAATTCCACAGAAGCTGAAAATTTGTATCGAAAAAGATTTCCAGAACGCACTGCTGTGTACTGAATGAATTAATGAAAATGCAAAATGAATATTAAAAATGAAAAATTAAATTAGCTAGGTCAACGGATAAAATTATTTTAAAAATGGGTAAAATTACAAAATGGCAGAAAAAAAAACCGTGAACTGAAGGTTCTGGACAAAAATAAAAAAAACTGCACTTGATTCTAAATTACAATAGGACAATGGTATTTCCTAAACAAAGCAAAAGATTTGGTTGTTCAGGAAGATAATCCAATATCTTTCAATTTCAAACCACATGGTTTCAAATTAACACAAACTAAATTAAGCGTGGACAAATTCAAGTAAATTTACAAAAATTAAAACTGAATGCAAGCACAAAGCAATCAGCAAAACAGAAAACGGAAAAATTAACTCTTTAAAATATAATGAGAAAAATTAAACTGAAAACATATCTTCCTGCACAGAAATAATAAATGATCTTATATCTATAATGTGCACACATCAATATAATAACAATTATTATAAAATGAATTCCGTGATTGGCTAAATATTTCAAAGAAATCAAATCTCAATAAGAAATGAATTAACAAAATGGCAGCAAAGATTTAAAAATACATGTACTCACGCTAAAGTCAACCAAGGAACTGCCTGACAAAATTCTACAGTCGTATTTCATACAACAACAACGCAGACGTACAAATCATACGCCAACATCTAGTAGAATAGGCGTTAACTCTAACACTCAAACAATAGACATCTTAATGAATGAAATTAATTTCAAAAAACTTATCACTTAAATAAATAAATTATACAATCAATTCTTTAACTAAAATTATACAAACATATAATTATAATTGTGAAAATTCTCTCGGTACATTGAACAAATGGCTGATCGAAGTAAACAAGACAAAATCTACGCAACTTAAAATACACTCAGCGGTAACGCGGGTAAACTAATCTACAGCAGTACTTATCCATCACATACAACATTTAGCAAAGTTACGAACTGGATCATTTCCTTCTACTGCAAAACATGCTAACCATAATGCTCCTCCTAAAAATGAAGAAAACGTGATCAGCGTTTTGGCATATGTAGCAGTAAACCACCAGGTGTCCGTTTGAATTTTGTCAGAAGTGGGAGTTAGTAAGGATGTAGTATATAGAATTTTAAAAGCGCATCCATATCATCTATTTAAAATTCATTTATTGCAAGAATTAAGGCCAAACGATTTACAAAGACGACGGGATTTCATTGCACGATTGCAAGCTTTAGAAGATGCTAATCCGAATTTTCTTAACTGTATTTTATGGAGCGACAAAGGCCGCTTTCACAATAATGGTGTTGTGAATAAACATAATGCTCATTACTGGTCCAACCAATATCCGCGTTGGAAGGAGGAAGCATGCTTTCAAACTCTATGGGGAATAAATGTATGGTGTGGAATGTTTAATGGAAATTTTTACGATGGAATCCTAACAGGTCAACCTTATTTACAGTTTTTGCAATATGTGTTTCCAGATTTAATGGAAGATATTCCTCTTAATGAAAAACAAAACCGAATTTGGCAGCAAGATGGTGCTCCACCCTATAATGCGCAAATTGTGATGTTTATTTAAATGCACTTTACCCCTTTAATGGATGGATTAGAAACATATGTTCTATTCCTTGGCCTGCTCGTTCTCCGGATTTGTCGCCTCTTGACTTTTTCATGTGGGGTTATTTATAGGAATTTGTATACTAACAAATTATCCTAAATTGTAACAGAAATTTTCTTCTTAACATAATTTGCAGCATATTGCATGGCCCTAAGGGTGGCGTCGTCCGTATTCGCAAAAAGTTAATAACGGGGGACGGGGTACCCCATACCTCCCATTTTTTTTACATTTTTTCTTTTTCTTATTCATCAAAAGAAGGCCGATTTTACATAGAATACGATGATGTATAACAAGTTTAGAAAATTAATAATTGTAAAAATAGAAAAATAATAATAGCTTCACAATTAATAAACTTGTCTATTGATATAAATCAAATGAACTATAACAGAAATAAGTTTTTATCCTTAACATAATTTCCAGCATAATACATGGTCTCAAGGTAGATATCTGGAGAATAACCTAGGAGGTGATACTTTCATCTTGCAATAGAGAATTAAGTCGTCGTTTAGAAGTTTGTGCCCACGCTGATGGAGCCCAATTTGAACATTTATTACATTAAATACTTAAAATAATTGAAATATTACTTTAAGCTAACAAAACTGGCCGCAACTACCAATAACCACCGGCGTTTACTGTTACATATGTAGCCGTTCCATACAAGCGGTTATATTAATATTGCATCCCTATTTAAAGATGCGAACAGGTCAACCCGTATGTATTATAATGTAGTTGAGAAAGGGCAAGTGTAAAAGAAAAGGAAATTGAACGCAAACTAACACCTGCCGTGTCATTTACAATAATACAAAAATCCCTATAAGATTAGTTCCTCTCTAAAAGTCAATAACGAACTCGATTACTTCGTGCAAGATATCTAATTAATCAATGAAGGATGACCAACAAATTTTTCACAACTAAACCGTTTAGTAACAGGTGTCAGCGGATGTGACAAGAAACTTTCGCAGCGTGAAGAAGCTGTTGTTGACACAAGTCAGGTACATTGCGGCCGCAAGTTATTGTCCCTGCCTTTGGCGGATTTCTTTCTTTTACTCCATGTTTTATTGCGTGTAAAGGTTGTACCACGTCGTCCGCTTGGAGGAAGCAAATCTTCAGAAAAAAAAAACGCCGAGTCACGCGCGTCAGACAATAATAATTGATATCATAAATACGTTACAAGATGTCTTGCTGCTAGGGTGTCAGTGATGTTCACGTTGGTATATTTCGGTATACACGGACAGGAAGGATCAAGATTGTAATTGTCTACTCTATCAGTTTTTACGATCGAATTGGCTATAGTCAAATCTATACCGTTTATCGATTTAAAATAATTCCGGCCATTTCTTTAATTGCTCGATAATTAGATCTGTATATACGTATAGTAAAATTGGACGGCACATCACCGATGAATGACCGTAGCGTACGCGTTTGTATGTATAGAGAATGGTGCCGGGAGGGCACGTGAGTCCTCCCGTAAACTAATTTGTGAACCCAGCGGGATCGTACAAACAGCGTGCCGTGAACGCTAAACGATGAGATGACGCTACACATTCTTGCGGACGGGTCATTAGTCATCTCTGATACGTTATCGCAGTGACGAGGTGCACCTAAGACGGACAGTTCTGCGGGTAGTACGGCGTCTGGCGCGTAGCCTGTGCTTGTTGTCTCTACATTAGAGTTGAATGTAATTGGAAATAATGCCCACGTAAGCGTTGGGAATGAGGGCAGGAAATCGTACACTGAGAAAAAAATTTAATAATCATAAATAAAAATTATCGTAAGTACAAAGTTCAGCTGGATAGGGGACAAAAGCACTGATTACTTAGCACTAGTAAAAAAGAGATCCTAAACACTGATACTAACAACAAGCAATCTAAGTTACTTACGGTCTGCTTCATACCGATAACTTATGAAGTTACTTATGATAATTAAACTGAAGTAGTCAAGCCAAAGAATATATGTAGTTGCAGTAAGCAAAGATTTGCCCTTGTCAAGTAGTAGGTGTATTGCTGTGAGTGAACTATTCTATAACAGCTATCACACCTTCATAATTAATACAAGCTATTTAGATTACTTGTGATAAGGAAAAAGTATCATTAATGCACATTCACTAAATACCTGATATATAAAAGGTAATGGTTTACTATAAATATACAATATACTTACCTTAAATTTGTTGTTCAACTATAGGTAGTGTAGGAAACGAGGAAGTGTAGTGAATATTTTAAGTAGCTTACTGTGTACTCTGTGTGAATAACTGATAAAGTACAAAAAAAGTTCCACAAATCTTCGATTATTTATACAACTGCAACTATAAGTACTGCGTACCGAGCAATGCGTAATTCAAAATTGTTTGCGAATAATTTTTAATTACTATTCAGTGTGCTGTAGCTTCGATTGCATTAATAATTGAAGATTAAATTCGCATTTATTTTGCTAAAGATGGTACATGATACTTATTAGTTAAGAAAAAAAAAAGCAGTATTATTAGTAATAGTTTTATTTTGTATAGGACAAACACAGTGAGTACCTGATATGAATGAAAGATATTGGTCTCACTTTAACAACAGTTTTTTTTGTACAATTTACATAAAATATATTCCTTACTAATGAAAAAATGAACAAAGCAATAATAAAAGATAAGGTAAATGGGGCTCCCTTGAAACGTTATTTAGTTATTGAAATTATTGAAATCTAAACAAAGGACAAAGAGAAATATGGCTTTGAAGTTACAACTAATAACCAACAAAAAAATAATATACCTATGCGGTAAACTTGCGATTTCTGTTGGTGCTTTGCACTGGGCGTTCTCTCGGCGAGTTGATTCTCTGAAATGGGCTGCTTCGTCGGGGTATCCCTAACTGCAGGTGGCACTTGGACTGTCACTCACCTAGCAACGGCATCCACACTTTAACTTCACCAGCGGGCGCAGATATCATCACAATTCAAGGGGAATTCAAATATCCCACCACGTGGTGTAAAACTGCAATCTTGAAATATCCGATTGCTTATAGGCTCGGTACTATGGGGCCTTGAGTTAACTCACCCGGTATTTTTAATATATTTGCGTTCCAGCTGGCCTACAATGGCCGTACTCCTTGGCCACTTTTTTTCGACGACCTTTTCACACGTCCGTCTTTTACTTGATGCTAGCCCGCGCCGGCGCGCATAGCCTTCTCGGGGACTATTTCATTACTCCGCCGCATTAGCGAATCAGGAATAGTAAAACAATCACGGGGTGGCAGCAAAACTCAAATAATCATAGTTGTGGCAAGTTGTTACTTATTTAAGAAAATACATGAGTTTAATAGCGATCGCATTGTTGTTACTTCTACTAACCATGTGCTGTAGTTAGACACAGTACCGGTAGTCATAAGTAATACGTTACTTACCACAAATTTGTCAGGTACGCTGTGTAATAGCCGTTAATAAAAGCACTATTTACAGTAACAACTTGCATTCGGGAAATTGGGTTTAGTTGCAGGTATTAATTAACGAGAATAGTTCCAAGTAAAACTTTATCTACTGTAAATAATTTTTTATCAAGTAAACACTTTACTTAGCCCATTTTTCTCAGTGTAGTGGATGGGACGGTGGAGAGCGCCAAATGTTTGCTCAGTTAGCAAAGGTGTACATTTTTTCAATCTTTAATTGATTGGTAGTTGACTTATTATCCTATTTGGGCTTTCTGTTAGTTTTCCTGTTGGAAACCTTAGGGATCATTATAGAAATTGCCAATACTTTCGATACTTTATTACCATCACAGGAATTTTGCTTTTATATTGTTTGCTTAATTGCTGTAACTGTGGAAGATTTTTTTAACTGCGTTTATGATGAGCAAAAGAAAACTTACAAATCATTTTGGTGAATTTTGATTTATTATCGACATTTTTTCACCATTCCCTAAAATGTCACGCAAAAACTTTGAAAAATTGTAACGTAGTAGTTCATAAGATTAGATGCCCTTACAAACGTGCTCGCGGAAATAAAAGCATGAGATCAGAATTTGTAGAACACTTTTTGCGTTGTCGACTAAATGTGTTCACGTTTGGGTACCAGCAAATGACACATGTGCTGATGTTTGGGTAAATAATGTTAAAATTGCTAGACTAGATAGATACGTGTTACGTGACAAATTTATAAAGGTCATCTGAGTTATGTGTACTTAATGTTTTTGTTGGACAAAATGTTTGCGATAATTGTGATTAGTAATCACATAGTAACTACGCAATAATATTACTGAGTAACTGATTCGTAATCAAAATACGCACAAAAAGTTCAGGCTTTTCCGTGTTTCTCTCAATAATTAATGCTTAATAATTTAAGTTTCCTTACAAAATTGTAATTTTCTAATATTAATGTCGTATTTAAACTTTTATAAAGTATTTTCTTTTTACGTTTTCTTTCCAGTCTATTATTTTCTAAATAAGAAACAATGTTTTATAAAACTACTCATAGGTATTTATATATTTGCGCTGCTACACAAAACATATACTTAGTCCTTAGTGTAATAGACACATACTAAAATAAACGCATAAGTATATAATCTATCCTCATACATGTTTGAAAATAACACAGTTGGCTTTCAATTTATATTTAAAATTACATTTTTTTTGTTAATTAATTGGTGTGTTAACATGGTAGGTACTCTATTATTTTTATAATTTGACGCTTTTATAAGTATACTTTACTTACTTTTACATTTGTTATATAAATTCATAAAGAATTTATAGAAAATGTGATTCCAATTTTAATATTAATGTTTATTCTATTATTTCTAAATTTTAACTTTAAATTTGAATTGTAATATCGCCTGATGATGCTCCTTAGTGAGCGAAAGATATAATAAAGTACCTATCCTTAAAATAAAAAAAAGATTGGAAAGAAGAAGAGTTACATACTATAAAAAATAAATGCTTGACAATCTATGATCAATATTCAGGAAAAGTGCCCCAAGAGTCCACCGCCCAAAAAACCTAGAACAAGTGAGCTTAACTTTAGGCTTGGTTGTTAGTTTTTTCTTCTGTAATTTTCTAAAAATATTATACTTGGTTTTGACAAAGAAAAATCTCCAAAAAAAAGGTTACCTCAATTTTTTTTTGTATTGCCGTTACTGTATTATGTTTCTAGGACACCAGTACTTTGGATGTTCTAGAAACATAATGAAAAATATTTATTCTTAAAAAAAAACAGCATGTCTAAGTACGAAATTTCAAATATATATTAAATTAATTACATCTACATTTTTTAAATTATTCTTCATGTTAAATTGTGGCTTATGCTTCCAATTAGTTCAGTTTTTGGTCTATCTATTTTATAGTTTTTAGCAACTGAGCTATAGTTTTTTCTTAACATTTTGTGCTAATCGTCTTACAGCATTTGCCGATGGTTTTTGCTTCTTTGAATATCATAAAACGAAAGTGCCACATGTTTTTGATATTACTTTGTTACATTCCCCATGGATAATAAGTAAATTTAAATAGCTTTATGTTGTGAGGTAAAGCTGCGCAGGTATTTTTGTTTACACAAAATAATCACAATTTAATACTGTAGCCATCTCTTGACACATTTTTTTTTAAAGTGCAAGAAAATGCTTTTCTTCAAAATACCTGGAATGCTTACAGATAGATATAGAGATCTTCAAACTAAATCGCCCTTATCTTTAGTTTCAAATAATCACCAGGCTGAAAAAAGGTTTCTATTTGAAGTTTTGGACTTTTCTGTATTTTTTTTTGCACTAATTTTCGGCCAATTTCATTGCACACAATCATTAGCACGCACCATTTTGCTTGCATTCAATCTGTTTCTTACTATCATAGATAAATTGAAGAAAGTCGAAAGCCCACATGAGATACCAATATCTATTTAAGGGCTTGAATGTGACACTTTTCTATAAGAAATCGAATTATCTCCAAAACAAATTAATTTAGCTATGCCAACTTAAATTTGAACTCAAACTTTAAGGACAATTAAACTGGACGTACCGTTTCAATTGAAAAACTTGATGTCAATATCCTGTGAAACTGGAAATAGAAAAAGACTCGTGTATATTTAATTTTATTAGGCTAAAATGTTTGTTAGTTTACAACCAAATTTATTTTTTTGTAGTGAATTATAATAATTGAAAATGTTTTAAATGATTTTTTTTCATATAAAAACATTATTACATTATCCAAATTAATACCAAGAATATCGATTGTTTTTGAAGGTACTTTTTTCAACTATACTTACATATGCAAGCAAATGTGGACAAGAAATTACATAAAGTTACTATAACAACATTATGTTTATTAAATACGTAATAATTCTGATTTTTTTACTACTTTTACTTACCTCATTATTCGTTGCTTATACAGAATATTTCACCAGCAAGGAATTCCTCTATAACGCGTAAGCAATGACAGATAGGAAAAAAGTGTTTTATAAGTTGTTGTAAGATTATAATTTTTCTATAACGCAGAATTGTTTGATAACTTCGGTACAGCTTTCAACTTTCTTTTTTTTTAAAACAATACCCCCAATGTTATTGCATTTTTAAAAGCGCCAGTAAATTTAAAAAAAAATAAGATATAGCAAACTTTAGCGCTAAATTCATTAATTTCCGAGATATCTTTGATTTTCTAGGTCCTATTAACAAAACATTCGAAACTTTTGATTGAAATCACATTGATATCTTGGAGTTCTAATAATGGTCATGGATGATAATTTATTGTTTTGTTTATAAACTGGATGAAAGTTTTGGTGTGCTTAATAGACGCCCGCATAGAAATATTTGAGGATTCAAAAACACTGCCTACTACTGAAAATTCACTTCCTTCAGTAGTTGCAGTCCTTCATTTTAAAGAGAGCACATTAAGTTTCCTTTGACTATATATAAGTAAAACCAGAAAATAGTTTGTCATATTCTCCTAGTACAGACACCACAGTAACCAATTTTTCTTTCAGAAACATAATTTTCTACTAATAATTTAATTACTTACACTAAACATGATTAAACGTAAAAAAAAGACTCTCATTGTGATTATAGAATCATCGCCTACTAAGATTACAAATATGATAATAAAAATAAAAAATTAATCAAAACTGTAATAACTCGAAAAGTAGAAGATTTAACTTTAGAGTAGTTAATAAAAATCAAAGACTTGTAATAGAATTCAATGAGTAAACATATTAGCAGGGTTTTGTTCTAAAAAAGATATGCCCATTTGAAATTGACTGAGTTTACTCTTTACTGGCGAACACGCAGTATATTAAAATACAACTATAAATACACCCGAAGGTATAAATAGGTCGGTGCTAAGATATTCCTAAATTTGATTCACTTACTCTAAGTGGTAATTAAATTACAATCGCTTTTCTCAAACAGTGCAAGCCATATAATTTCAGAAAATCAAAGATATCTTGAAATTAATGAATTTACATAAGTATGTCATACACAAGAAAAACATTCTTAATTCAAATAAAAATTTTTGACTATATTCACTTAACCAATAAATGTTACTCATTAAAGAAAACATTATAGGTTTAAGTAATTCACCTATTTGTGTTAAAATATTTTATTTTTTTGAATATTACTGAAACCGAATAGTAATTTTCTTTCGCGAATATTTAAAACTAATTTAATTAGTCGTAATGGTGGCATTTGCACATGTGCAACGCATACGTAATGTTCTTATTGTGATTAACCATCTGAAGCAGTGGGGATGCTACAAACGCTACGCAACATGAGTATGTAAGTGTTTAAATCAACTACATATTTATTAAATATCAAAGAATTATACTATCTTCGTCGAAGAAATACTTCTTTGCGTTATAATGAACGTGCCTTTACTTGACTGAAGTGAGAATCACTTTGCCATCAAGGTAATCGTTTTTTGTGTGTATCTTTTTTTTAATTTACTGACGCTTTTAAAAATCGATAACGTTGGGTATTGTGTTTAAAAAAGAAGGTTGAAGGTATACCAGTTACGGAATTCATTCAAGTAATCGTATGCGATTCTGGATGCCAGCTGCAAGTTTGTTCTGGATCCGTTTGTTTAAAACAGCATTTCATAATCATAATCATATCAATTTATTGGCATCACTTCAGTACATTCATATTGTGAACATAATGCCAAAAAGACTAAAATCACCGTAAAGTGCCTTCCTTTAGCCTCAATTCCAATTTTTATGGCTTTGGCAGAAGTATAATAATGATTGATACACCAACCTTATCTTTGCTTTTCATCACTCAGTCCTCTCGTTGATGTTACACCATACAACTTGAGGTTTACTTTGAGATTATAATTCCATTCTACTTTTGCAAAAAACCACGAAATGTAAAACTAAAGATGCACGTTCCTGTCACTTTGACAGATTTCTTCATTTCCACTAGGGGTTTTATTTGACAACACCGACTCTTCTTTTTAACACACCAAAAGAGCAAGGATATGGTTTCTTCTAGTTTTCACAACAATTTATCAGTAATTCCTAAATAACAATTATTCGATTGTGTGTATAAATAGCTTTGAAAGAAGGATAACGGAATTATAACAAAAATAGGCTTTTTATCTTATTTTTTAAAAAAAGAATGTCATAACCAAGGTAGAAGGGTTACCGAAGAAAAAAAAACTCTTTAAAAAAATATGTTTGCTAAGATCAAGCGCAAAGCTATGAAACTATTAATCATTCATACCATAACTATTTAAAAAGTTTACTTTATGTCTAAACGCAACTTATCTAACCCAGAGGTCTCTCGTTTTTCTAAAATTTAATTAAGTATTCTCCATTCAAGTGGTTATTGTATTAAATCCCCAGATCCATTTAGCAGGATCGTAAAAAGAAATAATAATAGACCGGGCGCCACTTCAGTATAGGGGATCATGCCGCTGTTATGTTGGTGTTACGGCAACTTTAGAACCTCAGAGGCATTGTTATCCGGCTACAAATACATTGTTGCCTTGGCGCGTGCCCCGCCTTTTTTCAATGCTACTCAAGAGTAATTTGTTCTTGTATAGCCGCTCGTCTATCAAAAATAATTATTTCTATTATGTCGTCCCGTTTATGAGAGTAAACAGCAGTCAGCAGATGTTTTATTTTGGCTTTAATGGATGGTTTATTTACTTTACGACCGTCGTATCAATACAAAAGATATCTCACAATTCTATAAGGCAACCATACGCGCAGATAGATTGTGATCAATTAGCTTATAGCTAACGATGCTAAATGGTAGAGACGAATGGAAAGTTACACTTGTAACAGCAAAAAGCAGTTCGTGGAGCATTACGTAAAACAACGGCGACTACCAGCAGAAGAACGGTGGTCGTCAAGTTCTCCTCGGAACCGGATGTGAGCCCTCTCAAAATGATAATCGATACAGTCATTTGTAAAACATAAAGGGTATCGGTTCCAAGAAAAACTCCTTTCGACATCGGTACTTGTCACAGCTCCAGAACATAAATCAAGCTGTCGCATACATGAATTGTTCGGGCCTAATTTACAAGTACATCGGGAGAATATAATTCGGGATGGATGTGCGCCTGCTGTGACCAAACAAATGGTAAGGAAGGGTGTATTACCTACACTCCGATGATGGATAAAGAGAACTGAGTTGCTGATGCTTAATTGTATCGAAGAATTACTAAGAGTATTATCGAGTGGACAAATTGATTGGAGGTATGTGTGTAGTTGTATTTAGTCAGTGTGTTTTTTCAATGAAACGCCAGCATTTACTTTTTTCTATTTTTATTATTTTTAGTACTGAGAAACTTTGCTTCTGAGCGAAGTTTAAATTTTTTTTATAGGAAACCAAAGCAAGCTGTTTAGAGATTAAAATACATGAAATCATGCACACAAAGAAATACGGAGTTGGATCTAACAACGATTTCTCACCGTCTAGTAGTTCCTTCGCGTCAAAATGCCCAAGTAGTTAAATGTAACAGAGTTGTGTAGTTTAATAGTAATACCCGTGTCTAGGAATTAAATTACACTTTTATGTAGTTAAAGTTTCACTTTTACAGGGTGAAGTTTCTTCTGTGCAGAAATAGCAGTACTCCATTGTAGTGTGAGGTTGATATGCCAAAGGAGTTGAAATTATTTGATTTTGTAATTGCCTTTAACCCGAGGAGGTGTGATTAGTACTCTATTGCAGAATTATGCTTACCCTTATTCTGTGTTAGCAAAACTTCTTTACAGAATTGGATAAATAAGAATAAATATAAAAATATAAATATCAAAACTCCTTTATGGAGTTACATGCGCGCTGTTAAGATGTAGCGTGAACTCCGTGTCACGGTAAAATGAATTCAGTTGCGGTGTTACCTAATTCTGCTATGGAATTAATGCTGCTCTTTTACGGAGTGAAGATTACTTTTTTATGTGATTCAAAAGATTGATAAAAATTATAAACTGAAAATTTTGAATGTTTAAAATAGAAAAGGTAAAGTAAGTATAAAACCAAAGTTTTAATACTTAAAATGCGACACAAATTTAAACAAGTTCATGTTTATTTATTACGTACAAATCATTTTGATTATTATAACGGCTGTGACATTCATACGGTAGTACATGATATAAACTGTCAAAACAGAATACAAACTTATCGAAAGAATTTTCAACTCCTTTGAAGACTTGAAAGTACTCGGAATACATTATAGTTTCCCAAGATTTACACACAAAATAATGTTTTGATCTGCGATTAAATATATGCTTTATTTGAGCAAATTTTGGAAAATTTATATCATCACGTGTGTTAGTTACAATAAAGAATCCATGTTTATATTGAATATTATTAATATATAGCCGTTCAAAACACAACTTACAAATAAGGTATTTTCTACCATTGTTGCATAAGGAAGGCTTACGCACGTACAGAAACATGTATGTTGTACGTTATACTGATTACTGCAAATGCAAAGACGCAAGGCTCAAGGAAACACATTCTGCAGTGCTAGCTGCGGTTCCTCCCCACTTCAAAACATTCGGGAAGTACCGAAATAATATTTTACATAATGCAACTTATTCGTTTCTAACAAGTTTAAGGAATTAATTTTCGCTTTTCGGAATTTTTGTAACAACCTTACCAAAATAAAATCTCTGTAATGATGTATTAATTCACGTTTTGGTGTTACATTAACTCCCTACTATTGCTAAATCGTTTATCAACACCAAATGTAGTAGAATTTTTTCCGAAGGATGTTAAACAAAAAGTAACACCGTCGAAAGATATTGTATTTCTCCTTTTTGGAGTTGGGAATTACTAACTAAATGGGATGTAGTTGAAAACGGTTCCGAAAAGTGTAAAATATTTCTTTTTAGTGTTATTTTAACAATTTTTTGTGAACAATTTCACTGTTTTCAGGAAAGCTACTCCGTTTAACTTAACTCCGTAAAAATTATGTGTGTATATCAAAAGATATGAATATCCCACTGGATTTGAGGGCCACTTAGAATAGATATGTACTGAATTTCATAAAAACAAAATATTGGATATCAATAATTCTTTGACAAAATTAAGAATCTCATTAATCTTATGAATTTACATTGTTTTGATCAAGTAAAAACATGAAATAAAATGTCAAAAGTAAGTGACATATCAGAAATTGTCTAGAAAACGTTAATTCTACCAGTGCACTGTGTTATTCTGTTACTTTGGAAGGATTTGGGAACAAGTCTCAGACCTTGTTACTGAGTGGACCATAAATATTCAATTAAAATAAATGTGTGGCGCGAAGTACTTGACAATAGAATTATTGGTCTTTTTTCTTTGAGGGTAATTTGAATGGCCGTCTTCTTCTGAATTTTCAAGAAGATGAGTTTTTGGACTTGTTACATGACTTACCACTACCTTACATAACGCAGTAGTGATGAGGCAATGGTTTAATAAAAACTTTAATAATGCATGAAGTGGACGAAATAGTTCTTTAATTGAATGGGTGCCACAGTCACCGATCTTGACGCCACTCGTTGTTTTGCTTTCGAGTATCCTTAAGCAAAAGGTGATGGATAACCAGATAACACCAGAGTCACTGAAAGAACTACGAGTTAGAACAAGTCAAGCTTGTGTAAATATTACCCCAGGATAACGAAAAAGTAACCTTCAACCTCCAGAAGAACTACGATAAATGCATTGAAAAGAATGGTGGATTAGTGAAAGCAACAATAATTTCATGAGGAGGCAACTTTTATTGTCTGGTATTCCCATAATGCTATTGTTTAATGCTATTACAATAAAATATTATTGTCAGTTATTTTTGACATCTTGTTTGACATTTATGGTTTACTTAATCAAAACAATGTAAATTCATAAATAGAATGATTCTTAATTTTTTCACAGAATTATTAATATGAATTTTTTTTTATGAAATTTGGTACACGTGCATTTCAGTTGACGCTTAATTCAGGAGCGTACTCATATCTTTGTGAAGAAATGCCTAATATGACTTCTTGCATTTTCATCCCTATACAATTACATAGCGTGCTTTGATTTTCTATTAAAAAAAAGTGTGAAACTTTGTTCAGAAGTGCAGTCTGGTTCAACATGATGGAGGACCATCTCATTCTGCACATAATATAGATAATTCTGCTGAATGTAATACATCTGCGACTACAAATGTGCGTTCGACAAAATGGCGGTTATATCTAAATATCGGTGTTCTAATTATTTTTTTATGTACCTATCATTTGGCACGGTTTTTTGTTTGTTTACTTGTATTTGTTTGTTTATTTTTCGATGTTTTTGTGATATTTATATTAAATATTTATTTTCTGGCGTTAATTTTTACAATCGTCGCCTACTAAGATTACAAATATGATCCCAGCAATGAAAAATTAATGAAAACTATAATAACTCGAAAAATAAGAAGGAAGAAAAGAGACAGACATAGAGTATGCTTAACAAGAATCAAAGCACTTGCTAATAGGAATCTACAGGTGCTCTATTTAAAAAAAAAGTAAGGTATACCCATTTGAAGTTTACTGAGTTTGTAGCTTACTGACGAACATCCAGTATATTAAAATACTACTACAAACGCACTTGCAGGTATACGTAAGTCCGTACTAAAATTTAATTCACTTGTTCAATAAGTGGTAATTAAATTACAATCGGTTTTCTCGAACAGTACAAGCGACATAATTTTTAGAAAAGATATCTTTGGAAATAAATTAGTTCAGCGCTAAAGTATGTTGTATCTTATTATTTTAAAATTTACTGGCGCTTTTAAAAATGCAATAATATTGGAGGTACTGTATTTAATTAATAAATTAATAATTATATTCGGTCCCCTTTTATTTGCCATCTATGGGAATGATGTAACCTGCGTAAAAACTCTAATGTATGCGGATGATACTTCCTTCCTAATCAATCCAGCAAATAATGGTTAGGAATACCCTGTTGACTACGTGGTAGGCGAAGCACAGAAATGGTTTTCTGCAAATAAATTAAAAATCAATGTTGGCAAAACTCAGTCGCTGCTTTTTACCACTGTAAGAATACGAAATTCCATCCTGTATAATACAAAGCATTTAAATTCATTTTATTAATACGTTGATGATAGGTACCGTGGCATTTGCTGAAGCAGCGTCTATTTCACAGGAAATAATAGTCTATTTTTGTTTAGAGTCTCGCGTAGTTGAGATAATACGGTATTACTTTGTATATTATCTGCTTCTTTGTTTATTGTATGTTACAAATGCTGACAAGCGGATCCCACGTTACTCTCAAGAAGGGCGTTTGAAGATCAGAAAAATAACGTTTTCGATCATACTTGTGCCCTCCTGTAAAGAAAAGCGGAACGAGTTTATCAGTGTAGAATGACGTCACAACCAAAGTTTGAAAAATTCTTTACATTGCTGTTTTGAAACAATTAATTCATGGACCTCGATTTAGCTACAGTAAAGCACGCGATACCCCTTTCGTTGTCGGGCGTTTCCATATCTTAAAATTAAAACTTCCCTTCTTAAATTCTGCAATCAAAATAAGCTTAAAAATTCGAGAACAGGAAGCAAAAGCTTTCCTCGAGAGTTGTTTTGTTCTTGTGCTAAAACCGTTCGGAAAAAAAAAAACCCTTTTTGTTTAAATTTTTGTGAATGCTGTGTAAGTTTTGTGCCTTATAATTTGGATTACGGGAAGAATTAATTAGCCACATCGGCTGGTAAGATGTTTAAAATTTCTGCTTAAAACTAACCATTGCAAATAGGTAAAAACCGTAACTCGTTCGCCCTCTCTCTCTCCCTTGATAAATAATTTTTGTAAGTAAATTTATAAGAGCTTTAATTAAACAACATTATAAAAATCCTAAAAATATTCATCCAAATAGTTGTGTTTCGTTTTGTCTTTTTGCTTGTTATTTTATTAAATCTGTAGTTTGTTAGTTTAAATCTATTGCCACAAATTTATTCAATATATTAATGTAAAAAGTAGTTACTCTATTATTTCGCCATACCTAATTTTAAAAAAAGAAGTTTAACGTGTACCCATAGAAAAGTTTTGGAGAGGAAGTTATTTCGCTAGGAGAAAGCCGACGAAGTGGGTAAGTCGACAATCTTTAGGCTGACTAACGGCCCTGCTTCGACTGACCGAGGAAAACACTGTTGGAGAGCATCTTTGACTAGATCTTCTAAAACCAATCGCTACCGAACAAAAAGTTTGCTTTCCAGCAGTGGCTGGTCGTTCCAAAGAGCAGGTGGGTTATCTGTCAGACGGAATTTGGTTTTGTCTTATTTGAAATTGAGCTGACCACCCCCAAAAGTTTCCAGTTAAGAAAACCCGTTCCGTTACACCACCAAGGCTCCGACGATAGAGGCGGTGAAGTTCTTAGGGATTCATCTGGATAGTGCTCTAACATGGACTGAACACATTGATAAGATCTTTCTTAGACTAGTAAAATGTGTATATGCCATCCGAAGGATCAGAAAAATGGCCGGGGAAGAAGCAGCCCGCACTGCTTATTTTGCAGTGCAACTTATGGCATATTCTTATGGGGTGGATCAATAGTAACACAGAAGGTATTTCTTCAACAAAAAAGAGCAATTAGAGCAATAAAAGAATTTAAATACAAGAATTAGGTGCAGAGGGAGCTATTTAAACAACTTCATATACATACATGTATAATGAGACAATATTTTTTTGTTGTTTTATATAAAAACCAACAACGAATTTAGATTGTTCCGCTAGCTTCACAGATGACAGAGTCTACATGTACACAAAAGCTTCAGTTATTTATTGTGTGAATATATAAACGTATCTGCACTGAGCGGCAATCTTTTCGGAGTCGGACATTCGAGCGGCATTAAATTCTATTTGTCCTCTTTCCTATGCCCGTCGCGCGGCTTATTAGCATTAATGGGACACTTGAATTGACCATCAATTACGCAATTTGTACGGGGATACGCGCAACGACACGGATACGTCACCGGATTTTATGCGGTCGCGAATGAAGTCGTAAATTTTAAATAGCAAACGCACACCACCCACCGTCAACCGTTATAGCGGAGCGACGGCACGCGCGCTCGTATAGAGTCGCTGATCCGCGCTGAACGCGCATTATACGTTATTTAGATAAACGGGGGAGCGCGCATACGATTAATAATTAACCAATAAATCCGGCGAGTAAAACGAATGGCGACAGCGGATCGTGTCGCGCGTTTATACGCCACGGTTCCACTCGATGGCGGAGGCAATTGGCGACAAAACAAAACAAATTCGCGCCGATAAATAAATAGAAGAGTGGCCGCGGGCAGCGAAGTACAAGCGCGTTGAAAGTAGTAGTAGAATGGCGAACGGGATGAATGAACAACGCCGTGTTGTATAATATACAGTGTTATGTGCGGTTTACAATACCCGGCCCTTGACTCAAAAATACACTCCATAGCGGTAGGAACGACACAACAGCGTAGCGGACGCATTTTGTCGGTCCGCGGTGGCATCGGGTCGGCCGCTGTTTGTGTAATATGTTTGATTGATGTTTTTTCGCGAAAAGTCTGTTACACGTACGGCGGTCCTATGTTCTGTATTTGTTAGCGATGTTGTAGTATGATGAAAACGTGAATTTATTGCTCTTGTATAAACCTCTCCGCTTGAAAGGGCTGTAAATGAATGATTATTATTAGTTTTTATGGTAAAGTAGAACAAGATGCGTACGGGAGGTTTTCGTCAGTCTACACACAAAAAAATCTATTATCAATCTGAATATTTTCATTTATTCAAAAATCGAAACTTAATATATATTTAAATGAAGTAAATCTTGTTGGTTAGAACATAAGAGTCAATTCTCTGAAAACACAATATACTCTTAGAACAAATAGTATAAATATTTGCATTGAAGTATACTTCCTCCAAATGAACATTGTTATTGTTGTAAGGAATAAATCTATGTAATCATAGTGAGAAAGTCTGTAGATTCAAAATAAAATCCCTTATACGTTTGGTATAATGAATTACTATATAAAATTATTAAATGTTTTGTACTGAAAACATGAAATATCAAATTGAAATTACCATAATATTGAAACATTTGAAACGAATTTTACCCCACCATTTATTGCACTAAACCTTATCTGTCATTGGTTCCCTCCTTTTTAGAGGGGTGTAGGGGGTTTTGCATATACATACGCTTTACTTGGTGTCACTTTTTGATTGACTAGCGAACAGTGTTGTTGGTTGTGAGTGTAAGTAAATCTAAATGGATGCCCCAGCCGTTTCACAGCTACTTAGAGAATGGGGTGGAATGGAGCTGATGCACAGATACTACCATTAAAATATTCGAAGGTAAATACGTACGTGTTATCGAATAGTAAAGGATTACTGGTTTAAAAAACTTTGAAATATTATTTATAGTCAGCGCCATTGTGTCGATAATATATGAACATGGTAGGTGTGTACAATAACAAACATATGTAGGTATTTACTAGTTATTAGTTTTCAGTAGGCAATACCAGCAAATTATTGCACTGATTGAACGCCGACTAGATACCAGGCCTAGGCATTGAGTGGGAAGTATCCCGAGAACACCGATCGCAACGACGGATATGCATAACATCTATACATATCCCGTGCGCACTCCTGGAGTACCCCGATACGCTATCTTCTCCCAAACATTGTAAAACTATAGAGTAGGACAGTAAATTTATTTAATTACATAATATTTCTTTATTTATTAATTTTCCCCTACCGAGGCTTTTTGGTGTTACAGACACAAAATTAGTAGGTAATTATTACCCTTGAATAGTAGAAATGCTTAGATTAAGCAGGTAAGTATTATCAGTTCAATATACTTATATTTTGGAAGCAAATAATGGCAATACTTCAAATAATGGCAATACTTGAAATAATACTTTTATATACTTCTATCAAATGTACATAAATTATTAAGGCATAAATATCATAGTTTCCAGTTGAGAAAATCTATTTACTCAAATCTAAAATAATTATTCTTGTGATGAAAATATTATATGTTCATAATGATTTTAGTATATTGATTACATTTGAACTAAAAAATTGTTTCGTCTAACAAATTCATGGGCTTGAAAAACTGAACAAATTTTATTCTCAATATAAATACATCATCTTCTTGCTTATATAGGAAGTTATGTTATATTCAATGTGATGCACTTATATTCAAATTGAGTAATTATTTTTTTGTGTGTATACGCAGTAAGGAGTATCTGGAAAAGAAGAGCCATTTGGCTTGATCTTAATAGTTGCTAAAAGTGCCGAATTCAAGCGCGAAATATGAATATCCGAGTACGTGGAAGAACAGTTGCTTATCGAACAGCTTGAGCAACTATTGGGGCTTCTTGAACAGTCCTTGGAACAATATTTTGAATTTATTGACAGAAGACAATTCTCATTAACATTATCTTTTAAGAAAAACTTCATTTATTCGGGAATGCGGTATATATTGTATTTTGTTTTTTTACATTAGCTACGTTTCGGATTTTTTCTTTTAATCCATTTTCAAACTTTTAAATTTAATTTCTTCCTTCTTGGTTATTTACATTTTCTATAAATTAACAATATTCAAATATAATTTCAAAAAAAAAACAAGCTATAATTTGCAACAATACCTTATAGTCCTGGGTTTTTTTATTTTAATTAAAAATGTAATTAATTAAATTTTATTAACAAATATATTAAAAAAAGGACTATCCAATTAGAAAAAAAAGATAAAAAAAAATGAAAATAACAAATACATAGCTTTACCTTATGTTTCAAATTTATCGGAGAATATACAAAAGTTACTTCAAAAATATAAGATAAAAGTATCACACAAACCTAATAATTCTAATATGAATTTTTTTACCAAAACAAAAGATCCTATAAATGAAAATAAGCAAACAAATACAATATACAAAACAGAATGCAAAGAATGTGAGGGAGTATACGTAGGACAATCTAAACAATACATTGATAAAAGAATATACGCACACAAATATAGCATAGTAATAAACAGTGATGCCACTGCCCTAACCAAGCACACTTTGGAAAAAAACACAGTTTTGACTTTGAAAAAGTAAAAATATTGAATAAAGAGAATAATTATAATAAACGGTTATTTAAGGAAATGTGGCAAATACAAAAAACATGCAACTGCAAAACGATAAAAGCGATATAAATAATTTAAGTAAAATTTACAGTTGCTTAATAAGTTCATAAATTTTAAATTATTTCATAGATCAATCATTAAAATGAAAGAATAGAAGAAAAAAAACAATCAAGAACGCATACGTCTTATATATTATATGTAAAGTTTTTGGATATAAAGAAAATTTAATGCAAAATTATATTCTGACATATATGTTATTTACAAATATAATACACATAGTCTTGCGTTTTAAGTAAATAAACATATTGATAAAAATAACATTTAAAAAAAAAATAAGTAAAAGAAACAAGGTTAAACAAATATACGCACAGAAATACACTTTGTGTTTGTGTTTGTTCACGTCAAGATGTTAGTGTCAATACGTGTGTAATTTGTTAATTAAAAAAAAGTTTTTAAATGTTTTATATGACGTACTAGTTTCACTAGTTTAATTAATTACGTTTTTACTATTAATTTTATTCCAGGCTTCGTATTTTGCAACTTTTAACAAATTATCATAAAATTTTTTGTTAGTTTCAATAATTAATTTATCAAAAACAGCTTTTAAGCGATTATACTGCGACTTAGACATAAGCCCTAGTTTATAAATTTTATGATTAAATCCAATACTTTTTGCTAGAAACTCTATCTGTTCTGCACAGTGGAAAAGCTTTGTCAAAATATCTAAGAAAGAGTCTTGAAAAAATGCTGAAAATTGTCATCCAAGCTCAGCTCATCTGACAGAACATCTCAAGATTCATCAGACATAAGGTCAACGAAATGCCGAATATTCATCTGAGAAAAACTTCCCTTATAGGCATGACTCTCCACATTAGAATCGCCAGTACTAAAGTTTATACAATTAATCAGCTTGCGCGTGGTGGTCCGACACACCAGCCTCCAAAACCGTAGCTGCGTAGCGCTCAGCACAAAGATCAGTCAATATATTATTGTAACGAGCGCCAATTTTTAAACTGGTGGTTTCGTTAGGCGCTCCTGGATGGCGCTCGCGCAGCGGAACAAGGAATTACGTACGAGGTTCGAAAGAGGAATGACAGAGGGCAGTACCGAGCCGAAGATTCGTTATTGTTCCTTCTCAATCTCGAAGCACGCACTAGAAATTTCCGGAAGAGTCTCCTAGCCCCAGCGCGAAATATAAATATGGCGTAAATCAGTCAGTCGATACGAGTTGAGTTGTGCGAATAAGCGAATAGCGAGTGGAGATAAATACGAGCGAATTAGTACGTGAGAAATAAATATCGGTGCAAATAAATCGTTTACATATATTAAGACATTAGTAATTAAGTGATTAATAATTAACAAGCGTTTTTAACTAGTAATTAGTGAGTAATTTAATTCGTAGTATTTATTTGATCTTATTTAGTAGATCTTAAATAGTCCTTAAATTTGTAAATAAATCAAGTTAATTTAAATATAGCCGGTTTATTTCTTTTAAACCCCGCCAACGTTTTTTATAACAGAAAAACGTCACATTATCAATAAGAGTACTAGAATGAGGAGTAACCCTAGTAGGAAGATTAATTGAGAAATGAAGACTGTACAATATCCAATGTTTTTCCATGGTTTTCCTTACTGCTTGGCGAATGCTGGGAGATAGGTAACTAAAAGTCGTTCTATGAACGCAAACATAATTACAATAATACCTGACCGATTGATTATATTTTTCTTATTATTATTAATAATCATAGGGAAATTAATTAGTTACACTGTAAAAAAAGTTGCAGTAAAATTACATGTAAAATCGTTGGTAACAAAGTTGCCTACAATTTTACAGGTAAATTTGCTTCATAAGGTAAAATTTCTACCATCTAGTAAATTTCACATGCTGATGTGTTTTTCAAAGATTGTACTGTAAATTTCGTATGTAATATTTATATGAACTCTATATTTACCGAACACTGAAGTAATTTTCATATGTATTTTTATAAAGAGAGCAAGCAACTTACCTAATTCTTTTATAGCACCTAATAGGTCATACTGAATCGCTCAACCCGGGATCAATAATGAACACGCTTACGCGAAACCTACAATTGTTTGTGACATACATGATATCATTGAGCCAATAATAAGTTGGACAAACGAATAGAATTACCTACGCGCACAGATAAATAATCCAATAACCAATCACATTGCGGTGTATAAATTTCGTATTTTCCTTGATATCTATAGTTTTACCCGAAAATTTAAGTAAAAACAAATAAATATAAAAGATCCTCATATTTTTACAGCAAAATTAATAGTTTACTAGTAAAATTACTTTTAAAGTGCATTAAATACCCCAAAAAAATGTCAATTTTACACTTTTAAGTAAATTTTGAGAGTAAATACAAAATTGTACATGTTTTTCCTGTATTTTCCTTTTGAATTTTTGTTAGATCCTTAAACTTACATGAAAAAGCTATAAATTTTACCGAAATTTCTTTTTCCATGTTAAATATCCTAGAAAAAACATGTAAAACAAAATTTATTATTTACATGATTTATTGTGGTAGATTCACAACGTTATTACATATAATATTCCTGATTTACCATGGCAAAATTACTGTAATTTTTTACAGTGTAGAGTAGGAATATTTCAATCGTTAATTCGAAGAATAGATGCCCTGGTATAGTACTTTCAGATGGAGCACGAGGTTTAAAATGAATTGTTATTATTTAACGTCTCATAAATAATGTGTATGAAAAACTACTTTCGCCCAAACCAATACGACTATTGAATTCGCTTAATTGGCCGTAATTTTCATATTGGCGCGCTCCAAGCATGATCAAAACAATCACAAGCAAATACAGTGAAGTATTGAACAATATCTCACAAAATATACACCTGACCAGATTGTCAAAAAATACTGAAGAAACAGACAGATAAGTCATTACCACTTGATCATTTTTTTCTGAAATTTTCGTCAGTTGCTACCTTTGGGTAGTTAAACGTTTGTTCAAAGAATTCCTACCCCTTCTGGGTGTTGCGATTTCTATGTTAATTTTTTCCAAAAAGAGCAACCTACATTCTGACCTGTTTGCATCTTGTACTGAATTGTTTAAGTCTTTAAATTGGTAATAATAATAATTAAGAATCCTCATTACTAATTCACAATTCATATATCCTAAATTTCAAGTCCAGCACTCCAATTAAGAAAAAAACTAATTCATCGTGGACCAAAAAAGAAAGAAAATGGCCTTTTGAAAAATGGCATTTTTTTGAAGAATGGCTCCACGATCCTGAGATTAAGAACAAGGGTCTCGTGTTCTATCGGCTGAGTTAGCTACCTAAGATCTGAACAATCCAACAGACGATGGAAACAGCCCAAACACTCGCTCATATTCAAGATTCTGATATATTTTATGCCTTTCCCTTCGCTAACTAATAAATTTTGATTAAATTTATATACTCCAATTAAGTATGGAGTATCTGCTATTATATCATGCAAATCCACATTCGTTATTGTTTTAATTTCGAAAAATTATCCACAATAATTTACACCGTACGAAATGAACAACGCCCAATAATAACAATTCGTTGTAATAGTCTCGATTTTAAATAAAACCTTCCCGGCGACGAACGAGGGAGAATAATTTAAATTATAAATTGCCCGTAATTAACACATAAAACCGATTCCAGTTCCATTGTTGCGAACGCATTGAATTTCATAACAAATATATTGCGGAGTAATTAAAAATATAACCGGTATTTATCTGGTGCGAATAATTCAACAACAGGGCACAATGGGTTGGGGAATTTTGGCCGTGTTCGCACCGACTGGTGATAATTCATTTAATTTTTAAAACTAATTAGTACAAATAATCGCATTAGATATTACAATTTGAAGTGTCCTTTAAACTAATGCAATGGATATGACCAAACATGACCCGCTTCATTAATCTTGTACCAGAGGGCGACAAATATTCCCAGGTATGAATACAGACTGTCCAAAATAAGGTAATAAAGGAACACCTTTATCGGATATCCTTGAGGAAGCTGATCGAGATGCTTATTGAAAAATTATCGAGAAAATAGAACAGTTAGTACAAACTTTTACACAAAATTTACAAAAAAAAAATGTTTGTAATACTATTTGAAATATTGAATTTACGTCAAAACTTTGTATTAAACTAAGTATAATGTATAAGCCGGCTTAATAGATGATTTGATGACAATCCGTATGTATATTGTTATCTTTTAAATGGAAGTGGATAATGACAATCATGAAAAGATGAAAGGGCTGTTTCTACCAATTACTAAAACAAAATAATTTCTTAATAAAGTTTATTTTCATCTAGAAATTATAATGTACCATCGAAGACAAAAGTCTTGGCTCAAAATTAAAGAGAGAAATATTGAAATACATAATTTAATTTTACTGTAACCGCACTGTATGTTGTTCTTTTTTTTTTGCTTTTGCAAAGCAAGAGCACAGATACGGCCTTGCATAATATTCTTATGGAATTTATTCTGCCTTGCCTCAGTCGCTTTCGATTTGTGTTAATCACAGCATACTTTTATATAAATTAGAGAGGTACGGTGGTGTATTACCAAAGCATGGCCAGAGCTATTTGTCAAATCGTCAACAGAGGGTTGCTTGTAACGGTGTCAAATCTGATTTTATAAGTATTGATATAGGTGTTCCTCAAGGTTCTATTTTGGGCCTCACCTTATTTTTGATTTATGTTAACGATCTGCCAATGAACGTTAACAGTAACGTAGAAACTGCAGTCCAGTATCAGAGATTGCCAAGCGTCGTGTCCTTTTCAAGTTAGTATTCCATAGAATCACCTCACCTAAAACAGAGCGGAGTTAATTCAGTTCCCTTTCAATTTTAATCAGAAACTTATATTTTTGTGTAATTTATTCACCATACGATGAATTGGGGTTGGTTTATAAGAACCGCAATTTAGTTTAGTTATTTTAGTAAATTTTATATGTAAGGGTTATATAAAAATATCACCGAGTTGATCTCTGATAAAATAGCTATCTTTAACAAATATCGATAATCATAGATAATCGTTTGCTTTAAAAATTTCAGTATTTGCCGTTTACGGGTAGATGGCGCCGTTATTTATTTGAATTTTAATTTATTATATGACGTTTCCATAACCTCATTAGTTTTAAAAATGCCAGGCGAGTTTGAAGACGTGTTTTTGTATTAAAGATTGTCTTATATAGTATTTGACTGATTCCAATTAACGTACCTTGTGATCATAGACTCTCAATTGATGAGGAAACATAGCATTTGGGTAAATAAATAAAGATATAAGCTTGTTTTGGTTTGAAACGTTTCTTTTATTCGTACAGTAAGTGTTTTACATCGATTTTCGATAATTACTTATTTCAAACTTTAATAAACCGAGAACGGGCTTTGAGGGTGCGCCCGTTAGGTGAGAAAATTGCCTATTCGTTAATAAGCGTCCGGAGTACGATTCTGACAGACGATCTGGTCCCCTTTGAAGCGTCCCGTGCCACCTAGCAGGTAGGAAATCACTTTCCGCAGTTTTCTTTCACTTACTTAGAAAGGTCGCTGGGTCTATTGAAACCACTATTTTAATTAAATTGATTTTATTGAAAAAAAAAGAAAAAAAAATCGTAAACGGACAAGCTAAATAAATATAATATAAATTTGAATATAATATTAAATTAGTATTGAACTATAAAAAATAAAATTTTGAAATCCCGGGCATTGTGTTCTGAAAAACAGAGCAATATATATACCTAATATATCGGTTGTAGGCTCTATAATGTTTTACCTAGCGAAGTTAAAATTATTAAACAATTTCGTTTGTTTAAAAAAAAACAGTCAAAGCCTTACTACTAAATATAAATTGTTACTCTTTGGAAGATTTCTACCAAAATATGTAATTTTTGGGAATGTTATTTTCTTGTGTAATGCTAGATGTTGCATTTTGACTTTGTTTTTTTATTTAAGCTTAACAGAACTGTATACGCGCCAAACTCATCAGTTTTATAAAACAAGCAGAGATTTGTATTTAAGTATGATCAATAGATCGTATGATATTGGCATTCCTTTTGTACAAATTGAATAGAAAGAATCGTTCTTAAAATGTATTACTGCCAAATGGGCTTTGACTCCGCAGTCCAATTAAAAAAAGTGCGCCACGAGTTCTTACACAGTGTACTTCGTTACACTTATTTGAAAAATTTCATCACTATTAACGTTTTCGTTTCGAAGCAATTGGCTTGCTTCCATACCTGAACCGAATCTGTGTGAATATTAATCACTTTCGTGGGACGATAGAAAATTGTTTTCCGTCTTCATTGAATTACCTTAGCGATTAGAGCGGAACAGTAGCGAACTCTATGACGCTACCTCCGTGGTCGAATCAATACGGTGCCATTTTTCATCGCGCGTTCCATGCAAATCAACAAAGCGACCATATAATTTGTAATTTCCTATTTATGCGGCGACATCGGATCGCGTCCTCGCGGTCCGCGCTGTTATTATGCCGTCCCTTGCCACGGAGAAGCCCTTTATTCAATTTAATTTATGTTTCGGGCGTCGAACGACGGAAATTATGTGAAATTTTCGTTGGGCTGATATCCGCAGCCCCGCCGTTCGCTCGTCCGGGAATCGGGGGCGCACGCTAGCCGGACAGAGGCGAGAGAAATTAATAATGCATGCCCGCTTATGGCAATATTTATGTGCCCAGGAAAAGGCCGAAGAATCGGGACAAGTTGGTCTCGTGTGGCGTGACGCCTAAATCGTGTCTAGGTGGTAATTTTCCGAAAAAGGATTCGCATTGAAAATTTGAGGGATTTTAGGTGGATGTTGTAGGGGATTTTGGTTAATTGGTGGTGGCGAATTAATCTCTATTATGTTACTTCCAAGTGAAGTGTCGCTAACCTAGAAATATTTAGAGGAAACTTTAAAATTCATTATTACAATTTATCTGGAGTACCACAGGGGTCCAATTTGGGTCCATTATTGTTCAACATCTTTATCAATGAACTGTTACACAGTCTTACTTGTCCAGTTTTGGCATATGCAGATGATATTAAACTGTTTACTGGCATTTCTTCCAACTCGGATGTCTTCATCCTGCAAGAGAATCTGAATAAATTTGTCTATTGGTGTGACATTCATAAACTGAAGCTGAATGTGGATAAGTGTTCTACTGTCTCTTACACTCGAACCTCCTCGCCTATCATATCAGTGTACAATATTAATGGTACCTCTGTACGGAGAAGATTGGAAATTAAAGATCTTGGAATGGTATTTGACTGTCAACTCACCTTTAAGTCTCACATTGATACTCTCTGTACGAGTGCTTTAAGATCGTTAGGATTTTTGATACGTGTTTCCCGCTACTTCAAAGACAGCAACCTCATTAAAACCTTATATTATGCGCACGTAATGAGCAAGTTGGAGTTTGGTACCCGATTTATGCCTGTGACTCCATACAGCTGGATCGTATACATCGCAAGTTCCTGAAATTCCTGAGCTTCAAACAAGATGGTGTATATCCCGAGAGAGGCATCTCACAGTCTCAACTATTAGAACGCCACAATATGTTACCTCTTTCCGCAAGAAGAAATGCCCTCTGTGAGAATTTTTTAGTAAAATTACTAACTGATAGAATTGATTGCCCATTTCTATTAGGCAGAATTGCCCTACATGTACCTCGTCTCAATTCAAGGGAAAGAAATCAATTTTAGTCTGCCGCTAGCCAGGACAAATATTCTAAAACGGGCGCCGGTAACAGTTATGATGAGGTTGGGGAATGCTAGAAACATCGGGTTTTAGTACATAATTCTCCAAAATCTCTGCGCAGAAATTACTCGTGCATATACTATTTAAATATAATATATATTTTCTTAATATTATTTATATTTTATATAATCTATCTTGTCTTGTCAATGTGCACAACGTTAGATAAAATATGTATTGCATATTTATCTTAATTTTATATTCTATTGTTTGCATTTTTTATGTGTCCCTTAGTTGGGTTGTATGACCTGTTGGACGTAAATAAATTATTATTATTATTATTATTATTATTATTATTATTATTATCTGGATTAACCTACTTTTTCTTCATGGATTGTGACTGTTTGCTGGTAGAATACCATGGAACACATGCTTACAAGGTGCCCTCCGTTTTGACGTTGGCGTTCTAGATCTTTTCCTTAATATATTTGGTTTGCCTTTGCCAGAAATTCCCATTTAAGATATCTTTGGATGTATGATAACAAGATTTAAAGATATTTAGCATGTTTAAGCTTCAAAATTGTGGTGTAAATAAGTGTCTTGCATTTTTTAAATACTGAGGTTAGATATTCTGACCGTAATGGCAGTTTAAATTAACTTTTTTCTCAGTACAGGTTGTAGTATCTTCACAGGTGTGATTTAACATATGGGATAGCAGGAAATTTAACTATTGTTTTTTTTTTTTCTGCTTAACATTATAATCATTATAATCCAAAATACACTGGCTAGTATTTGACTGTTAATGTGAATAGTGTAGGTGAGTCTAGTCACCTTGAATAAGAGTCCTTATGCTCTTTAATATTGTCATCTATTAATAATTTAAAGAATAAAGGTTTATATTTATTATATAATAAAATATTCGCTGGGCAATTCTTTATAAGAAATCACAATAAGATTCCTTTAATTTACTGAAAGATTCTTTCAGTGTGATATAAACGGGATTGGTACAAGAAACCTGACTATCTGATACTTTCTTTTGTACACATATAATCTATCTAATGCTCTTCTTACTAATAATAAAATAGGCCAGACTTTATTTTTAAGTGGCAAAATTCGCAATTAAGCATTGCTGATTCATTTTTTTATGCTGTACAGTATTTTAAGAGTCTTATCATTTCCAAAATTCCAAACTATAACTTGAAAAGTAAATTACATCGTCTCCAGAACTTAGGAAATTTAACAAAATATCACATGAAAAATTAGAAGAAATATATACAATGTATGTATGCCTGGGAAAGACGCCTTAGCTGCACTCACATAAGCAGTTTTAATATGAACAAGAAGTGACAGAATGAAATACAAAAAGTTAAGAGGCTTGTGGTGTTTGCCGAATCTCCATTTCAGACAGTACCACAGCTACCAAGAAAAGAAATCCTTCCATACAAAATTGCTACCGCTGCCAAAAAAGAATTAGATATCTCATTATGAATATAAAACTCCATATCTGATTGAACGTTGGTTCCTAAATTGAATTTCGTGTTTTCCCTGTATTTTTTATCCACTGCCTACTTTCATCAGTCTTGTCGTAAAAATCAACATTTAAGCCTTAATTTAACCTTTTTGAATATTTTCCGTGTTTCTCACATAAAAAATATCATACAATAACAACATTTTATTTTTGTAATTTCTGGCAACTTTATGAGTATTTGGTCCTACTGTGCGTGATTCCATTTTCTTAATTTTCTTTGGAATACAACAACATCCAAACTCATCTGTCAAATCTTTTATGGTTGGCTTAGGTTAAGACGATTAGAGAACTAAACAGAAACTAGGGTTTCGAATTCAAAATTGATATACAGATGCACAGCAAGCAGGCACAGGTCCCAGAAATCCAATTATTGGCTAACATGTTTCGGGTGACTAGCCATCTTCAGAGCCTTGTTAAAGTAAAGTCTTGTCTCTACTTTAACAAGGCTCTGAAGATGGCTAGTCGGCCGAAATCTTGTTAACGTAGAGACAACACTATACTTTAACAAGGCTCTGAAGATGGCTAGTGGGCCGAAGCATGTTAGCCAATAATTACATTTAGACTTTGTTGAGTTTTTTACCCTTTGGTTTTATTATCATTAGTAGCAATTAAATTAAAAATTTATATTTTAATTGTTTATTTATATACCCCAACCATACTAAAAACTAACACCAATTCAGACTACTAAAGAGCATAAAATATTCATTCATAAATTTCAAATACGTACTACCCTACTAACTTTTTTCTAAATAAAACTCTTGAGATTAGTGACACAATGTTCTTAAATCTTTTTAATTCATTTTCATTGTTCCTGACGTTTTACACGGAATTCCGTCTTTCTTAAAGGTATTTTTTTTCCGTCTATTTAGTATTTCATAGTATTCCCATGTGCCAAACTTTATACAATTAAAAATATTATTCTTAATTGAGTCACACATTTAACAACAGTTTTAATTCGATTTAAAATCGAAGGTTTATTTAAAAAAAAATACCTTTGACAAAGACGGAATTCCGTTGAAACGGCAGGAACAATGAAAGAAAGCAAGATTATTAATACCTCATAATCTATCTAAAAATATCATGTCGTAACCTATCTAATTCTTTAGCAGCATTACTAAAAAATTCCCACTATTCAACCGACCCATTATCTCTCTAAACTAATTATCTCTAAAATTAACCCATACGTAGTGCTGTGTACTGATTGAAATTGAAAAATGCAAAATGAATTAACAAAAATGAAAAAAACATTAAATTAGCTAGCTCAACCGATAAAATCCCTAAAGGGCGCAAAAGAACAACCAAACTCAGGGTTACCCTCGCGAATTAAAACTAATCACGAAAAGCAAAATGTGGGTGAAAGAAGACTGACTTTCCCTACCACCCCAAAAATTGAAAAGGTTAAATCAAAAATAAAAGAACAGAATTTTGAGTGACGTTAAACAACAATCACGAAATTTTTATTATTAAAAAAAAGAAAAATGTTAATTACAATTATGCAGAAAAAAAAACCGTGGACAAAGGGTCCTGGCCTAAATCAAAACTGCTCAAGATACTAAATTACAATAGGACAACGCTAAATCCTACATCAAAGCAAAAAAACAAATTTGTTAAAGAAAAGATAATCCTTTTTATATCAAATCAATCCACGTGGTTTCAAAATTAAAACAAACTAAATTAAACGTGGACAAATCAAGTAAATTTACAAAAGAAAAATTTAAATACAAGCACAATGCTTCTATTCACCCAACCCGAGGGTGATTAATAATTAAATACAAATCAGCAAAATTAAAAAACGAAAAATTAACTCTTTAAACTAAAATATCTTCTCGAACAAAAAATAATAAATGATCTTATATGTAAATTGTGTACACAACAATATAATAACAATTATTATTACGCGAGTTCCTTAATGGACAGAAATAAAATAATAAACGCGAATTCAAATCTCAAAATCAAATGAAATAACAAAAAGGCAGCAAAGATTTAAAATTTTACGTCTACTCACGCTCTCGCCTATCTCGGAACTAGTTTTTACAAGGTTAAACAGTCATATACATATAAAATCCTACTCACGCGCTACGTGCAAGGCAGCCGCATCATTCATCGAAGAAAACTTAACAGAAAATAGACTAGCGAAAACTATACATACACAGAGTGAAATTAATTTAAAACAACTGAACATTTAAATAAATAAATTAAACAATTAACTCATAAACTAACTGTTATATAAAAATAAACAAAACATGTGTGAAAATTTTTCCGACACATTGACGAAGGCTGATCGGAGTAAACATGAAAACATCTGAATTTGCGAAAATCAGGGCGCCAGTCCACAGCAGTAGTTATCACACCCTCTTCCCTAGACACCGCCTCTTTCGCTAATTGATCCGCCCTATAATTACCGATTGTACTTACGTGAGCCCTAGTCCAAAAAAGTCTTTTCCTCCCCTCCCCTCCTCTTCCCTCACGCAACGAGCATCTAATAACAAATCAGAACACAGTATAAGACCTTAGATTTCAACAATTTGAACGAGTTTTACTTTTGCGAAGAAGAGTCAGCCTATTGAAATGGCCGATATCTCTTCCATATGCAATTTTTGGTGGAAATGGTGAAAATTTGTTTTTTTTTATTTTTATTATCATTTAGATCGAATGAGCAGTTTGTTAATCATAAGTTTACAAGATTAAAGGCACCCTATATGTGACAACATGTTATATAATATCAACAGAATACGTTAGTTTGTTTTGTTTAATTGTAAAGTTTTTGGCACTTGTCTACTACGTCAGCAATATCATCTTAATTTCATTTATTTACTTTAATACCCCGTTATGTAATCAACGGTCGCAGTTGAGTTCCTCGTTGTACCTATATATCTATGCATGTAAAGGTACAACAATAACAAACAACACAACAACATACAAGCAGATACGCGAACACACTGACGCATCACACGCCGAACAACTCACGGTCGCACGGCCCGTAGTAAATCCTCTCAGCGGGCCGTCGTGATGCGTCCTTATCTGTCGTGTCCATCTCTATTGTGTCGTACCCAATAACATCTACTAAATTGAAAAGATTATAAAATCAATTGCTTCTTCCCCGACCGGGCCAGCGCGACGGCCTTAACAAGATGAGATGTTTGTGCGTCCAGTGGACGCCCTGCAACCGAAAATAACGCTTTCTGGATGTGGTACGGCCCGCTACGGTGTCAGCTGACGACGGGAGGCATATATATATATATATATATACGAGAGTGTGCGTAGGGTCAAGAAGAATGGAGAGTTCCTCGGCCCTCGGGGACGCAACGGACTGGGGATTTTGAGTGACCGCATGACGCGCGCTCTCACATTGCGACATTTTTATGTCCTGTAAAATTCCGGATTCGTTCGTTTGGTTCTAGGAACACTGGCGCCTAGGTTCTTCTGAGTTGACCCTTGCGTAGGCGATGCTATTTATTACGCGCGACGTCTATTAAGTGTTTTCGGTTTACAATTTTTTTTTTTTTTTGAGTTAAAAGGGACAAATAACTAAAGACTGAAATAAAAGCAAAGACTGGGTAGGTATAATATATAATTACAAATTAATCTATTAATTGTTATATAAACATTTAGCTGTTTAAAGTTTATGTAATGTACACTGTAAAAAAAAGTAAAATTACATGTAAAATCGTTGGTAACAAAGTTGTCTACAATTTTACAGGTAAATTTGCTTCATAAGGTAAAATTTCTACCATCTAGTAAATTTCACATGCTGATGTGTTTTTCAAAGATTGTACTGTAAAATTCGTATGTAATATTTATATGAACTCTATATTTACCGAACACTGAAGTAATTTCCATATGTATTTTTATAAAGAGAGCAAGCAACTTACCTAATTCTTTTATAGCACCTAATAGGTCATACTGATTCGCTCAACCAAGGATCAAGAATGAACACGCTTACGCGAAACCTACGATTGTTTGTGACGTACATGATATCATTGAACCAATAATAAGTTCGACAAACGAATAGAATTACCTACGCGCACAGATAAATAATCCAATAACCACACATCACATTGCGGCGTATGAATTTCGTATTTTCCATGATATCTATAGTTTTACCCGAAAATTCAAGTAAAAACAAATAAATATAAAAGACCCTCATATTTTTACAGCAAAATTAATAGTTCACTAGTAAAATTACTTTTAAAGTGCACTAAATACCCCAAAAAAATGTCAATTTTACACTTTTAAGTAAATTTTGAGAGTAAATACAAAATTTTACATGTTTTTTTCCTGTATTTTCCTTTTGAATTTTTGTTACATCTTAAACTTACATGAAAAAGCTATAAATTTTACCGAAATTTCTTTTTCCATGTTAAATATCATAGAAAAAAACATGTAAAACAAAATTTACATGATTTATTGTGGTAAATTCACAACGTGATTACATGTAATATTCCTGATTTACCATGGCAAAACTACTGTAACTTTTTTACAGTGTAGGTATCTTTTTGCACAATATTAATATTAATAACATTTATTTCAAAAGCAAATACAAACACAAAAGAGACAACAAGATGTAATATAGAAGCCAAAAATATGTCAAAACTACGAAAAAAGTCGTCAACTAAGACTAAGTACAAGAAGCATTTTATTGCAACAATTAATTCGTAATAAATATATCTCCAGCAATATTTTCTTAAATAAATACAAATTGGAAACATTTTACATATATGTTTCAATAAACTTCGAAATATATTATTTACATCAATTTTTCAGTTGTTTAACCTATCTAATAAATTTTTATCACTTCCGGTTCTATCGGAAATATGATCAATGAAATTTAAATGTTTTAATGGAACACCTTGTATGTTTTGATATGTTCGAATTCTACGTAATTTTCCAAACGTCCAAAAACATATGATTTATTAGTTTTCACTTCTCTGGTAACCATAAATTTGAATTTGTATTTGTCTATCTGGAATGCCGCCAATACGTTAAATATATTCCTAACCATTAACATAACACCAAGGAATTGCAAATATTCCAATCTCTTGGATACCTACTAGGACATAACAAAGTACATTTTAACTGTTTTTACATAAAAAGTGACTTTTTTAAGAGGAACCTCATGGGAGGAGCCATGAGGTGCCTCATTAATCTAAAAGAGAAATTTTTATGAGTTTCAATTAGTGCTTTCCATTCACCGTCTATCACTCTTACTCTGCTACTACTCTACTCTACTCTTGACCTACACAATTTAAAACCGATGGAACGCTTTTTATGCTTTTAAATTGTAAAGAGAGGAGGAAAAGGAACCTAACCTAGAAATCAGATTTTGATGTAAACAACAAATCGTAACCGCAAGGAAATCTTACTTCAAAATGTCAAAAAAATCTTACAACGATTATAATAGTAATACTTAAAATTTGCAATCATTTAATTTACCAAAGCAAAAAGAAACATTTTTCCAGAAAAAATTTAAAAAAAAACGCTGTAGCTTTCTAACCTTGTCATAAATGACGTGTAGAGCACGAAACACTAACAAATAAGTTAGTGCATGAGGGGAAAAGGGGAGGTAAAACTGAGTACATTGGGAGTTTCGTGCTCCTTATCAAAGGAACGCTTAAATTGCAGTTAGAGTACACCGGCAGTACTACCGAACTGCTTTTATAAGTGAATGGAAAGCACTAAATGATATCAAGTACTTGGCATTTGAATTAGAAGTTATTTCTCTGTACATAGATTAAAACTGCTGGATATATCCAAAACAGCAAAACAAAGCAGGAGTGAAAATTAAACTATAATTGGTAAGTAAGTAGTATCGTAGAACAGTTGACCGTTGATAGAACTAAATAAAAGGTACTACTAAATAAACTATGATGAAGTGATCATTGTAGGTGTCATAGTTTTTTTCTAATTATTTCATAAAATTTTGATCAACATTTCTGTAATATCGAGTTCTGCGTTCGTATTTACTTTTATTGGTTAAATTTTCTTTCTATTTCATGTAATCATTATATGAAAAATAAAGTGGGACCAATGGCAGAACCTTGAGGTACTCCGATACTGACACCGAGATAAGTTGATTGTGGATTATCTATAATAGTATAGGATAGAGAAAACTCATATTATTGCCGAGCATACAGTTCACTGCCGAAGCTGTAGAATGTGTACGAGACAATTAATAAGCTTTTGTTGCCGTGTATTATATACCATTTTTTTTTTCAAGCCGGAATTAAGATATTTTTTTGAAATTCGGTAATCATAAGTTCACACAACTGACACATACATATTTAATTCCTTTTATTGATGATAGATGTGCAACCTTTTTGATTTTGTTGGGATTAATGAATCTACTGCATTGTGGGCCATCTGTGGCAGCTCTGGAGAAGTACATGGCAATTCTTCAAGAGGTTGCGACTGTGGCATGTTACTGCGTTCACTACATCGCACTACATACACACAAATCAAGAAATCGAAACAAATACTGTTGACTTTTGAAGTTTGACATTTTTGTTTCTCTTAATGAACTTCGATACATGTCACTTAGAGGGAGATATTCTCCCATTTAATTTAAATGTTTATTTTTTCTCAACCGCGGTAAAATACTAATAAATAGTAATGTCAAAACTGCCACCGGACAGAAATGAACTCTTTCAGCTGTTTGTTGCCAATATTGACATTATTATACGCTTAAAAAGAACATTTAAGTACATCTTTTACTCCATATGTTTCAAGTTTTGTTATTAAATATGATGTTTTGATTCACTAAATCAAATACCCTGAATAGGTCCACACATATAGCCAAGCAAAATTCATTATTACCTGTACTATATACTATAAATACTTTTTAAGAGATTGAAGAGGGCTGGATCTGTAATTTTATTAGAGCGAAAACCATGTTAATCAAATGAAAGATAATTAAATAAAGCTAATATTGCAAACTTCTCCTAGACCCCTCACCACTGAACTGGAGCAGTTCAGTGTTTCTGCTAATGATGGTAGCTTTGCTATCGAAACGTACGTCCAGTTTAGTGCAGTTTGTGGTGAGGGGTCTAGGAGAAATTTGCAGAATTACCAGTACCACAATTTGGAGTATTTTTGTCAAAGCCAATATTATAAATTATTTCAATTTCCTTTTTTGAAAAGGATTTAACGATTGGTAATTCTATTCCCTTTTAAAAGAAAATTTTTTTTTGTCATGATCAATAATTAATATATTATAATATATAAGTATGGGTCGCTCTGTATTTGATTCAATAATGAATAAAAAAAACGGCTTCTTTGAGCAAGTTGTATTGGTAATTGGTGCTTGATGTAAACCAGTGACCAATACAACTTGCTCAAAGAAGCCGTTTTTTTTTTTATTCAGTGTTGAATATTATAATACAGTTATTTCTTTTTAAAATTGTGATATATGATTATAACCAGTACAAAAAGTGGTGTCTATTTTTAATTTGCTGATTACCAAAAGTAGGTATTAAACCAAAACGGGATCAAAATTTAGTAAATCACGATATGGATTTAAATTGATTAACAGTTATCTCAGCCTAAAAATTAATTTCTCAAACATTTAATTGGTGATGCAGCTCAAATGTTGATTTGGAAAAATATAAAGGACCTTATAAAATATTGAAATAAAAAGAGACATAACGAATTAGAATCCTTGTAGTTGATTCATGTACGCCTTTAACCAAATTTTGCTCAGTTTAACAATATTACGAGGTTAAATGCAGCCAAAGCATACTTCCTTATCTGAACAAAAACACTGTTGTTACGATTTTATGGCTAGATTATTAAGTTAAAGCGAACAAATATTGTCTCTTATTTTAATAGAAGTTATTTCTGTTATGTTAAATGGCAAAATTATGTTAAGTCAAAGGTAGAATTCTTTTTCAATTAATAATATGACATCGTTACAGCAAATTAAAGAAAGGCGCTCATTTTGCTTTACAAAAGTTGTGAGTCCAGGTGTCATGGTTCCATATTTTTGCCATAATTTATTTTAATAATAATAATAATAGGAATAAACTACTAAACTAATAAATATAAACAATATCCCTAGTACAGAATGTTGACTAAACGTAAACAACGCCACCAGTTGTCTCGCATATTGGTGGTTGATTTCAAGAATCAAACCGCCTGGATGGAAGAGTCCTTGTTTTAATGATCACGGCTCCTAAAAAATCTACCAGGTAAATGTTTCATAACCGTGTCTTTCGTGCTACTTGTGCTGAATACCCATTGTTGTTAGGAGTGAAATAAAAGAACTGCTGTCTTTATTTTAATTTTCTGCCTCTCTTTAATAATTTTATATATATATAAGTACCTTTTCGTATCCGATGTTACACGTGTAGCATATTATAGCTCATGTAAAACATAGAAACACCAAAGAGTCCAGCAAAAAATTACAGAAAGAGCATTTGAACACAATATAGTATTTAAATTTAATTTTGAATACACTTATATTTTTAGTATTCTCGGCGGAACGCCATAAACATTTGCCAAAGAACATTTTGGAGATTTCTCAAATGAAGTGGTGCTCTGGAATGCACATCTACCATTCTCGGGTACAGTTTACTTCTGTGTGTACCTCCAAAAAAGCGCTTCTAAAATTTATAGCGTAGATCCACGTGTTACTATAAATTATACCACTCATACAATACACCTGAGACATGTGTACATTCATAAAATTGACGCGATGTTGTCGATTGCGTTACACCGATACGAGTCGTCTAAATCGCGTTATACCAACTCATTAATTACACCTTGTCCGTCCTGTACCGCTCATTAGTTAACATTTCTACAACTCGTTACAGGTGCTCCTGCTAATGACTAAATATTATGTATATTGCAATTATTCTTAACTAGAAACGTCGTGTTTTCTCCCGACTTTTTAGAACATACGCCGTCTCATATTGTAGGTATTCTTTTCCTTTTCCTTGGCGCTATTATCGCACGTAAGGCGACCCAAAACGAGGTATACTAGTTAGTAGAATACGTAACCAGAGCAGGGTACTAAACATACCAAGTGATCGTACGCGAGCTGGCAGTGGGTAGGGTAAAAAGTAAAAAAATAGCTGGATTATTTCCGTATGTTGAACAGGAATAGAATGTATTATTCTACTATGCGAGTATTTATTAGCTTGTTACATCTTTGTTTTACACATCGATGTACAGTGAGGTCGTAAATTGTACACCCGCCCCCTCCCCTTCACAACTTTTGAACGGAATGAGATAGAGCAATGAAACGAAAACAAGGTGATATTAGAGACAGTTTGAGATTTTTTGTCCTGGAGAGATACGCACATGGCTTCTGATGTTAGAGGGGGTAGTTATCTTTAAAATTTTAAATGGGAAGTAATTTCACATAGAAGCTCATTTGGAACATACTTCTATTACATTTATAGCAATGCAAATAGTTTTTCGATTTTCAAAATTTTTACCAGCTTATCCAAGGTTAAATATTGGGGTACCTACTGCTGTGTACTGACTGAATTGAAAATGCAAAATGAAACTAACAAGAAAAAAGAAAATTAAATTAGCTAGCTCAACGAAAAAAAAATTTAAAAGGGCGTAAAAGAACTATTAACCCCAGAGTTATCCTCGCGAATTACAACTTGAATCTAACCACGAAAACTAAATTGTGAGTGAAAGAAATCTGACTTTCTTAAATACCCGAAAAAAATTGAAAAGGTTTAATATAAAATAAAATGACAGAATTTTCAACCCAAAGATGCTAATTAACAATCAATTTTTATTCTTTTTTTAAAATGGGTTTAATTACAAAGGTGCAGAAAAAACCGTGAACTGAAGGTTCTGGCCTAAATTAAAAACTGCACTTTATTCTAAATTACAATAGGACAATGCTATTTCCTATGCAAAGCAAAAGATTTGTTTGTTCAGGAATATAATCCTCAATCTAATAATTTTATTTTAAAATGGGTAAAATTACAGCTCGAAACATATCTTCCTGCACAAAAATAATAAATGATCTTATACCTATAGTGTGCACACATCAATATATTAACAATTATTACTAAATGAATTCCTTGATTGGCTATATAAAAGACAATTTATGCGAAATTTAGAAAATCAAAATGAATTACAAAATGGCATCAATAATATACAAAAATACCTCTACTCACGTTAACAGTCGACCAAGGAACTTTAGAACAAACTTCTACAACTGTATTTCTAACAAAAAACAACGCACAAGTCACAAGACAAAAGCTAGTCTAAATCACTTAAATAGAACTAGCCAAATGCTATACATCAAAAAATGAAAGGAATTAACTTAAAAAAAAAACTTAACACTTAATTAAATAAATCATACAATCAACTCTTTAACTAAATTTATACAAAAATAAAATCTAAATTTGTGAAAATTCTCTCGGTAAAATGATTAATGGCTGAACGGAGTAAACAAGACAAAATCTATACAACTTAAAATACATTCGCGAAAAACGGGATGCCTAAACTACAGCACTACGTTACTTTTTTCGATGACCCTCGTATTCAAATTCTGCAAAAACGTCATATTGTAAAATATGGCATATTTTACAGCAATCCTACGCTTCCTAAGTAACATAAACTATAGCATGAACACGATAATTATTGAAAAAAATAACTTAGGTAGCCCAATAATGAATCTTAGATAAGTTGGTAAAAATTTTGAAAATCGTAAAACTGTTTGCATTACCATAAAAGTAATAGAAATAGAAATATGTGAAATGACTTCCCATTTAAAATTTTAAAAACAGCTACGCCGTCTCTTTTACATCAGAAGCCATGTGCGTATCTCTATAGGCAAAAAATCACAAATTGTCTCTAATTTCACATTTTTCACTCTAATCTGATTCCGTTCAAAAGTTATTAAGTGGGAGCCGAACGACCATAATTAAAACGAGGCGCTAACAACTTATGTCATTACTGATATACCCGTCGACAGGTAGACCTAGTGCACACTGTATGCATAAACGAAGCGTGAATGTAAATATTTTCATCGTACAGCCCCAGATCTCTACTTCAGTATGTGTTCGTTTGGCCTTAATATGCAGATTATGCAGGCGACATACCCTGAACACAGTACGTACGCACATATTCACGTACTCCACACAGATTCTATCAGTTACGTTGAAATATGTCCGGTGGAAATGAAAGGGGAAAAAAAAAATACGAAACTCGGGGTGACATGATTTACGTGTATCGCATAACGGGCCTGCAGTGTCACGGCCTTCATAATTTGAGTTATCTCCTTATTTACGAGGCACGCGAATGTCCCAACGAAGCTCATCGAGTTCCACACAACTACAGCTCTCTTCTAAAACGTCCTGTTAATAATCTATAAAGAGTTTCTTAGCCAGTATTTAGCGTTTAATTTTTGAACGGCCAAAATTTCTGTGCTTTTCTTATAATAGTTAGTCTCTCATTACTACACGTGGAAGAGAATTTTCGGCGCGTATCAAGTGAATATGTAGGAGACACGGATTGTTGACGACGATGGCAGTTGTCGATGTAAATACTCGCAGTGCTATAGGAGGAGAGTAATTAGGTTTAGTTGCGTGCCGTAGCAGATAGTTGTATGCGGGAATCGTGAAAAATTAGAGTCGAATTGCCGAGATCCCTATCGCTCTAACGACGCTCTAAGTATGCGTGTATTATCATCGGTGAAAACGGGGAAAAAAAAATGGCATCTGGTTGTGAACTTAATAATACATATTTCGTGTAATTGTCGCTCTTTTAAATTAAGTACTTTCGAATAGCGTTGCCTAGATGGGGCATCAGGAGATAAAATCTTTTAATTGTAGTTTTATTTTTTCGTAGAATTATTACAATGATTAGATTTCGTTTCGATTTAGTTGTAAAGCAGTAATATACTGAACTTGGTCTTGCGGTTGAGATACTGGAGAAGGTGTAATTATGTATTTTGGTTTTAGTTATACACTTTTTTCTTTCTTTCCCTCCTGTATGTATTGGACAGTATCGGAATAAAGGTATATTGTTTAGTGCCTCATGTATGAAGATCCCTAAGGTGAAATCAAATCAGAGCATCTTTTTGGTGAAATCGCATCGAAATTTCGTACTTTCAACACATGCACCTTTTAATGAAAGAGTCATAGAAAATTGTAGCTCATCTCGACAAGAGCGTGCCAGAAATAAAGTGTTATATGGGTTAATCATCACAATTATCTTTGATTTAGAACCGATTAGAAAATTCATTTAATTTATTTAATTAATAAAAAACAACCTTTGTTGTATAGATTTATACAGTTTTATTCATTGTAAAGTATAACAGCTGAGTCAGATACAAATAGGAACTGGAGACAAATTTTCACAAACCTCAACTTATTTTAACAAAATCCTACAAGTTTACTATATGTTTTAAGTGACTTTTCGGCTCTACCTACACAGATAAAAAAGTTTTTTTGAATCAAAGAAATATGCTTTCGGTGGAAGAAATGATTCTTTTGTATATGAGCAAATGAATATTCGTTTCGGCCAAAAAATCAACTTTTTTGAAATCCTGTATTTGAATGAAAAATATATTTGCTTAATTGAAGAATTTCTGTTCTGTAGAATGGAATTTTGATATTTTTGATTGAAAGAAATATATTTTTTTGCCTAAAAAATATTTGTTTCGGATCTGTTGAAGAAAACAACCACTTTGTATGAAAAACATTCTCGTATTAATTTAAAAAATGTCTGCATTGATTTAAAATCTCGACTTTGTAGATACAATGCAATCGCATACATTGACTTAAAAATTTATATTTGTTGGAGTAAAGAAAATATTTTTGAAAAAAAAACGACATGTTTTTCAGTTAAAAGTAAATTCTTTTAACTTAAAAATAATTTCTTTCCTTCAAATAAATTTTTTTCAACAAAATATATTTCGTTGACTGAAGAAATATTTTTTATCTGTGTAAGGGAAACATATATAAATTATAACAGACATAAAAATCTAAAAACATAAGTAACTAAAACCAATCTAAAAATTATAAAAAAAGCATACATTTATAATCTTCTAATGTCTATCTGGGAATAAATTTAGCAATGGGGATGATTAAGATCAAATTTGTTATTTAGTAAATCATTTGAAAATTTAAGTTTATTAATTTCAACTGCTTCTAATAATTCTAATTTCTTGAAACTATGGTTTTCTTTAATTAACTTTTTTAAATTTAATGAGTACAAAAGCTTAGATATACGTTTTTTGAAAGAATGTACATTTTGTCCAATGTATGTTTTTGTATACGAACCACAAGTTAATTTTATAGATCCTCGACTTACTAAAACGTGTCGTTTCATCTTTATTATTTTTAATGAACTTCCCTAAAGTATTGCCGGTTTTATATGCGATATTTATATTTTGTTTCTTTATTTTTTTTTCTAATATTTTGTTTTGTTTACCTAAATAGGTTAGCCTTTTGTAGTACTTGTTCTTATTTATACTTTCACATATTATATGTACTTTTATATTTTTCGTTATTTGTGTATTGAAGTTTTATACACAGCTACTGATTTTATAGAAAAGAATAAACAATAAACGATATTATCTTTTGTAATCGGCTATATGTCGTGTATTATTTTAGTTCGTACTTTTCGGATATAAATTGGTCTATTACATTATTATCGTAACCATTACTGATCGCTATATGTTTCATGTTATTATACTTATTCGTTATTGAAATCTTCTATACCGATAGGTATATTCAATAATAATTAAAGCACGGACAAACGCGTTCGGAGAAGCAGGGAAGCGGAAAACTCAGTGGCGTTGCCTACACGCAGTCTATGCCTAGGAACTTGCATATGTATCTACATAGTTTTGCGAAGCCAGTAGAGAATATTATATGTAAGGTTCTGTATTCACATGTAAGAGAACTTCATATTTACAAAGGAAAAACTAGAAAGTATTATGTGGTTACAAATTTTAAAAACTTATTAAATTATAATGGAAAGTAACAATAACATAATTTGGTGAAAAGAGCTTCCCCTGTTTTTGGCCCAATTGCATCAATATTTTGAATAGAAGTCTTGAGGTAGCAGCCTTGATTGGATTTATTAAGATTTAATACATTTTTTTGATAATCGTTTAAATTTAACGTGCCGCTAGATATAACAAATTTACCATCATTTTCAAATGTATTGTGGAAAATTACAATGTTTTGATATAAATAATATGTAAATTTTTCTAATCAATGATCAAAAGACTTACCAAGTTTTTGTTTTATTATTTTAAATAGTTAGTGACTCTTTTTTTCCTGTTTGTTTTATCTTTTTTTTTAAAATAAAATACAAGAAATAAAGGAAAAGTCACTATTACCTATTTAAATAAGTAATACAATTATATATTTTATCTTGTTACAGTGCTTAAAACGCATTCCAAATATAAATTATTTTAGCAATTTTTACTTTTCAATGAATGCCTGAACGGAGATATTTGAGTGCTGCACAAATATAAATAAACAGTTACATCTAAGACGCCGTCGGTTAGCAGAATATTGGGAATTATTACTAGTTGAATTCTGAAAATTTGTTTATAGGAATTTTTTGTACTTATCTGTCAAATAAAACTATTGTCAACACTGAACTATATCTGGTTAAACCGAAAACGAGTGTCAACTTGTTTATTTTAAATAGAACACCCTGTATATTATCTCATTTTCTGATAGCTCACATTATAATAAATAAGTCCCTATACCTATCTTTGATAGTTTTCTAGAAAAAACAGATTTTTAGTGAATTTTGACGTTTTATCGACAACGGAATGAAAAATCAATAACAGAGGAAGTGCTTCAAGTAGAAGGTTGTAATTTACTAGTAAAGTAGTCAGTACGTTGTAGTATTGTGTAAAGTTAAAATAATTGTAAAATTTATAATACAGGGTGACACAAAAGGTTATTGACCTATATTAATCCTTTAAACGCAATATCTCACTTATTTTAAATGGAACATCCTGTATATTATTAATGCATATGATTCCTATGATTATTCTCTATAAGATATAAGTAGCATTCCCTATATCCATTTCTAATAGTTTATGAGTTATTGGAGTTTTTTTCTTTTTAGGACTAAATTTGAATAAACTATTGAGCAATCAAAGAAAAAATATATTTAAAAGAACATAACGAGTAAATAAAGTGAAAATAGTCAAAAAAATGTTTATAAAATTTGCTCAAAATTTACACCAGACCCTCCTGCTGATAGATTTGCTATATTATAACTATAAATAACAATAAACCTTCATCTTATTATCATATTTATTTACACCAATACTTTTGTACTGACGTTTTTTTCAACCATACAATAGAACTCTCGAGTTTATAAATATTTACCACCGACCACAGTCGATGACATGCAACTCGCTAACACGTAAAACAAAAGAAGTAGGGTACATTTCACGTCTCATTGGCCGGACTACTATTTATAACGGAGACGACCATGCGCTTTTCCAACGTTTATTAAGGACCACTATAAATTTTCTACGGCCATAAAAACTGACCGGAGATTCTTCATTAACCGCCAACTTTGACATCTATATTTTACTGGGAGTACTTTTACTTGCAAATTTTTCCCATTCCGATTGGTCTTTTTCGCCACCTGAAGTCGTTAAAGGCGAACTGTTGGTGTGTATATAGAAAAGAAGTATGTGCATGGTTGATTTAAACCACTTCTTTTTTTTCTCTGCCAATGTTGAAAAAGAAATCGTGGTTAGTAAATCATCTTGTTTGTTTATATTGGGGATTAAGCGTTAAATCATTGGAATGAAAAAGAAAAGGAGTTAATCGCTTTCTTTTGAGAAAATTAAAAAACTGTATTGTTTGATATTTTATGAAATAATATACACTTGCAAAGTTTGCTTAATATTTTATTATATAATATTTTATTATCATTGTTAAGTCCGATATTTTTAAAAATATTTTATAAAAATGTCATTTATATTAATACTCAGCTTTTTTTAGCAGTCATTTAAAACTATTTAATTTACTTGATGACTCAAAATTCATCGTGGACAGCAATTAAGAAGTTTCATACTAAAAAAAATCTAATTTGTATCTTTTATCTTTTTCAGGATGTTGCCTATCAGATAATTTTGTAATAGCAGTAATAATTATAATTTTATTGTCATAGTTCAACCTGAACATAATGTTACAAAAAATAGTAAAAGAAACATACATATTGCTGTGTACTGATGGTACCAGCATAAATGCAAAATGAATTTATAACAGAAAGAAAAAATTAATTTAGCTAGCTCAAAGGATAAAAAATTAAAAGGGCGCAAAAGTACTAATAATCTCAAGGTTATTTTCACAATTGAACTAATCATGAAAAATAAAATGTGGGCGTTTGAAAATTTGACTTTCTTTAAAAACTTCAAAAATTGAAAAGGTTGAATCAAAAAATAGAAACTTTTACAATCATATTAATTTTATTTTTACAAAAAAAAAGAAAAAAAACATTTAATTACAATTAACACAGGAAAAATCAAACCTTGGACTAGAGTCCTGCCAAAAAAATCAAAACCTGCTTGAATCTAAATTTACTAAAAGGACAATTCAAATCCTTAACAAAGCAAAGAGGCAAATTGTTCTAGAAGTTAAAACCCTATTTCAAAAAAATCCACGTGTTATCAAAATTAAAAACAACCTAAAATGAATTTAAACGTGAACAAAACAAGTATATAAAAAATGAAATTTAATTTCAAGCACAATGCTTCTTTCACCTAACCAAGGTGATTAACTATTAAGATCAAATCAGAAACTAGAAAACAGAAATTTTAAACTCTTTACACACAAAAAAAAACAGCCTTCTAGAACAAAATATATAATAACAGATCCTATAACTAAATTGTGTACACAAAAATTACAATAACTCTTATTATATAAAGAGTTCCTTGAAGGATGATCAAATTAAACGAACAACATTTTTAAAATCAAATGAATTTACAAAAGGCCAGCAAAGAAAATAAATTTAACTGTACTTACACGACATCGTCCAAGTAACTGAGCCTCTGGGTTAAACACGGTTGCATATATATAAAATTTACAATTGCGTGCGCTCGCAACGCAGAATTCGTCTAAGAAAATTCTAGAATATAAACTACAAAATATACAATACTGATGAACGAACATGTACAATTGAATAAATAAATAATCAAAAATGAACAATTAAATAAATCAACAATCAAATCAATTAACAAAATCTATCCAAAAATAAAACATTAATTTCTGAGAGAATTTGCCCGACACATTGATAAAAGACCAATCTCTACAAACAAACCAACACTGAATTTACAAATCCCGGGGTGCCAGACCACAGCAATATGTATAATTATCACACATCTACACATAAATACTTAACTACACAGAAATTCATTATTACTATAAAAGTAGTTCTCAATGAGATATTTTTTTAATTTTGTTTTAAATAATGACTGGGGTTGCAATGATTTAATCGAACCAGGTAACTTATTGTATAATATATTAGTGTATAATATAACTGACGAATATCTGGGACTCATTTCATATAATTGTGTCTGTGTGTCGGTATAGATAAATTAAGACGTGCCGTGTTGCATGTTTTTATAAATATCACTATTTTTGAATAAAGGTTGTTCATTGTATTGATAAAAAAAATAAATTCAAAAATGTAGAAGCAGGGAGAGCAGTATCTGCAATTCCTTAAAAAGAGGCCGACATGACGACGAAGGAGGAACAAATAGCATGCATCCAATGACTTTCTTTTGCAATAAAAATAATTGTGTTGCGCCTACTGATAATCCCCAAAAAACTAAGCCGTACTTGAGACGAGATTCAACATATGCGAAGTAAAATAATCGTAATGAGTGTAAACTCACCGCACTGCGTAAATTTCTCAAATCGTATAGGGCTGCGGCCAATTTGTGCCTCAACATGTCACAGTGCTCGCTGATATTAAATATTGATCTACGTAAAGCCTAAAAACTAATGCTGGACCTGATGGAATCTCTGAACCATCGCAATCAAAATAAAATCGGCATGACCACAATTTGATGTACTGAACTGATTATACTTATTCGCATTCAATTTAAGCTCTTCATTACCAAATTGCCATCTGGTGCATGAGACCGGCCGTAACGCAAAGACGTCCCCCCAACACCCGAAACAATGCAAACTGTTCGTCGGCATATTGAGACAGACTGCATGATGTCAAACACTGTTGGCAAATCGTTGACATAAATTAAAAAGAGTGTGGCTCAAACAGATCCTTTGAGGAACGCCAAACTTCACTAATGTTTGGAGTAAAACTTCGTCTTAAATTATTCGATCTGCTTTATGCCACTCTAGATGTTCTACCACTATATACAAATGAAAAGATCACCAGCCACACCATCTATAGCGAATGCCCGCAATTATCCAACAATACGCCATGGATCACGCAATCAAATGCACTACACAAATCAAAAAAATACTACGACGACAGAAATTCTTTTATCAGATAGTTATAGACTTAATCAAGACAATTAACAATACTTCTCGTGTGGATCCCCGAATGAATCCGAACTGGGCAGGATATATAAATTGTATTTTATAAGTAATTAATTAATCTAATATTAATAATTTCTCAAAAATTTTGCAAAGACAGAGGTATGAATATTGGTCATAATATTAACATCAGTTGAATCGCCTTTTTTAAAAATGGGTATAATTTGCCTATCTTTAGACTGCTAGGGAAATATCCCATCAGTCAAACAGCGAATTAATGGCGTAAGTTGAGGTCCACGATACATACAGAAAATATTAATAAGAAACAAGATTCATCCATTCCTGCCGAATGTTTCGTAGCCACGTCTTGTAGTATTCTACTCACCTCCAAACACATCGGTTGGCATAAAAAAGAAAGAATGCCCTTTGTGATTTATAGTGACTATAGAACGGGCAGATGATTGCGGTTGAACACTAAAATAATCACGAAAAAGTTCAGCAATCTCTACCGGAATTTTAATTTTGCCGGTCCTTAATAGATAAATTGTGAATACTGGAATTACCAGGATTCGTGATTGTTTTGATGATACTCCAAGATGTCTTTGATTTATTGTTTGAGTTTTGAATTTTATTGTTATAATAAGTTAGTTTCATTGATTTAATTTTTATAGATTTCATTTGATCTTTTATGCAGTTCGTAGAAATTATTGTCACCCCTGCATCTAGATAAAGCGTAAATTCCACGGAGGTACTCAGCGTCACGTCGTAAATCCTCAGTATATTAAGAATTGTTACGATTTGTTCTGATTAGGTATTTTTTAAGAGAAAAGCAACGTTGGAAGTAATAAAGGAAAGTATCATAATATTTTTGGAAAGTATCTTCAGAGTTCTCACAGTTATAGTAGACTTGAAGAAAATAATAACCGAACGATTCAAGCCTGAGCAAGCAAGAGAGAAAATATCGGCTCCTTGTAATAGAAGGGACCCGATATCTTCTGTCTTACTCGCTTCCGCTCACATCGTTCGGATACTATTTTCTTCAAGTACCTACACATTTGGCCAATTTTCATTGCTCATTATTGAATGAAACTGGAAAATAGCATCTTTTATGAAGCTGATAAACAAATTTGGCATTGGAAGTGGGGAGAGATGTTATGGATAACGTATTTCGAATTACATTTCGAAACCCAGTTGTAGAAATACGCCAACTTTATTTTTAGTGGTGTAATCATAGAATATTTAATTATCAAAAAGTTTCATAACAAAAGTAGTAATGTAAGATGTGTAACTGCAAATTATTTAATTATTGATATGTCTAATGGTTCACGCACCGTTTCGTGATTGACTGCAATGTTTAGAGCAGGAGCGAAGCGAGTTTCTGTAACAACAAAACGTAAATCTTGAGGGAAGCTGATGATATTGGCGGATATAATGATTATGTTTGTCGCTCTGATTAGCGATATAATAACATGCAGCTGAAATCTTCGTTCTGTTATTCGTGTAAACAAGCCGACTGATGCACCTTTGATTCGATGCAAATTTTATTTGATGAATACCGGTTTTATGCAAATTAGCTAGTCAATAATTTAGTTACTAGATATAATCAATTGTGATGCGTTAACAAAAATATTTTCTTCAAAAAGAAAAAATACAAAGAAAATCTTTTACTCTGTGCACATATTACCAAAATATATTGCTAAATATATTATGCTGTTATAATATTAACAGTTAAGAAATATCTATTCAAAATTTTGTAAATATTTGTAATATATGAAATAAATAAACTTGGCTACTGAGGAAAGGATCTCAAAGTATTGCTCATACTGACTACTTATCTGCCCAGTATGCAAAACTGTCTTGACTCCGGATGTTCACGTACTGCAATAAAAAGATTGTGAAAAAGAACCACTTGCTTGACAATTAAATAAATCTAATACTTACCAAAAATTTTGTCATGAGCTTAAACATAGGTCATTCACTTCTAAACATGTGTAACCTCTCTAATACTCACACGAAAACCTATGTACGAAAGTACTTTACGTATCTTCGCCATAAAAAGGACCATAAACAGCACTGAAAATAATAATACTTCAGCGGTAATAAAACCCGCACGGGCATACATATTTTAATGGTAACTCGACCCCATTGCCACGCATATACAAAAGGAGAGGTACAGCGTACATATTTATCGTACTTAAAAACCGACATTATGTAACAAAAAAATTGCGGTAATAGCCTCCTTGCCGATAGATCTATTTTTTTTTTAACATAGGCTTCTCATTAGCGTACGGAGAACATGAATCTCTGTAAGTAGTAAATTTGCATTTTATAAAATTTGCATGTTAAACATATCGACATAGCCTGCGACGATGGCAGATTATTTCTGCGAAGTTGGTCGCGCAAAGAATTTTATTAGAGCACGCCACCATTATTGTGCGTTCCCTTAATGGTGAACTCTCGATATCAGGGTTAATATGAATATGTAAAGGGTGTAGCTGCTGCTTTGAGGACTTGAACGTCAATATGTCAATGTTACACGTTCGTCAGCGCTGATAAGCGATTGGGGAAAGCAAGTTATTAGCATGGATTCTTTTAAGATAAAGAAAGAGGAAAAGAAAAATGGTAATGTCTTGCTTTAGATACAAGAATTTTGCATAATGTGTTCATTAAAAAAAAGCTTTATTTTACCTTTATACTCTAAAACCATTACTTTACTGTTGGACGCAACTTTTACAACAGTACAATAACTGTTTTTTTTTTTTATTTTATAGACTGACCACGCTTTTTTATTTGTGTAACATTTACATTTTTCAGTACTATACAGTATTTGATGAATAACCGAGGTGCTTCCTGTAATTGAGCAGAGCGAGGCCCTTAGTGATTGTCCAGATCCTTTTCTTTGTCATGGGAGCCATCTGACATAGAGTTCCAGAAAACCCTGCAGCCTCTTGGCTTTTTGTATTTAGTCTTCCATTTCTTTTACCTATTAAATTGATACCAGCCATTATAATAACCTAGTACTCCTTCACTAGCTTAGTACCTTGCAGATATCTAGTTGGTTGATCGAAGTAATCCTTTGGGTTCATTTTTGGCTTGTCAAAATTTGCCTGTCTTTCTCCCCTTGCCTGTCTGCGTCCAAAGCCTTCACATTTATGTACACAGAATGTGATAAGCGTTCTCTATCATCTCATTACACAGTTTGCAGTTGGAATCTCCAGTGTTGGTGCCTTTCAACTTACAGTCTATTAGGACATTTGTTTTTCAATGCGACGATGATTCTTCTGAGTTGCAGTAGTCTTATTTTTTTATGGTCTTTCCATGAATTAGACTGGTTATATTATTACATTGTTTTGCCATACTGACGGCTCTAAAACGGACTACGGCGTTGGAGCGGGAATATACACTAAGAAGCCTAAAAAAGCTCTTTCGGTAAGCTTCAGCAAAGACACGACTGTGTTCCAAGCTGAAGTTGCTGCAATCCATCACTGTGTCCGAGAGATAGAAAGATGTACCGAACCAGGTAAAAGCGTCGCTATCTTCTCTGACAGTCAGTCCACACTTAAAGCGATTAGCTCCACAAGCGTGGACTCTAAGCTGGTTTGGGACTGTGTAAGCGCTCTAAATGGGGTGGGCATCCAAATGAAAGTAACCCTAGCCTGGGTCCCTAGCCACTCGGGCGTGAGAGGAAATGAGGCGGCGGACGAGCTGGCCAGGCGAGGTTCGTCAAGGCCATTCGTTGGAGCCGACCCTCTTTCGGCACTACAAATCGCAAATTAAAAATCCATCAATGAATGGATACACAATCAGTCCAGAGAGTGGTGGCAAAAATCACCGGGACAAAGGCAGGCAAAAGAGTTCCTAAGGGAGCAGAGGCCTGAATTCACGAGAGATCTACTGAATAAAGACAGGAAGACTGTCAAAATGATTGTAGGTCTGCTGACTGGTCACTGTAGACTGAATAGGCATACGTACAACATAGGCCTGGCAGATGATGCAACCTGCAGATACTGCCAAGAGGAGGAAGCAACACCAGTTCATGTGCTGTGCCAATGTGAAGGCCTGGCGAGGACAAGGTTTCTAGTAATGGGGGAGGAGAACCCCACAGCTAGTAGCTACATAAAGAAAGCGCTCTCAAAAGATGATAAGGCCTATTAAGAGGACAAAATTAGAGAGCGTCCTCTAGGAAAAAAGGCGATCACAATAGATCTGAAAAGGTCGCGGTGAAACAGGTCGATAGGCCACCCCAATCCTGATCTAATCTATTACAATGTTTTCGTGTTTCCCTTTAACCTAACTCGTTACCTGCTCTCGTGCTGATAAGGGCACTTCTAGAACAGATTCTGGGCATATACATATGAAGCCGATGATCTCTTTTTTGCTAACCCACAGCAAAGTGACTTTATTGCGGTCTGTCAGGCTATTCAATTCTCGAATACATTCCCAAATCAGTGTAGATTGTATTTTAGGGTTTACTAGTGCCCTGGGTATTGCCTGGTTGTCTGTCCCAATATAGATCCGCTTATTTCCATAAACCCTCTGATTGATTTCAGTTGCATAGTGCTGTATTGCATATGCCCCTATTAAAAAACCTTAGATTGTCCTAGAGGAAGGGTGATCGTTGTGTTTCTCACCTCGCTCTACCTACCTCTGTTGTTGGATTGATTCCAGCTTATCCAATCCGTGATTTCCATCTCGAAGTTTTTGTTAAAAAGATATATCGAAATAATGTGGTCTGACCTTATTACGAAAAGGTAGCCTTCCACATAATGAAGAATATTGTGGTGCCGATTCTGCATATTTGCCACTTACTAGTTTTTGGAATCTGAGATGCGCCATTCCTGCTGCATCCATTATCACTAAATGGAGAGAAGTCTAGGGACATTCCATGCTCGTGTTACTCTGCAGGGCCTCTGAATTTTGCTAAGTCCAGTTATAGCTTGCTGCACTTTTGTCTACCATACCAGGGACCCATAAATGATCATGGGTCTGACCACCGTGATGTATGAACAGTATATGGGGGTCTTAACCCAATATTTTTTCATGGGTTCTGTAACCAAGATGAGTACTGTTTCCACCTGGATTTTATTTTAATGCTTTGGAGTTCTTGATTCTACGTGAACTTGGAGTCTTAGAATGACACGAAATATGTTTGCTTCATCTAACAGCTTTATTGCTTCACTTCCGATTTTTATGTTTTTTTTTTTTTTGTGGCCGTCTTCGAACAGGCGCGTATACAGCTTGGGTTTATAGGGAGGTAGTGGAAACGGTATTTTTATTTCAACTAAAAAAAAGCATGCTGTTTTTTAAATTTAAATTATAATGTCATCTTGGAGAGGTTAATTACATAAAAATAGTAAAAAAGAATGACGATTTCTTTAAATGTAAAATTTTAATTTACAACCATGTTTCGCGAGCTCATGGAGAGAAGGGGAGGGGGTAATTACTTAAGGAGAGGGGGACGGGGTAATGCCCTAATAAGTGAAGATAAAGATCAATTAGACAGTAGTAGCGATCAGCAGTGAAGTTTAGCAATCCAGTCAATTACCTAGCTTACGGAGATCATACAAGCTAGAGTTGTTTGATTCTAAGAATGAAGGGAATGATTTTAATTAATGAAGAATTGCATAAAAGATAATATCAAAAATAAGAATTGGGTGCAAGACTATGAGACTATTTAATCCCGCGCGCGAGAAATAACTCTTTTCAAATATTGTGGACTAAACTAGTTATTAAAACTACGTATTTGATACTCAAATAAGTTACTACTTACAACTGGAAGAACTACGAACAGTTCAGTTTTCATCAGTATTTAATTCAGCACTGCTCCTTACTCCCCTCCCCTGCCTACTTCGTTAGTTCTTGTGTTGTCACGATACGAGATTATACCGGACTAAACATGAGAAAAAAACCCTCATTTTCAGAATGCAACTACAACAGCTATATTTGGCTCGTGGACTATCAATCTGGTTGCCGGTGAATTATACAATTTAGAACTGTTAATAATTTAAAGCAAGTTGCGATATAAAATGCAAACACATGATTATTTTGTGACCAGCTTCATTGAGATTTTAAGAGAAATAAAACTGAAATCACTTCAATAACTTCTGTTATTTTTACTTGCAGTTCTATAAAAGACTGAAAAAGACCATAGATTTGAAGAAGGGGAGAGTAAACGATTTGAAACATTTTGCTAGCTCCAAGTAAATGTTCGATTTCATATGAATTCTATTCAGGAAAAGTATAGCAAATACTGAAGTAAAGGTAAAATACTACCAGAGTATTAGTTACCAATATTATAGAGCGTTCTAACCGTCCATACGTCGAAGTTTGTATCTAGAAAGTAATATAGAAATCTCTATTATTAGTTATTATATCTTCAATCATTTTTAATTACTTTACATTATTATTTCAATTTCAACATCACCAACTCTCAATTAAAACCTAAACGCTTCATTAATATCCCTTCACTTAACATTAGTCAATCCATTACACCAATTTATTTACCGATCGCGCTATCAAGATTGGAACGGTGATAAGATTTCCAAAAGGGTATACCACGGACTGTGCGTCGAACGCCGACCGATACACGCATAAATCGGCCGCCGTTGCCCTGTGTCTTCCATCCAGCGCCGCGCCGCGTCAAGGAAGAACCAGGGACGCATTCCCCAACTGTACAAAATCCATTACCGTTGCGACAGACAAATTACCTGGCCGTCTCATGTAATTCGTTAATAAAAACGGCGTGACTCCGGTCCGTTTAGTTGGCGATGTTATCGCTGGAGCCCGCTAATTTATACACCGTACTCTTTTGTTTAGTGCTGTGTTTGTCCACAGGGGTCCGAGGAGGATGATGGCGCTTCGGTTATTTCGGTAAGTATGGGATAGTATGTGCGTCACTGTTCTCATTGGGAAGAGGAGTGAATCTTGTGGAGCCACGATACTATAAACTATAGAAGAGTAGCTTGATTTTATTGTCTTTGCCTTGGGTTCAGAATTGTTTTTCAATTGACGGGGTAGACACCAATATGTTTTTTATGATTGCGTAAAAACCTTGATGTAGGATTTAATTTGACCAAACCATATTGGAATTTCTAAATCCACTTACAATCTTATCCAGAACAATTTCTGTTTTTACTTTCTATTAAAGAAAAAAAAAATGTAGCTTCGAAACGTAGAACCGTATTACAAACAGTACTTCTATTAGGAATAAGGTAAAGTCAGGTAAGTGTGTAACCGGGGCAAGTGTGTAGTTTGTTTATATTTATTTTTAAAAATTGAATACGACGTCCTATTGTGTATAATACTAATTGTACAAACTTCATAGTGTTTTACAAACAAAGTTCGCATCTCCTAACGTGTAAGAATATCTTGTGAATTATCATACTTATTAAACAGGCATCAGTTTACGTATTACAGCTTGGCCGAACTAAAGAATGATGCTATTAATATATAAAATGGCGGAACGATTACATACTTGGCCCATTTGCTGGTAAGTGTGTAGTATTGACAGTGTTTAAAATTTCTTTTTTTTCTAGTAAACCGTTGATAATTATAAAAGGTGTATCTATTGAAGGCTTTCAACTGAGCATTACGTACTTCTATGTGTAAAATTTATCAAAATGTCTTATTATGTGAACAGTGTTACATTTTCTTCGCACTATGCAATTTTTACTACACACTTACCTGACTTTACCTTACAACTCTTTGGACAGTTAACTGCAAATAAATCCCTGGTAATTACACCACAGTAGTAATTTTACTTTATCGTAAATATGTTTGTTCCGATGTACAATAATCCATTTTTAATTTGCCCATTATCGACCCAAAGGGTGTTTTATTAGAGAATGTGAACGATTGGGCAATGTGAATTCAATTGAAATGCCCATTTTTTGCATTGACTGTCAAATCTGTTAATATATGGAGAGATTTTTTGATTGTGAAAGAAGAATCGTTCAAATAAAGGCTAAAATCAATGCTCAATTATGTTTGATTTTTAGCCTTTCTTTCCATGATTTCTTTTTCGCAATTATTAATGTTAAGACTATAAATTTTTTTTCTTTGGGATTTCGCGGTGTCTTTTTGGATTGGACCTTATCGTATGTAAATAATCGAAAATTAAGGGTAAAAGTAGAGGATGTGGAGTCGAGTATTTTTTATTTAGAACTTGGCGTTCCACAAGGTTATGTCTAGGGACCACTATTGTTTTGTCTCTATGTCAACGATCTTCCCGAGTTTGTCAAAACGGGTAAAACTTTTTTGTACACGGATGATTCTACGATTGTTGTTGAGCGGGAGACAAAAGAGTAGCTTTGTAGTAATCTTTTGATGGCTCGTAAGGATTTTATCGCCTGGTGCGACCGCAATAGGCTTTTAATTAATTTCAATAGTCTGGATGCCGTTCTATAATAAAAAAAAGAATGAACAATACCGAAATAATATCACAACACATCGAAATAGAACATAAATATTCATCAAAAATACTAGGTGTTTTCATAGACTCAGATATGAAATGGAACTCACACATAGAATATGTATCGAACTGCTTAAGCAAATGTTTTTTATGCTATACTCACAATTGAGGGCTATTATGAAACCGGACGTTCTTCTCGATGTCTACTATGCCCAAGCGTACTCAATGCTAAGTTATAATGTTATCGTGTGGGGAAATGGTACAAACCGAGATGGAATATTTAAAACAAAAGAGGAAATGAATACGATTGATATTCAATATGAAACCAAGGGATAGCGGTAGATCTATATTCAGGGAAAACTATTTTGACATTTGTGTGTTTACACAGTTATAAATGTATTGTAATGGAATGTATACTCGAGACTATTTAAATGTAAAGTTACTATTTTACTTAGTTAAAATGTAGCAGCAGACAGCCAGATGATGTCCAGGTGATGTAGGAAATCTCTGCATTTGGCATGTCCTTCAAAGTATTTTCCTTCAGAATATTCCCTTCAGGAAGTAAAGATGAGCAGCAGTGATATACCTACACATCGAAAATGAATATTAGAATTTGAATAGTATATTTTTACAATAGATATTGACTTATCAAAGTTGGATCCAAGGTCAATTCAAATGAACATTGTTATTTTTTTTTACTGTGTATTTATTAATTTTAGTCTGATAATGTTTTTATATGCATTGGCATTCCAATTACATTGATATGTCAACAGAAAGACATGGGAAATTGCTGGAAATTGGGTTCTGTCACAATTCTATGTGTACATATAGTTGCCTACTTTTTGTGTACAGTAATGAATTGTAAGATTGTTAATTTTACATAGTAATAAGTGTTTAAAAATGTTAAATGTATTTTCTCATAATCCAGAGACACTTACCTTTATTATATTTTAATTGTAAGGTGATTCCAGAATTTTGCAATAATTATTTATTTTCATTTCGTTTAAACATTCGACAGTCCATTCGGTCACATGGGCATTCTCATGTATTAAACAATGTATATTCCCCTGAATTCGGTGAAATTAACGGATTTTCGCAGACAGTTGTACTCCTTGTCGAAGACAATCGCTTTCAAGTCGGTTAAAAGTTTTCAATTCGAAACCATTCAACAGCCAACCTTCGTCAGAGGCAGACGTGTTTCAATTTGTTTTTCGTAAAATTTAACGGCTATTTTGAAAAAATCCAATTTTATTCCAAATTACAACCTAAAAATAATTGTTAATTGTTAAACAAAGTTTATCACATAAATAATTATCCAAATTATCTACAACCTTTTTGGGTAATTTTTCTACAACGACGATTTTCCCGAGTAATGTTCTTGTCCTGATCGAGCCATCCTCCGTGATCTGAAGTACCTATGATGTACCAGGGCCCCTATCTGATACCCAACCATTCCTGACCACACCGATGTCCGTAGAATTCGTCCTTATAGTAGGTATTCCTCGTCAAATCTACCTAAAACGTATTATTTCAATTCTAATCTAAATTTAATGATATTGATTAGAAATTCCATTTTAATACGTTCAGCAAATTTTGGGGTTAGGAATTTGTTTGTATCATCGCTGAACGGTTTGCAGACACTTGGGGAAAATTTGTATAAGTTGGTACTATTCTAGGTTAATATTTGATATGTATTTACGATACGAACCAATATCCAACAGTTTTACCATCAAGGTTGGTCATTCTGATTCACGTCATTTAAACATAACTTAACTCCCGTTTGAACGTTCAGAAAACGCGGGAATTTTGAAATTTAATTTAGACGTATTCACGTTCTCGATAATGAATTTATATTGCAAAAGGTGGAATTACTAATAAAACGTTATTGTTGTTAATTAAGCGGACTCACGTAACTTATCTGAGATAAGAATATAATTGTCTGATTTTACACAGGTTCACATTTCGAACTTTGTTACTAAATAAAACCACTTTTATTCACAAAAAAAAATAATGTATTTTTTTTTAAATTATTTTTTTTAATACCGGGCTGTATGCTAGTGTGTAGCATTACAGTATATTTATAACTGTATAAAATATATTTAAAAAAAAACATGTTACAGCGCAGCATGGTGCTGATGTGCATAATCATAACACCTGAAATAGATATTTAATTACAACTGCACAGCATAATAGTAAAGGACTTTCTTTTAAAAAATGGCTTTTATTCAGTGCAGGAGTTTTTTAATTATAAATATTAATGTGGCGACGTTTTAGGGTGTAACTTGTTCCAATTTCTATGTAAGCTTACTTATATACATTGTTGACCACTCTAATAACATGCACTTATATGTTCGTACGGAGAATAAAAAAAAATTAAAGAATTAAATTATTATTAAATTAAGAAACTAATGGAAGATTTTTTTATAGAATTTTATTTCTTCCAAAGTTTCCAATTTCACGAAAAATAGATAATTTTGTATGAATACAGTACTTGTTCGTGTCATGCTCTTTTTGCAAGTCTCAGTTTCTGTTCTATTTGCGTATTTCCACTTCACATCTCATGGTTAATCGTTGGTTCCCATGCTTTCAATATCCTCAGTCCATTCGCTTTTTCGTTTGCTCCATATAAGTACATCCCGAGGCATGTTGCACCTTTCCCTTATTGATTTATTTCTTACTGTTTATCGTTTAGCGTGCTTAGGTTTAATTCTGTCGTTTTGGTAGGCATTTCTTAAGCAACTAACCACTTTATAATTTGCTTCTTGGCAAAAAAATCCTGGTTAAATCTGCTGTTTGATCAAATACGGTTAACCGCAGATTTAGAATTCTCTGCACCAGTCTTTTTAGAATTTCTCTTATTCCTCCTTCATCTATTTGCCAATTCCATTACCCGAGTGAAAACGGAATTTAAATGTTAACTAATCGCATCGAGTTAAAAGAAAATGTACAAGACGTGGTCTTTTTCGGATGAAAGAAATTGTCGGAATTACGCTAAAGCTGTGCGCGCGGATTTGTTCGCTTGTCGGATCCGATAAACGCGAATTAATTGGGAGAATCACAGACGCACAACGCATCCTCTCGATTCCTTTAAGGAAATTCACGCGCAAAAAGACGCATCAACGAAGAAAGCTTTTTGCTCGTTGTAATTTGTCATTACGATAGTCGAGCCGACGCACAGTGGTTCAGAACGCGAAAAACGCGATCGAAAACCATATTTTCAACTTTTTCGTACAAAGTTAAAATTGTAGTAATTTAATCTTGAATAGTTGCTCTATTTGATGATGTAAATAATGTGCATCTTATTTACATAAGTTTTTCTATATTTGCTTTCAAAGTTCAGTAAAATTGAGACGTTTCTGGGTATAGAAATTAGGGTGTAATTAAAAAGACTGTACCACAAGCAAATGCGCTTATTTATTGATGTCATTATAATGTTGTTATACATTGCTAAGTTTATTATTAAGTCGCATTACTTATTATTGGATAATGTTTACCTGGTACAAGAAAATTAATTGTTTGTAACAGGTAATCGAATTATAAAAATTTGCCTTAAGTAGAGGATTAAGTTTAGTTCTACACAACCCTACACGGTAATTACCTCATTTATGGGTAAAATTAGTTATTTGGCTTTGTAAATTCAAGAAAATTGACTGCCAATACTTGCCTATTCAGAACATATAAAAGAAAACCTCACTTGGCACCCGATGAGTTGAAACTCAACTTTGAGTCGAAACTTTATGCAGATTATTCTGTACGCTGTTTTCGTAATTTCTGGCGTTAGAGTGATTGTAAAAGATTCTGTTTTTGTGGCAATAGTTTTTTTGAAAAGTTGTAACATAATGGACGCGAAAAAAATAAGTCGATTGGTATTACACGAAGTCGCTATGAAGAATGACGATAAATCGACTGAAAGTAAAAAACGAGCAATGTATCGGTTTATACTGATGCATACGGGCTTGCCGAAGAAGATAAATCAAGTAAAAATATTTTGTATTGGCTTGAACACATGTTTCTTCCAAGTTATTTTCAATATTGGAAATCGTCCAATAGAACATCAAGTGTTTTTATTGAAAAGCATAATGTTTGGCTACAAGAAGAAATTATTTTTCCTGAATCTGTTTACTCAGATCGACTATCAACTTGCTAACGAAAACTGGTTCAAACAAATTCAGCCAGGGGACAGGAGCCGATATTTGCGGGCCCAGTCCTAATCAAAGGATATTCATAAGCCTGGGGAAACATACAACGGTCTTCCAGGCAGAGGTATTCGCCCTTGCAGCCTGTGCAGAAATGATTGCAAAAGGGGGCTGCATGAGGAGGAAAATTAACATAATGATTGACAGCCAGGCTGTCATTAAGGCAGTCTCAAACCCTGTAACTAGGTCAAAACTAGTTAGGGACTGCAAACAATCCCTCAATGCACTGGCACGAGACAACAGGGTGTCTCTAATTTGGATGCCGGGACATGAGGATATAAAGGGCAACGTAATCGCTGATGAACTAGCCAAGGAGGGCTCTAAGAGACACTTCATGGGCCCAGAACCCGTATGTGGGATTACTAAGGATTCCGCAAGAAGGGAGATTTGGACCTGGTTAGATAAAGAAAGTACAAAGAATGTGGAGTGGACTGAAGGTCAACTCCATACCAAAACGCTGATAGGGGATGGGGATGGTAGTTTCTCTGATAACCTACTCAAGCGCAGTAAGAAAGAAGTTAAAACCATTACTGGGTTGGTAACTGGACACTGCCCTCTGAAAAAGCATCTATACAACACAGGCCGTGTAAGCGAACCGTGGTGTAGAAGATGCGAACTACAGGAGGAAACGAGTTCACATGTAATCTGCACATGTGAGGAACTGACGGTACTTAGGCAGGAATATTTCGGGAGAGATCTATTGGAGCCCTCGAAAGTCATCAAGTTTCCACTGGGCAAGATACTGGGCTTTATAGAGAACACGAAGCTGCTCGAGTGGAAATAAGAGAATCAATAGGGATGGTACAATGAGCACCAAGCTCAAGTGCCCGGACATCAAGTGCCCACCCTAACCTGAATGAATGAATGAATGAATGAATGACCATCAACTTCGGGTATTCGAAGTCGTCCTTTAAAGAGTTTTGCTAAGAGTTCTGTTGTTATAAAAAGGCGTAAAACCGAGGAGCTCAGAAAAAGTACTTCCGAGGAACTTGTACATGCTATTGCAATGAAAGTACGAGAAAGTCGAGGTAAAAGTACTGCGGATTTGATAATTGAAAGTACTTCAACTACACCAACTAGAGGCAAACGTATAATGGAAAAATGGAGGAGTCCCGAACAAGAACAAAATGCCATGTCACCTTTAGATTGTTTAGATACAGCACAAAAATACGTTGAATTGTACAATTGGTATTATATGCCTACTTCAATACATAAAATTTTGTTTCATGGGACTTCGGTCATTAATAACGCAATTTTACCCATTGGTGAATTGTCAGAAGAAGCACGGGAAGCGAAAAACAAAGATGTGAAAAAATTTCGCACACATTTTACGAGAAAATCATCAAGGGAGCATACAAATGAGGACTTGTTTTGTCGTTTAATATTAAGTTCTGATCCATATTTATGTTTACAACATTTAACTGATTCTAGAAAACGGCAATTTAATACGTATATTTTAGAGTAAAATGTTATTGGGGAAGATGACACTGCACTGGATATATCATCTGAATATTTGCCGATTCTGATTAATTATTCACAAAATATAAAATCTAATTGTTTCTTTTCAATTTTTGGTTTGACTAAGGGTGTTGCTGCTCATGTATAAAAACATTTTACTGAAGCAAAAAGGCTTAATTTTTTTAAGAGTTTTTTTTTTTATTAACCAAGTACAAACTACTAAACATGTCAAATTCAATGCATTAAGGGGTGCTTTTGACAAACAAATACTTGGAATTTGCAAACTAAACTGTATAATTTGTATAAAAAATATTCTTGGTACTTGTATTAAGTGATATCAATTTTTCGCATTTAAGGGTTGTATTTTAGGGTAGGTTTTACAAATACGGATTTTTTATGCACAATTTCAGATTCAGCATACCCAAAAACATCAGGTTACTCAACTTTTAATGTAAAATTTGTTAAAACTAAAGAGTAAACAATTTCGATCGCGTTTTTCGCGTTCTGAACCACTGTGCGACGTTTGTATTTTTTTATTCTACTTCATTTCGGCCGAGAGAAATTTGCCGTGTATCTTGCTTGAGAGGTTCTAAAGGAGTGTACGGTTTGCTTTATTACGGTTGTTAATCTAGTTTTACCTACGCAAAAAGGAAAATCGGAACCGGGGCAAAGACAAAACGACGTGGCGACCCAATAACTGTCAATTGGGTGAATGGGATCTGCGACTAGACGTCGTAAAATAGGGAAATATATGTTGTACGTGTCGCCTCTCCGTACTTGTTCCAGTTGGATCCGAAAAGGTGTGCCGAATGGTATGTTACGGCGGCAAAGGCTGACTACCAGGACTTGGCCAAGCTGGCGTCCAATGAACCACGGTTCGTCAAGCTCAAGGTAAGGTTTAATTTTATTTTATCTTCTTTTTTTGTGTGTGTGTACGTCCACCTCCTTAGCTCCTAACGACGACTAGTCTCTCCAGCGAGCAGTAATTTACGAGCGGGTTGCTCATTCGGTGCGCTCCTCAATAAAGATAACGTTTCCGCTTACGTTGTAGGTACATGACGAAAGTGCTAACGGTTTGAAATTCTTGTAGAATGTTCTATTATTACCGTGGCAAAAATCGTGGGCGGGTGTGAAAGATAGATAACTATAATTATTGTTATATTACGGTGCAAGTTTAGTGAGGATTATTAAGATAAAAAGATAAACTGTAAATGTTATCCTTTATGTAAAGTTTTACGAGGATTTTTAAGCATCTTATAGAAGAGAACGAACATACTTTAAAATTGTACTATGAAACGCTTTGCTAGTAAAATCTTTAATAATAATGAAACAGCAGGAACAGAAACCTCCCATTTAAATGGCATGGTAGGCATACTCACTATGAAAAACAAAAGTATACCTTTAATTCTAACGAAGCTTACATAACTCAGCATTCTTCTATAATTATCACAGGGTTACCACAAATTTCTTCGGAGGGGGATCATAATGGCTCGATACTTATTGGGAGAAGTTTTACGATAAACTTTTAACACATCTGAGGCTTTGCTGTTGGAATACATTCTGTGACGCTGTGATATTCATTATTTATATATATTATATTATATATATTGGTAAATCAGTTTGTGGTTTTAATATTTAATTAATATATATTTTATATAATGATTTATATGTAATAAGGTAGGTGAAAATAGCTATTTAAATGAAGGAGATTATTTTGGTCCAGCGTAGGACAAAATACTACTTGTTGCAATATGTACATCGGTCAATTATTTGAGTCAAATATTTCTTCCCAGAAGCTGTACGATAAACTTTAAACACATCCTTAAGCTTTGCTGCTGTAGTACATTCGGTGATGCGGCTATATTCATATTTAGCTCTAAAAAGTAAATAAAGAAACATTATATAACCTTCATCGGAGAATAATTTTTGATTGCTCGCACTACCTATCGACAACTCAAATGATATTTCTAGGGGTCGATTAATATACTATATTGTGTTACTCTCATAATATTCTTCTCCTCATAGTTGTAAAAAAACCTCATTAGAAGAAGCATATTCATATTAATTTATCTCTGACAGGCCAGCCAAACACGACTCCATAAATCGAATCGTTTTGTAGTATTTTGCGGTAATATATACTTTTCGTGCTAAAACTAGCGCGACGAATTGGTGCTTCTCGTGGTTCGATAGTTGGACGTCTCTCTCGAGCCTCGCTCGATAATTTCTCTAAAAACTGTATAATTATAATCACAGACGTACCCGAGCGCGTATTACGAATCTTATTTTGCCTCTTAACCGACGTTAAATTACCTCAAATCGCTGTTATCATACGAATTCGGTTCGATCGAAACACACTTACCCGATAAAACACGCCTCTATAATGGGGTCATTTCGAGAAAAATTTCGCGTTTCCACCCCATTTTAGGGTTCGAATCGTAAGAGGAAACATGTGAGAAGCCTTTTCGACATCAACCTCACTTCCACATAGCACCTCTGCTTGGTAGCGATCGTACGAAATAGCCCAACTTTGACAACCGAAATCCATCGAAATCCGCCCCGATGACATTTCTCGGTCTGCAGTGACGTTCGCTTCCCGGCACCTACTACGATCTAATTTTCGACGAATTCTCTCCTCTTTTCGTACTTTTATCGATAAACCGCGATACCCCTATTGTGTTGCGACCGTCGTTTCGCGTTCGGCCTTTTATAATTTCCTTTTTAATCAATTCCGCCTTCGAAGCCTATTCCTTGACACTTTTTTCGCGAAATTTACACACGTTAAATAGGTCGACGCCACTGTAAAACGCCCTCTGTCGGAAAGAATCGTAGGAGCAAACTTTATTAAGTATTAACTAGATATTTCCAATTATTCTAATTTTTAAAGATAACGAAAGCTATTTCATTTAGTTATATTTCTAAGGAAATACTCAAATATATAAAATGAGGTTATTAAAATTTGTTCGTTTTGTGTATGAGTTAGTGTGTTTTTTCTCCATTATTACACAAATGTATTTACATTTGTTATTTTTTGACGATGTCGATGTCAATTTGTAATTGATTTATGACAAATATTTCTATCTAATAACAACGTTAGTGCCTACATACTAAAAAAAAAATGGTAAAATTCCTATATTAATTTCAGGCAATTTTGTGCCTCTAAAATCGTACAGTTATTTTACTTAGTAAGTAATTTTAACCACAGGTAATTTTTGGGAGGTTTTTCATAAAGCCCAGCATATTCAAAGTAAAATATCGAGATCTGGGTAACTTTTCCAATTTTTTTTCATGTAGCCTCGAATAATTACAAGTAAAATTTGTAAGGTAGTGATAAATAGGATCTGATAGGCTGTACTAGACGGCTCTAGCGTCGATTTTCATCTTCAAAACTTTAACCTCAAATATCTCGGAAACGGTTAGAGATATCGGATCGCGATTTTCACCATTCGATTCGCCGTCAAAATGCGCGTCTGATGGATCATATTAGAAGGCTCTAGCGTCGACTTAATTTTTCAAAACTTTGACCTCAAATATCTCGGAAACGGTTAGAGATATCGAATCGCGCTTTACGTCATTCGATTCCTCGCCGAAAGACGCTTCTAAATTTCCGGCACCGAAAGTTACGGTCAAGTACCGTGATAAATCGCGAGGCAAGAACTCAAAATAAAAAGACAAAAGGTAATGCACCTCCGTTTTACAAACCTTCGAAGAAGTGGGTGGATATTCGGCAATCATGCAGGGTGCCAGCCGACTCGTCGGCGAGCGAGTGGGTTGATCGAAATACAAACCCAAGATGGATAATAAATTTCGGCGCCACCTGCTTAGGATTACTTACCCTGTCATGCCCCCTGATAAGCAGGAATCCAAGGTGATAATTAAAACTCGAGGGATAAAACGATTGCCAAATAAACTCATATACAAAAAAATAAAAGAATGAATTCACTGATAAAACAGTTAAACTTTTATTAATAAAATTGTTAATAAAAAAAGTTGGTGTTATTGACATAAAATTCAAGGAAATAAAAGTGATACTCTGTATCAGTAAACGTTAATAACGACAAAAAAAAATAAGAATGAAATATGACATAAAATTCAAGAAATTAACTGTGATACTCTGTATGAGTAAATGTTAATAAAGACAATAAAAATAAGAATGAAATATTGTAAAACTATAACAGAAAATCCTGCGGTAGGATACGAACACCGAACGCTTTGGCCAACGCAATCAGTTCACACACGTTATATAAAGAAAATTCTTAGGCTAAGAGTTAATTTAAATTCAAGAAAAGTTTTACAGTTACAAAAAAATAAATTACTAAAATAAATCTAAATATTTGACTTGATTATGCTTGTGGTGAACAAACCAGCCTGTATATTAACAGGCCGATATACAATCGGTTGATGTTTTAAGTAAATATTTTGAATTCGTTAAAAGAAACTGAAAAGATATATGCATACTAAAGTTAAACTACTTTACTGAACTAGTGATAGGTAGTACCATCCGATCCTTGGTATAACATAAACAATTTACTGTATCGTTGAATAAAGTAATAAAAAAACTGAATGATCGGGGTTGGTTACTTACTAATGAAAATTTTAAACGCGGACAAAATTTACAAATAAAAAGAAAGCGTGCAACTTAGCTTTTGTTCTCAATCTGCTGTTTCGGCCATGGAGATCCTCTCCGATCTGAACAGATCGTAGCCTCTGGGCTGACTCGATAATGCCCGAAGCAGATGGTCCACTGACTTTCTAAAGGAGGTAGGTAGGATTCTCCGAAGGGACTTAAGAAGGTCGCAGATGTCCTCAGCCGCACGTGGGTGTTCAAAATCTCACATAAACGATGGGAAAATTCCAAAATTAAAATTAAAAGGGGGGTAAAAGAACCTCGTTAAATAACGAGGTGTTACAACGAAGAGAAGAAAGAAACAGATATGGCGTTGCAGACGCGTGGGTTCTCAAATTATATCTCGATTTATCGAACACATCTGCTATATTATTCACGAAAATTCCACACCAAACACCAGCGAATATACAGCCAATGAATATTTCCAGTAAACTTCCAATTAAATCCACAAATGTGTGAAAATATCCAAAAACTCCAAAGATAGGAAGTATTACTCGTGAGAACGCCTCTAAACAACCACACAGAATGGCCAGCAAGCCGGAAGGAAGGAAATACGTCACACCACCAATCAGAAGACAGATAAATAAAATAAGAAAACGGACATAGAGACGCCCTCTAACGTCGAAAAGATGTAAACACAGAATAGGGCAGATGAAAGGAACACGATCGATCGGCAAATCGAACAGATCTATTGATGCGTGGGAATCGATAATATCGACATCAGGAAAAATACAAGATAGGCGAAAGAAAAAAAAACGTAACGACGCATGTAAATGTGTACAGAAAAGGTGCAGGCATACGCCACTGATTTTTCCTCTTCTCCGTTTCCTCGCACACACATGGCCGTGCCTTAATCCGCAGTGTATGCAATATAGTACCTACAACCAAACAAACAAGCAACCATTTCCTGACTGTACAAACAGACCTGTCAAAGTAGTTAAAAAACCACGGTTAGAGAAGATGTTCGATTTATTTTTTTTTTTTTTTACAATGTTTACACGTAACTACATTCCGAACGCGCTGAATCATTATATTAAACGTTCCCAATCTATAATACAATAGGAAAACGCTAATACAACAAACGCGAATTGAAATAGACAGTTTATTATTCGATAACCGATTTCACATTGGGCAGGCAAGCGCAATGAGATCGTGTAAAACGCGATTTGTTATTTCACGATGATGTCTGTGCTTTTGCAGCTTGATAATTTATGCAGTACTTAGTAGACGGAAACGCCCTCTAGACAAAGGCATTGCGTCTTGTTTCTGTATAATTGCTGTAGATGTAGATGTTTGAAGAAATGCAATTGGAACCTTCTTGTTTATTACCGCCTCTCCATCTTCTTAAATGAAGAAGATTTGAACCGTCAGGATTATTGTCGATCCCGTCTAGACAGAGACCTGCATGGGGCAAATGATCTGTGCGACAGTAACCAGGTGGAGACGTATCAATGCGATATCTTATACCTGATGGTACGTCAGCAGAGAGACACGCAGATGGATATCGCCTTATTGTTAGTAAGGGCTTAAAACAATGGATCTCTTTTCGGGTGTGTCTTTGGGGGCGGTCACCGCTAAGTGATTGTGGTAAACGCTTTTTGTTTGTTCAAGGAGAAAGTGGACGAACACCCATGACGTCTGTACTAATTTCTAGCTTATTTAAATGGTGCATGAGATGTATGCAAATTATTGCAACAGAATATTATCACTATGACTGTGGTTGCGAGTGATTTAATTTTAAAATAATTTCATAATATTCTTTTACTGAAGTAGTGTTTTTCATCATCGGCTTTCGCCGATTTTTTCCCAGGAATTCCTAACTCTTCCAGCACTACTTCTGTTAATCAATCAACTTGTTTTTTGATTTTGTTTTTTATCAAACAAAAAATTATTCACAAATATAATAATATCATATCTAAAATTGACAATTTTATCTTTACACATGTAACTTTAAAAAGCTTTAAAATTAAAGCAAGACGTCGTTATTATACATTTCTACTTTGTTATTACGTAAAAAATCAAGAAATAAATGGCAAAAAAAACATTTTCTAGGCAATATTTTGAAATCTCTTCCCACCATTATTTTCACCATCTATCTGTTCAAATTCGGCATCCCATATATATTTATTTTAACCACCCACACTCACTCACACATCGAAGCTTTAAGCAACACAACGCGAGGAATAAGTTTTAATTAAACGAATCTTGTCCGGACGAAAACCGCCATCTCGGGGTTGCACCTAGAGACTTAAAATAACTACCGACGTCTCGTACATGCAGCAGGAATAAGAAAGAGAAGGAGAACAAGGAACAGAGATTTATGCCCTCAGTTTTATAATTATGTAAAGCTCGATTGTTGCGATAAATTGTTGCTAAGTTAGTGAGCGAAAACTCAGGAGATTTATAAGGAACTTCTTTCTCTCTCCGGATGGAGAATTCTTTTCTTTTTATTGTTAGGCGTTCGATGACCCAAAGTTAATGGGAGGTGTAGAACTAAAGAAAACAGATATACAAGGAAAGCTAAATCGTGAAAAAGATATGAAGAACATGTGAAATAATACAAAACGAAAATTTGGTTCTAAATTGATATTATTTGACGATTTGGACCGAATTAAGTATATGTTCAAAAAATTAATATAACAATTTTATGTTTTTAAATGAGGCGAATAATATCTTATTAGAGGAGTGTATATATGGTATAAGGCAAATAAAATTTTGAAATAACATTTTTCCTTTCTCATGAAAACACTCTTTTACGCAAACGGATAAAAATATAAATTTTGATTTTTCTTTTTCGTTACAAATGAATTCTAGGTTATTATTATATAAAATAAACTCCAAAACAATTAGGGCAACTTTAAAAATTCTTACATTATTAAAAAACACATTAATCAATTGATTTTGAGGCTCAATGAGATATGTTATTGTTGTAACGAACAATAATAATAATAATAATATTAATAATAATAATAATAATATATTTCCTATATAAAAATTACATTTTTTTAAAGGAATTGTCAAAAAAAAGGGGAAGGGGGTCAAATACACATGAATGTATAAAACTGAAGACGACAAACAATATAAAATATTTTTTAAAAAATTCTAAATTTAAATACGTATAATTTGATTATTATATTTGAACTTTGTAAAGTATTATTTTAAATATTTTATTACTATTGGTTCATATTCTTTGTAATATTGTAGATGTCCTCCTGAGGAAGTCATAAATATATGACGAAATATTGAGGCTATTTAGCATTTTTATTTTAAAGACCGTATTACCCATATAGCTTAGTTTATTCTTAAAATATTACATTAGAAACTCACTATCAGAATACAATTTAGATCACAGCTGCGGTGTGTTGAAGTATTCGGCTAGATCATAAAAAACGTGCAAAGCACGTTGAAATGGAAAAAAGCTTGCTATATTTTTGACTTCCTGAGGGAGAGAATTGTAGATTTTGAGACCGATGCATGAGGGCGACCTCATGCCTATATCATATTTATAAAACGGTATGTAGAAATCATTCTGTTGTCTAGTAATAGCTCTTTGCCCTTGACCGACCCTCTGAAAGCTGTCTTTTCTATTGAATATGTAAAGTAAGATATTTAAGATAAATAAATTTGTCAAAGTTAAAATCCCGGACTGTTTAAACGAATCTCGACATCTCGCTCGATATGAAAGACCGAGAGTAATGCGTAAAATCCTCTTCTGGACCGTAAAGACGTCCGGTGCCGAGGTAGACAACCCCCACAAACAAATCCCTAAGCCTCGACTCAACCTGGGCGTGATACAGGGTCAACATTTGGTCTGCAGTCAGTCTACACTCGCCAGACTTCTAAACAAGAAGCATAAAGAATTTAATTTATGAACAAGGTTCTCGCAATGCATCTTCCAACTAAGATGTTGATCAACTTGTAGACTCAGAAAAGTAGTATTATCTAAGTTAGTTAAAGATTCATTACCTAAGTTCAGTTTGATCGTATCACAATGCTTTTGTCTGTTATGAAACCTCAGACTAACGGTTTTTGATATATTTAAATTTAAAAAATTGCAATTGCACCAATCAGAAAAAAGCTTAAGAATTTTATTACAGTTCTTCTGAAGGGAAATGTCAGTGGTGGCAGAATCCAAAAAGGTGACATCATCAGCATACATTACCAGAAAATTATCCCCGAAATAACACGCCCAGGTCGCTAATGAAAAGAAGAAAAAGGATTGGTCCTAAAACAGAGCCCTGTGGAACTCCTATGTTATTCACCTTACTATTAGAATTAACAATCACAGGTGATCCGTCGGAAAGATAAGTAATTGTCACATAATGCTTCCTGTCACGCAAAAAAGACGAAACCCAATCATAAACCTCTCCCCTAAAGCCGTAATCATAGAGTTATTAAGCAAAATCGAGTGATCGACACTGTCGAAAGCCCTACTCAGGTCACAGAAGATCCCGACAGGACTCCCGCCAGCCTCGACACCGTTAACTAATTCCTCATAAAAAGAGAGGAGAGCGGTACCGGTAGACCTTCCATTAAAAAAAAACGTTTTGTTTATCGGTAATTAAGCTATTACACAGGTCAACACGATTTTTGAGTCTGAGTTCTGTACCTCTGATTTTGATTACTTATGCCAAACTAAAGAAAGAAAAAATATTTTTATCTAATAAAGTTTGCTTTTGTAGATACCAGAACGAAATTTCAACATTTATGGAAAAGTCTATTTTTCAATGTTAATCATATTTAAAATTAAAACAAGTTATGAATTATATATTTTAATTAATTTTATTATAAAAGACAGCACAAATAAACATAAAATACAAAAAATGATACAAAGTAGCTTTAAAATGAATACTTTTAGTCTTTCTAGTGTAATCGTCAGAACTTTCTCGTATGAGCATCCAAATGTAGTCACCCATCATGTTCTCATTATATTGTCCTTGATATCTTTGTTCAAAGTTCATTATATCCTGGTGGAAGCGTTCCCCTTGCTCTTCTGAATATTCACCCAAGTTATCTTTGAATTTATCCAAGTGCGCATGTAGCATGTGCACTTTGAGTGACATTCTGCAACCCATGACTTTGAAGCTGTCAAGCATATTAGAAATAAGCTCGTCATAATTCTCGGCCTTCTTGTTACCAAGGAAGCCATGAATGACTGCTTTAAGGCTGAGCCACGCTTGTTTTTCATGAGTACTCAGGAGCTGAAGAAAATGTTCACTCGCCATTATTTTCTTTATTTGTGGACCGACGAAATACCAGCTTTAATTTTAGCCTCTGACAGTTTTGGGAAAATGTTTTTAAATATTGAAAGGCTTCGGATCTTGACGAAGAGCCTTTACGAATTGCTTCATGAGTCCTAATTTTATGTGCAGTGGAGCATTAAAATACGATCAGGCTCTACAATTGGTTTATTTTTTACATTATGTTGTCCGATTTGAAACTCGCCCGTTGAGGCCATGAATGCTGCTGGTAGTGAAGTGCATCGGCTCTACTGTCCCATAAGCAAAGGTAACACGGATATTTAGTGTATCCCCTTGCATTCCACCAGAAAACCAACCATTTTGAAATCCCTATCACGGCCAGGCATACTGTTCATATTTTAAAACTTGAAGAACCATTTTAACGCTTTCGTAATTTTCTTTGAGCATTACAGAATGAGCCAGAGGAAGTGATGGAAATTTATTCCCATTATGAAGAAGAACAGCTTTTAAGCTTCTTGTAGAGCTGTCGATGAAAAGACGCCATTCAGAAGAAATGCTAGGGATTCCGATTGCATCAAACAAACCTTTCACATCATTACAGTAACACAGTCCGTCTTCCTTCGTGAAAACCCAGCAAACATTTCATGACGCTTTCTTTGGTCACTTATTTAACGTTGTCCTTGAGCAAATTCCCACTGTTTAGCCGTGAAGCTAATATTTCTGCTTTAATTTTAGGAAGGTTTAAATCTCTTATTAAGTCATTAAACTCTTCTGCATCAATGAGATGTGGTTCAATAGATGGTGTCGCGATTACGTACTCGCTGCCTTCGCTATTATCAGATAATTGTGATAGCGGTACCATCTCTTGAGTCTTCACGTTTGGACTACAAGGAACTGGAAAAATTTCACTGTGAGGTACTGGAGCAGACGTTGATGGTAGGTTTGGATACTGGATCTTCTTGGCATTTTTCCAGCACGACGCATACGTGGATTAACAACACAAAAATAGCAATCATTGATGTGATCAGTTGGCTCTCTCCATATTCTTGGTACTGCAAACTTCATCTTTTTTTTTTCTCCTCGGTACCAGGCTGGAAAAAAAATTAATATCATTCATTAACAAATGACGCATTTAATGTATATTTTAAAAATATGTAAATAGGTATACAAATGTACTTTAAATATAAGGTGTATTTTCTTACCTTCTAAAGTGTTTTTGCAGTTATTACACGAGAAGTGAGGCGCCCATATTTTATTCTGACTTCGTACGGGCATGTTAAAATAAGCTTCATAGGCTTCACAAAGTTTCTTATTTGATGATAAACTAAATTTTTTGGCTCTCACTTTAATAAACTCACCACAAACATAGCAAAAAGAGTCCACGTCGTTTTTACACATTTTCGATGACATTTTTAGGCCTCGCGACACATAAAATACGTTATTCCTCTAGAAAGCGCACTCGCATACTGCCAGGACACTCTGCTACCTCTCACTTCACACCCACAGTCCCTCTCACCCCTCTCTTGCATCATAAATGCAACGGCTTTTAAAAAAAATTTGCAAAACCACCGTATATTTAGTTTTCATTATATTAAGTACAAAAGCAAACTTTATTTATTATTAATGGAGTTCCTGTTTACTTTTCGATTTATATAATCAGAAAATAATCACTAAATAAAAGACTCAAAAAAAAAATTTTTTTTTGTTGACCTGTGTTATCAGTAATAAATTTAGATATGCGTTCCAGGAAACAGTATTCAAAAATCTTAGAAAAGGCAGAGGTCACCGCAATAGGCCGATAATTCGCCAGCACACCACGATCGTACTTTTTATAAACAGGCACGACTCTAGTTAACTTCAATCTGGAGGGGAAGGCTCCACTAGAAAATGATAAGTTCATCAAATAAACTAACGGATCAACAATAACTGACAACACCTTTTTAATTAAAAACATAGGGATTTCATCAAAACCATGTGAAGTTTTATTTTTTAGTTTGACACTAATTAAATTTTGGAGCTCACTAGGCTCAAAAGGTACAAGAAAAAGAGAATTTTCAGCGGTTCATTAATGAAATAATTATTGAATAGCTCCGCCACTTCAGAAGGATTATCTATTTTGGAGTTGTTAACAGATAAAGTAATATTATTTGAACGCGTGGTGTTACCAGAAAGTTCATTAACATATCTCATGGAGCCAATCAAGCTACCATTTCATTTTCAATGATTTTGGTTTCATTAATACAATGAATGATTTATTACTCAATAAATTTCTTGGTCATTTAGTAAATTCTTTTTCACTGGTTTGATGAACTCGTTCTTTGGACCAATTCTAATGCATTATTTCATGTGAACTATGACTCTTGCATTGTTTCAAGATCCATTTTTGTTTCAGTGCGTTATACATTTCTACTTTATATTACGTAAAAGACCGAAAAGTCAAGAAACAAATATCAAAAAATATACGTTGGTTAAGAAAAGACCTTTTTTGACGTTGAAAATGATAATTTTGGTTAGTGAGGTGATTTCTTCCAATGTCTTTTTCGTTTTTCAAAACGGTAGTCGACCGTCTACCCCTATACTAAATAGATTTTAATTACAATCGATAATATATTATCTTAATTACGCGACTGTCAGGTCGAACCATTGGGAACTGCGGATAGGTGGGCGATTGTATTCGCTTTGATATATGGCCGGTGTTTTTTTTTTTTCGGCCTGCGCCTCTTCGACGACTCCGGCCCGGTTTTACAGCCGAACAACCGAACAACGACTACGGCGTCACTGGAAACGAAACGAAAAAAAAAATTAATTTATTTTATTCGGCCCCTGTGTGTGATTCATTAGCGGTTTGTGTGTTTTAACGACTCGGCTTCGCGAATTAACGGCCGCGTTTCTTACCCCTAGACTCCCTTTCCCTTTCTATCTCCCTCTGTTTCTCCCTCTCTCTCTCCTCCTCTCCTGGGTGCTGTTATTAATATGCGCCCGACCCCGTATATCTGATGAGGATAATTTAATTGCTGACGACTTGTTTAAGATATCGCATAAGCAATAGGGGGATCGTCAGGACACGAGGTCGTTAAGGGTAATCGTTTTGCCCTGTGTTTTTGCTGTTGTTAATCGGGCTTGTTATTAAAAATTAGTACGTTTTATAATTAATTTGTTGAAAAAGATCGGTCTTTAATGTTCCTTCATATTTCCGAGAAATTTTTGCAGGAAAAAGTAGGAAGTATTTGAGCACGACGATGAGAAAAGAAGGATTTTATTCGGTAAAGCACGATATTCTACTGCGTAAACTATAATATAATATTATGGAATAAAAGAAATTCCTGGTGCGTTGCTAAGATCTTATCTCTCAAATTTATATAAAAAAAAAACACATGATATGGGATACCTCAAGAGTCGATACTGGCACCACAGGTATTTGTAATTTATCATTATCGATATCGTCCTCTTCATCCTTTCGAATTCGAATACAAAGCATTTTTTTTTCTTTGAAATTGGGAGGCATGAAAAACCCAAACAAGAGATTTTCCAATGGTAATTAATAATAATAATAATACGAGGCGTATCCGGAAAGCAAGTACCGTTTTGGGAAAAAATATAGTAAACATATTTCTTTTTGAAAAAAAATTATTGTCACAAGAAAGAACATATCTTAAACTACTTTTCCACGTAGTTTCCACCGTTGTTAAGGCACTTGTCGTAGCGGTAGATCAACTTATCTAGTCCTTCCTCATAGAACGATGCCACCAGTGATGAGAACCATTGCTGCACACCAAGTTTCACTTCGTCGTCACTTTGGAAACGTTTCCCGCAAAGCTCCCGCTTTAGGTGTAAGAACAAGTGATAGTCCGATGGCGCCAGGTCAGGGCTGTACGGCGGGTGGTCGAACTGCTCCCATCCAAACTGCTGAATAGGAGTTTGTGTGTCACCTGCAGCGTGTGGCCGAGCATTATCGTGAAGCAGAACAATTCTTCTGCTGAGCTTCCCTCTCCTTTTGTTCTGTATCGCACGTCGAAGATTTTTCAAAGTCTGACAGTATCTGGCTGCATTGATGGTTTCACCTCTTGAGAGAAATTCAACAAGCAGCACACCTTTTCGGTCCCAAAACACCGTGCACATGACTTTCTGTGGAGACATCGTCGTCTTGAATTTCTTTTTTGTGGGAGATTGAGTCCACCATCCTCCTCCACTCCATCGATTGCTGTTTTAACTCCGGTATGATATGACGTACCCAAGTCTCATCACCTGTCACAATTTGATTCAAGAAGTGCTCTCCTTCTTCACTGTACAGTGTGAAGAATGTCAACGCACTTCCAAGTCGCTTGGTTTTGTGAACATCACTGAGCATTTTGGGAACCCATCTTGAGCACAACTTGTGGTAACCTAAGCGGGCTGAAACAATTTCGTGCAAAACTGTTCTGGAAATTTGCGGGAATTCGCCTGAAAGCGTTGTCATGGTGAAACGTCTGTTCTCACGGATTTTTCCATTGATTTTCTTCACCAAGTCATCGTTGACAACAGAAGGCCGACCACTCCGGGGCTCAACGTGGACATTAGTTTGACCCTCATTAAACATTCTTACCCACTTTCTCACCATTCCACCAGTCATTGCGTTTTTCACCATAAACATCTTTAATTTGGCGATGAATTTCTGCTGGTTTCACATTCTTTGCGTTTAAAAATCGAATTACCGAACGAATCTCGCAGTCGGCGCGATCGTCAATTGTCTTAGACATTTTAAACTTGCACTGTAAACGGACAACACAACGCAGAGCAACCAAAATGGCGTCAGTTGAGAACAAACGAACAAAGACGATTAGCGCGCATGCGCGGAACGCCGATCGCAGCGCAGCAGCGGCGGGAATGCGAAACGGTACTTACTTTCCGGATAGGCTTCGTATAAAAAAATTTTGATTTTCTGCAAGATCTAGGCAGTTAGACGATTTGAAGAAACTTCAAAATTTGTTTTATATCACAGTAAAATGCCATTCGATAAGTTAAATATAAAATTCTTTGAATGGTTAAGTTTGCATGGACTATAAATGCAATTAATTGATTTGATTTAATAGTTACTTGTATCACTAGGCCAGAAACTATAGTATTCGTACTTGTGGGCCTCGGCTACAAACTGTACTGATACTAGCAAAAGACTTTATGGCCGTGTGATACACAATGTTTTTTGGGCCGACAAATCTTAATTTAGAATTGAAAATAGAAAAGAAATTTTGACACTAGGGAGTTGACAGTACAAGTTGGCACACAGTATTTTGACGTTTCCGAGAATAAATCTTTTTCTGTAATTTTCTTTCTAGTTTAATAATTATTTATCAATAATAAGTGCAATGAAGACACCAGTTCATCTTAGCATGATTGAACAGTAGCTTAGTCACAATTTATTACACATCTGTTATGCGGAATCTAGTGTGGCCAACCTTTAGTGACATTTTGCTTGAAATGTTTGAAGAACTGCAAAATGTCAGTAAAGGTTGGCCACACTAGATTCCACATGACAGAGAACTCTGCTACCGCCTCGGCCCACAAACCGTACTCATACTCGCAAAACTGTAGTTTCTGGTCTAATATTACAAATAACTATTGATTTGAGAAAAGATTTGGAAGTAGTTGAAAATAATCATTTATTGAGTAAAACGTTTACAAAATGAATTTTTTGTCATGTACATTTGATAAGAGATGATTTTTCTTATAGATGTTCTCCTGGTAAATTCCAAAATCAAGTTTAATTTTCTTTTTATGGAACAGTCTTTGAGATATTGTGATTTTTTAGTATTTTTTTTTAACTCTTTCCAATTTAAAAACATTATCTTGAACTAGATGTATTCATTTTGGTCGTTCTTGGTAAATAATAAAGCATTGAAAATTATAAATAAATACACATAATGGAATCTTTAATTGATTAAGCAATTCAAAAAATATTGCCGAAAATTGCTCAGACTTCTAAAAAAAAAAATTAGACTGATTCTGTGGCCACAGAAAACTATAAACCGATGAAAAACGTTCGATTTCTCGTTATTTACATAAAACTGATACTTTTGCGTAATAAATAAAATCAATCAGAAGAAAATTTATCGAAAATTGAAGTTATTAGCAATTGACTGAATAAATCCAAATGCCGCATTGCCTAAATACATTAATTTCTTCTATAGGCGGCTATGCCAGCAACGGTTTTTTTTTTTACTTCGACGCTACTGCAGTGAAAACTGACATCACATAAACGATTTCATCCAATTAGCTGTGGTGGAACAGTTTGAAAAAAAAGTAAAACTGAATCTAAGATACTGTCGCGACTTTCCCTAAATGTCGTGCCCCTTTGCTCAAGGGTTGGGGGTTTGAGCTACTCGCTTCTCTTATTGTACTTTTTAATAGTCCGTATTTATAAGTAAAATAAGAGAAGCGAGTAGCTCAAACACCCAACCCTTGAGCAAAGGGGCACGACATTTAGCGAAAGTCGCAACAATATTATATTTTCTATTGACCCTCTTATATATTGTAGAAAGCCGAAATTTTGCGCAGCTGATTAGGTTTCTCCAGAAGTCGCAACTTTTTTATGGGTTTTCAATTATCTTTCTTATCCTGCCGTACCCTTTTCACGACAATCGAAATTTTCGTAAATTTGTGAAAATATACAATTTACTGTTGCTAATTTACGCTAAAAAAAAATATTTCGCTAACGGGGAAATTACTAGTATTAATTTTCGCTAACCTAGGTTAGCGTAAAATTACTAAAAACAACGCATTCTTTTTCAACAAATTGAAAGTAATTATACATTTTTAGTAGTATATATAACTCCGTAGTAACATGTGCGATTTTTTCCAGTGCCGTTTGTAGAATTATTTTTTGTGACAGCAAAGGAAAAATAATAAAGCATAAAAGAAGAGAAAACAAACATCATATTTTATAAAGGTTAGATAAGAGTAGTAAAACTCGTTCTTTCGTTCGTTTAATATTTATGATATGATTACTAGTTTCGGCTTTTTAAAAAGCCATCTTCAGATCAACGTCAAAAAGGTAAAATTGTCCATTATCAAATTAAAAAACACCAAACATGAAAATAAATTAAGCGGACACCAACAATTATAAATATAAATACATTAGACACGGTTTTCATATGGTGAATCATTTGTATCGTTGTCATTCTGTGTGAAAAGTTTTCCTTGTACTTAAATTTTATATTTAATTTATATTTATAATTGTTGGTGTCCGCTTAATTTATTTTCATGTTTGGTGTTTTTTAATTTGATAATGGACAATTTTACCTTTATGACGTAGATCTGAAGATGGCTTTTTAAAAAGTCGAAAATAGTAATCATATAATAAATATTAAATGAACGAAAGAAGGAGTTTTATTACTCTTATCTAACCTTCACATATAACGTTCATTGGATACTTAGAATATAATCATATTTTATGTTATGCAATTTTAATCATTAATCTCATATATATTATTTAAAAAATTATGACAGGGCAATGAAAAAGGTTTGCCATCCCTGTCGTAGATAATAATTACTTAAACATCTGCTAGCGTTTTGTTCACATGCAGTAATTTAGTGCCCTCATAATGTACTTAAAAATTGATTAAGCAACGCTCTTAACGAGTGCTTTATAGCTCTTTTCGCAAAAAGCACCCGCCTCGAAAACTATTAACTCCCGTTGTCTTTAATGCCTGTTTCTGGCGGTCATGCGTCCACATTGCACAATTCCACATATACGTACATATGCAATTGCAAATGCAGACACACACACACACGCACACGAACATCCATACTATGTGTCTGCCAGTATAGAGGGCGCACAACTACACGCACGCAGGTTCATCAATTTACACACGTCCTGGTGGACCCGATAGCGGTATCGATACGGGTACACGGTCCGCTAATGAAACACGGCCCTGCAATCAGCTGTTGTCCTGGGGGAATCCCCGGAGGGTAGGCGGTGCCCGCCGACGACCGGCGCGCCGCATCAGCCGGGCGCTTCGTTGCGCAATATTCCGGGTGTAGGACACGGGATCCGCTAATGAATACATTCTCTCGTTCTTCGACTTTATGACGTCGCCGGTCGCAGCGGAATGATTAATTTCCGCGCACCGCGATTCAATCTGTCGATAAAGTCTAACCTGTCAGCCGGACGCGAGTTTGTCGAGCGGAAGTTGGACCGAGTTAGTTCGCCTCTCGTTTTTTCATTTTCTCTATACAGGGTGTTTCTTAAATGGTATTACATTTTTTTTTTTATAATAATAATAATAATAATAATAATAATAATAATAATAATAAAAATATAATAAAGGGACAAAGGTTGTTTTTTCATGAACTTGTCACAGTACCTGAAACAAAAAATTACATCAAAATTAGAGATATTAATGATACCAACGTGCACCTTTTTATCCGACAACTAGAAGCAGTGAACATTTTTTTTTTTTAAGACTAGCATATGTTAGTAACGGTAGCATTGTTTTTTTGTCCCTGACTATTAAAATGTGATTTCATTTTTGTAACTCCACAATCTAGTGGTCACTGGAACACAAATGATGAAAGCCAATAATAGAGAGACTATTCAGAAAAGGAAAGATTATAGTGAAAGACTTTTCGTATTTCAATATTTGTTTTTGTAAAATAATATTACAGATCAATGTTATTGAAGTGATGCGAATCCATGCGAATCATGGATACTAAATGAAAAACAAAAAATAAAATACAAGCAGCAGAAATGAAGTTCCTGAGAAGAGTTCGAGGGGTTACGAAGAGAGACAAAATCAGAAGCATAGATATAAGAAAAGACCTAAACATAAAATCGACTCTAGAATTTTATAGGAAGAAAAAGCAGTTAGAAATGGTGGGACATCTATTGAGAATGGAAGCATCGAGGCCAGTAAGAAAGATATGGGAGGCGAGAATACAGAAAAATAGGAAGCCGGGAAGACCTAGGCAAACTTGGGACGATGTGATAAGAAAAATATTACAGAAAAGAAACAAAGAATGGGTAGAAGCAAGGAAGATGGCAGAAAATAGGAGAGAATTGAAGAGGTTCGTCCATGGTTGAAAAGAAAAGAAATACTCCTACACCTTAATTGAGGTAGAAGGAGTTATTGATTATATATATTATTGTGATTTTCCCCGGGTATATGCTTTAACAAGCAAAAGGAAAATAAATAAATTACTTTCTTTAATAAAACAGTGCAATCATTAATAACATGTATAATTCATGAACAAGTCTATACAGGAAATATATAAAAAAGTATGAGAACTCTTACTCAGGGTGAGTATAGCTATTTGGGATACTCAAACAAGTATTATCAATTATCCAGTATAACTTAGATCTTTTATTCAAATATGAACTTTTAAAATCTCCCGCGCTATCATAAGGGAATAGAAACCACCAACCACGTTTGCCAATTACAAAAGCCCAGAATTTAAATTCATACGAATAAATAATAATTTTAAACAATGTTTTGACCAGATACCTCGGTTTCCGGTTTATAACAATGTCAGAGTACTCTGAATGTGATTTCCTTGTAGTGACAATCCAGATTCGCTCGTATATTCACCTCCTTCCTTACATTCAGATGTATGATTAGACTCGGGACAGCAACACATGTAAAATCCCATGTAAAACATGTACCCAGATATAGTAAACACCAAATTGTGAATTTATCCCTTCGATACCAGATATACCCCGCAATATGGTTTAATTGGTTTATTTGATGAGAAATGACACAGCTATTTTTAAGACTTTTCATCCACTATCAACACGTAACCAAGGTTTTTCATACATTTTCTTTATACGAATCACATTGAGTCACTACCCCATTCAATTAAAATAGACACCTAGGATACCAAGCTATCGTACAGTTGTCAGACGATAAATTATATTCAACTTCCATGACTACTAGTGTGAATTAATCCAAATTATACTGGACTTACAAACAGGTGTGTACATAAAATAGTAACTGCATTTCAATATGGTTGGTAGCTTTCCTCTTATGAAACACAGCAATATATTTGTAGTGTGTGAATAAAGTGAATATTATACTATAAAAGATCTTTGACAAAAAAGTTTTATAAAAGAAATTTCAACAATAATGTAATGGGCAAACTTTCATATGAAAGTTTGTCCATTACATTATAAAAATTCTTTATCAAAAATTCTCAAAGAATTTTTATAGTATAATATGTGAAGGACATGTGGATATGGATGAAAAACAAAAAAAAAACTAGACAAGGAACTTTTTAAAAAACCCTAGTTTTTCAAGCTTTGGATATCTGCCGACTAACACAAAGTTCCGTCAAACGGGGTTAATTGAATCAAAAATATAAGTTTTGCGTTAATATTTTTGTAACCTTTGAAAAAATTATTTTTAAAAAAATCAATTAAAAGTTTGTTGTCATTTACTCAACATTACCAATTTTTTTTTCGGCCAAAGCGTCATTCGCTTTACCTCATACATTGGGGTAAAGTGAATCAAATGTATAAATATTATATCCTTTTCACTTTTGGATGGCTCTGGGTAAAATGACCATATTAAAAGTTTTTTAAGATCTGATTTAGTCAATAAAAGTAAAAAATGGTCGAAAGAAAAAGAAGTAACGTATAAAAATAAATATTATTCTTTAATTACTTCTATATCTTTTCGAAGAAATATTTAGTTGAATATTTCTTCAAAAAGATAAAATGCTCATAAAAGCAGTTCTGAGGGAAAAGAAAGTCGAAAAGCAAGAGAAAACCATAAGTAAATTAACACTTGAAAGTATCTTAATGCCTATCTAATTATGCTGATATCCAAAAATCCTCTTCATTCCTTGCAAATATAGTATATAGTCTTCTTTTTTAAGTGACTCGATTTGTACCGCTTTGTAAAATTGCTCCGCGTCAATTTCAGATATTTGGGGATAGACGAAATATCCTCTAGAAGACAGTCATAAAATAAATAAAAATAAAGTACATAAATAGAAATTGGAAGTATTTGGTAATATAAAATCATAACTTATCGTCAAAATAGCCTTATTACTAAGTTTCAATATGATCAACACTGATTTGACCGATTTTTAATTAATTTTTATTGTGATTCACTTTTTTTTTCAGTCAGAGGGCGCTATCTATTCAACGTACATTCTCTGGACTTGCGTAAACAAAAGATTATTCTAGGTTTTAAAGTAATTAATTGAGATGTTAAGGAAAACATTGCTAAAAATAACGATACCGTACTTGAAACAAAAAAAGCAACGTTCTCTTCGATTTTATTAATGGCCAAGTAATAATTCTGCCACTATATTCTTTTTGCCAAAATTCTTTTCAATACCAAATGTAGGAGTTAGAAAAGTATATTTACTGTATACTAATATTTTCATACATTTAATCATCAAAACGCTGTGTGCTGAATGAATTTGAAAATGCAAAATGAAAATTAAAAAAAGAAAAATTAAATTAGCTAGCTCAACGAATAAAAATTTAAAAGGGTGCAAAAGAACAATTAAACTCAGAGTTACTCTCGCGAATTAAAACTCGAATCTAATCACGAAAAATAAATTGTGGGTGAAAGAAATCTGACTTTCTTAAATTATCCCAAAAATTGAAAACGTTTAATTAAAAATAAAAGAACGGATTTTTTAAACCAACGACGTTAATTAACAATCAAAAATTTATTAAAAAAAAGAAAAAAAAACAAGTTAATTACAATTTGCAGGAAAAAAAACCGTGAACAGAGGGTTCTGGCCTAAATCAAAAACTGCAACTGATTCTAAATTACAATAGGACAATGCTATTTCCTATCTCAAAGCAAAAGATTAAGTTGTCCAGGAAGATAATCCAATATCTTTCAAACAATGCACGTGGTTTCAAATTAAAATAAAATAAATTCGTGGAACACTAAAAATTTACAAAATTAAAAACTAAAAGCAAGCACAAAGCTTCTATTCACCAAAACCGAGGTGATTGATAAAATAAACCAATTATTATTATTAAGCGAGTTCCTTGAGGGACAAGGATAAAACAAAGGGTAATATCAAGAATAGCCCTAGTGCTCGGAGGATCGAAATGTTGTGCTGGATGGGTGTAAAGTGACTCCATAATCACGATTGGGTGTTTTTTTTGTCGCTGACCGTATTTTTTACACTTTTTCCTTTAAAAAAGATGCGATTTTCAGGTTATGTCACCACACAAAACACGTCGAAATCTCGAAAAAAAAACCGTATTTATCAACCAATAACTGTTATAACCGAGTCCTAAAATATTTCAACTAACTTATTTCTTGAAATAACACCTTTTCATGTAATATTTTTGTCAAAAAAAGAATACGTTTGAATTCGCAATAAGTGCCCTTGTTTTCTTTTATGTTGGTACGTTGGAACGTTGGTCATCACAAAAGTGTTACAGGTTCACGGTTGTTATCTGGGTTATCTGAACTGTGCCTTGATAAAACACGCTGTGTTTCTGAGTGGGAACTCATTTAAGGGTAATTCCGCTCGATACTGTTGGACTTTCAATGATCGGACGAGACAATAATGTTGTTGCAGTGCCATTTTAAAATGTAGAAAACATGGTCAGCGACAAAAAAAAAACACCCAATCGTGATTATGGAGTCACTTTACACCCATCCAGCACAACATTTCGATCCTCCGAGCACTAGGGCTATTCTTGATAAATTCCAAAACAAATAACGATATCAACTGCATTAACAAAATGGCAGCAAAGATTTACAAATTTACGTCTACTTACGCTTGCATCTGCCAAGGAACTAACTCTTACAATCTCGCCCGCTGCGTACAAAGCAAACGCGCAGATCAGTCCGCCAACGGACTAAATCTCAAAACATAATAACATAAACTAAACAAGCGAACGCAAGACATTTAAATGAATAAAATTAATTTTAAAACAACTGAACACTTAAATAAACAAATTAAACAATTAACTCATTAACTTAATCTTAATCAAAAATAAACATTACATCAGTGAAAATTCTCTCGAAACATTGACAAAGGCTGATCGGAGTAGACATGACAACATCTGAATTTGCTAAAACCGGGGTGCCAGTCCACAGCAGTACCAGTATTCTTTGTGCTCGCCACATTACGCATTACCTTGCTATTTGGTAAATAAGCGGCGCCTAGTTGAAGTATCAGCGGTACTAAATCAATATTTAAGGGTAAACTTAGAAATTCAAACCTCGATTCCCTTAAGTTTTGGAACTTTCTCGCCTAGAAGTAATGACTAAATTGAGGATATCACATGAATGAAATGATCGTTTTGGCCAAAAATTGGATATAGTTCTCACTCAGGGCTAGAGGAAAGACACCATTAGATGGTTTAGTCGGTATAATACGATATATGTATTGTCATGTTTTCGAGTTTAAATAAGCACCATGACGATATATTTAATAATATTAAAATATTTATTTCGACTGATGGTCCAATAAAATAAATGAACACTAATAAAAACACTAATACTAATTAATAAATAACTAAACACTACTTAAAAACAGTTATTAACCCCTTAAGCGATTATTTCGTATATATACGGGCCAACTGCAATGGACTATTGCTAGTAATCCCGTAAATATACGGGCTCAAAAAGTAAAATTGTCAATTTTGAGGCATTTATCCCAAAAAATAAAGATTGCTTAAGGGGTTAAACTAATTCACTTAATTACTAATATTTATTTTTATATAATATAAATAGGAAAACTGATTTACTGTAACAAATTTTTGAAGAAATTTTTCAAAGAAAAATTTATCCCAAGCAGGATTTGAACCATGCACCCACCGTCTCCGGACGGCCGCTCTAACCAATTGAGCTATTGGGACTATGCCGAATTCAAACCTGTGATTGTCGATATTGAATTCGGCCTAGTCCCAATAGCTCAATTGGTTAGAGCGGCCATCCGGCGAACGGTGGGTGCATGGTTCGAATCCTGCTTGGAATAAATAAAAAAAAAAAATTTTCTTTGAAAAATTTCTCCCAGAAATTTGTTACAGTAAATCAGTTTTCCTGTTTATATTATATTCATTTCACTGTAACACTTGCATTATTAGTATATTTGTATTAGTACATTTTTTTTATGATTTATATTCACTAATATTAATTTAATTGCTCTGATTTGTTTGGACGGCTCGCTTCGCTCGCTTCAACTTTTCACTATGCACTCTCTGGTATAGACTAGCTGTTCGCTACTTACACGTGTATATTTATACATACTGCAGTATGTGTTTGTACCTACTTATGAACTAATAAATTCAAAGGTTATTATTGTTTGTACTTATTGTAAATCCATCAATTATTTTTGTATGTTAAATACCAAATATATTTAACTTCAAACCAATTTTTTTTTAATTTAAAGTAGAATCCATAACTTTAATTGGAAAAAATAAGAATTTCAACATTATATTTATAGTCACGTGACGTCTAGGCATCATAATACTACAAGGGACAATAGTGTACTAATGAGAATGTAGCGACATAGAATTTAAGTATGACATTAATAGACTGAATTGCAATTGTTGTAAATACTACTACAATGCATTTTCTGCGAAATATGTTCCTCTTTGTGCTGTTCTAAAATGAAACATTAATTATTAAGTCGCCCAATTAAGTAAGTCTTTTTTCCGTATCAAATATCTAACGACATCCGAAACCAGAAGAGCAACCAAATCAAAAACCGAACAACTATCGCCGCTGCATCATTCTCCATATATATTTAATCTCTTTTTTTTCGGCGGCTGGAAACTACAGCCGCGGCCGGATTACGATTGAGTTCCTCTCAAGTTTAATGTGCGTGCGCTTTCGGGGTATGTGCGCTCTCCGAAAGAGCTCAAACGCCGCCGGTGGTGCCCCCGACGGAACGGCGGACCACCTAACAAAAACAAGCGTTTTGTGTTCCCGGCCAATTATTTCCAACATGAGGTGTTATTAAAGCCGCGGCTCGTATTTCAACGGTAATGAGGCAACACTGGTAGCGGCCTCGCTGACGGGGATGGATGGATGGGACGGTTGCCGCTGCGTATGCCCGCTTCGGCTGTCCGTCCGTTGGCCAATCCGTTACCCCTGCCCTCCCTCGGCTCTGACCGGCGGCTTGATTGCTCGGTGGATCATCGTTCGGGGGAGCTCACGTCAAAGTCGTGTCGCTTTATGGCGGAGAAAAACCGCTAAATGATTCTGGGAAGGTGGTAGATTGCAAGGGAAATGCTGGAAAAGGTGGACAATACATAAAAGTCTTCTTTTGACTGGGAAAGTTCTTGTTAGTGTTGGTTAATTTTTCAAAAATTGCTAAATGAGTCTCTGGGGATGGTAGATTGCAGGAGAAATGCTGAAAAAGATGGTCAATACATATAATAATAATAATAATAATAGTAATAATTTATTGACACCATAAGACATGAAAAACATGTATAGGTTTCGTCATATGTTAAGATATACAAATAAAAAATTAAAACTAAAAAATAAGAATATATATGTCTACATATATTCGTCCAAAGTATAAAAAGCACCTTTAGATAAATATTCCTTTACAGATGTTTTAATTTTTTTGATATTTTCGCATTCCTTAATCCGGACAGGTAAAGCGTTAAATAATTTTAAACCTATACATTCTGGTGACTTCTTGATTACATTTAATCTGGCAAAAGGAATGCGAAAATCCCCATACAATCTTGTCTTGTAATGGTGAATGTCACCATTTCTAACAAATTTGTCCATATTTTTAAAAACATATACACACATTTCCAATACATAGAAACTTGTAAGTGTTAATATTTTATATTCTTTAAATATATTCCGACACGAATGCGTTGTATCCACTCCTGTGATTATTCTTAAAATGCGCTTCTGCGCAATGAAAACATTTCCCACTAATGTTGAGTCGCCCCAAAAACATAACCCGTAACGCAATCTAGATTCAATCAAAGCGCAATAAATCGTCACAAGTTGTTCTGATGTTAGTACGTATCTCACGTTACGGAAAAGGTATGCCAAGGAGTTTAATTTAGCAATTAGTTGTTCACAATGACCTTTCCAATTTAAATTCTGATCAAGTACTAATCCCAGGAATTTACTTTTATCCGCTTGTGCGATTTGATCATCATCCACTCGAAGATTCAGTGATGGAGCAACCCTCTGATAATTATGAAACACAACGAATTCCGTTTTATTGTTATTTGAGCAATAGACCATGGTTGCAAAGCCAGGTCTCCAGTTTGCACAACAAATCATTGCACCTATGCTCCAGCTCATCTCGATCTCTGTCAGACAAAATTATGGACGTGTCATCCGCATAAAAACTAAAGTTGGCGCCCGCATCTACAACAATATTCTCAACATCATTTATATAAAGTAAAAAGAGAATCGGACCGAGTACCGACCCCTGCGGGACACCCAATTCATTCTTTAAACGTGTCGAGGTAATCATTTCATTGCAGCCTTCTAAATTAAAATTAAGGGAAACATATTGCTCTCTATTACTGAGAAAGGAAGATATCCATTGATGCGGTGGCCCTCTAACACCAGACTCATATAATTTATTCAGCAATACTATAATATATGATTGACGCAGTCGAATGCCCTGCTGAGATCACAAAAGATCGCAACAGGACACTCGCCCGCATCCAGAAACCCCAGGACTCTACTGTAAAAAGAGTCCATAGCAGTAAACGTCGATTTGTTCTGCATAAAACCATGTTGGTTTTTCGTAACTATCTCAAAACATTTCAAAAATCCCTGCAATCGCGTTAGAAAAGCATATTCAAAAATCTTAGAAAAGGCCGAAGTCAGGGCAACTGGTCTATAATTGTTTACATCATGTGGACTACCTCTCTTAAGCACCGGAATTACTTTACTGACCTTTAACACCTTCGGGAAAACACCATTTTGAAAGGATAAGTTAATTAAATATTGGAGGGGGTTAACAATAGCGTTTGCAACTCTTTTAACTATTACTGTCGGAACTTCATCAGCACCTGCAGACCATTTACATTTAATATTTTTTAACAAAATTGAAGTTACTTCCTCTACCGTTAAAGGAGACAAAAAAGGGAAGACTGTTGGCAAACAGCTTTTCCCTTCTTAACAGATCTGCCTTGGTTCTTATTTGATGTAGTTATTTCAATATTCTTAGGAATGTCAATAAAATAGTTATTGAACAAATCTACAATTAAGTTAGGGTCAGTAATTGTCTCGTTATTATTAACCAAGCATGCATTTGTGGAATTAGCACCATTCGCTTTTTTACCAGTAATAGATGAAACAGTTTGCCAGACAGTTCTACTGGGATTATCTGAATTCATAATTTTGTTTTGGTAAAATAATTTGTTTGTGTTATCTATTAAAATCCCCAAAATCAGAAAATTTACATTTTAGTTTATATAGTTGCTTAAGATTTGCACTTGAGTTTTTTTTATCAATAGTGATCCAGGGCTTAGGGTGTGTTTGTTTGTTAGAATAACATTTAATTTGGGGAAATGTATTTCAAAGTAAAACAAAAAAACCTCATAAAAATATTCAAACGCATCATCTACATTATTTATGTTATATAAATTCGACCAATTTTCAGCGAGCAAACCATTATAAAAATTTAAAAATTGCGTCATCATCAAAGATCCGCCTATAATATATGTCGCCTACAGGTTTCTTTTCATTCATTTGCACTAAAATCGTTTTATGATCAGAAATGATATTATCAACAACCCTACATCTCGTAATATCATTATTAGGTACAAATACATGGTCAAGAGTGGATCGTGCATTCCCCGCAACTCGTGTTGGAACACTTACAAGCTGATTAAGACTAAAACTATTCATCAGACCACTCAAATATGTATAACTACTTGTATTACAATCGATATTAAAATCACCACAAACAATAAACCTAACTTTGGGTTTATATAAAACATTCAAAATTTCTAAAATGTTATCGAAAAATATATTAATGTCACCGGTAGGCGATCTATAGCATACTAAGATAATTGTGGTACTTTTGTTATGCGAATACCTAAGAGCACATACTTCAATATGCTTGTCAATACAAAAGGAAGATAGATCTATAGTGGCAACGTCCAACCCACATCTAGCGAAGATATATAAGTCTCCTTTTGACTGGGAAAGTTCTTGTTAGTGTTGGTTAATTTTGCAAAAATTGCTAAATGAGTCTCTGGGGATGGTAGATTGCTGGAGAAATGCTGGAAAAGATGGTCACTACATATAAGTCTCCTTTTGACTGAAAAAGATAATAATCTTTATTGTCCACAGAAAATATTCCAATTAAAGGACAAATATGGGGAAAAAGTAAAGTACAGCGTTCGATAATAACAATAATACCATAATAATACAAACAAAAATGAAAGAAAAAAGAAAAGCATCATAAGTAGTGATTGTAAATTTACGGATTTTTTCATTTACCGGTAATTCGGTAAATGAAAATGAAAATACCGGTTTACCTGTAAATTACCGGTAATTTTTTTTTCATGTGTGACATTAATGGGGATTTCCCAAGAAAATAGGGTTAGAAGTTAGGCTAGAATAATACATATTTTACACAATCTTAAGGCATAATATTAGAATTTTGTAATAAATATTTGTATTTAATTATTTTAAACAGTTGCAAGAAGTAAAACAAAATATTTAAGGTTCAAATTTTAATGTTGTTTTACAACAATCTTGCATTAACGTTCTCTCATAATGTGGTATATTCAAAATTGCTATTAATTTAAATACGTGAAATGTTGTTTATATGAATACATATTATTATTTTTAAATATTAAAAAATGAGACTAAGTTAATGTCTCATTAAGAAAAACGATTTTAAACTTTTAAAAATCTTAAAAAGTTCTAGAGCGCAAATCACATATTCAACTAATTCAACTTTTTTCGAGAGATGAATAAAATCCACACAAAAAAACCATAAAATGAAAGAATTGAAATTGTACTTGTTGACAAAGGCAGGTAGGAAAAGTGGGGTGTTTTGCTTTCTACCGTCCTAGCAACAAATGAACATTAATCTCGCTTTTCTTTACGTTGCTTTTCTGAATCCGTCTTGTTTCCATTCTTATTTTCTTTTAATTTCTACACGACCTTTTTTTTTCAAATTTTTGCTTTTTTTGTTGAGAATTTTTTGATTTCTTCTCTTTCTGATAATATTAAGATAATTTTTTAATCAAAAGTTTTTGTCAGTTTTTTTTCTATATTCTCTATTCCAGAGCGTTACAGCGGTTCCAATCTCAAGAAAGTTTAAATTAAAATTAAACAAAAAACATCTCCCATAAAATTAATAAGTGTATCTGTTTTTTTTTATTTTCAATGTCCCTTTAGACCTTTAAATACATATCTATAAACACAATATTTCGTAGATAAAAATTTCTGCTATGGATTTTTCATTTACCGAATTACCGGTAAATTTTTGTAATTTACCGGTAAATTTACCGAACGTTTTTTGGTTTTTTGGTTATAATCCTTAATTATAAGTATAAGCTAGAGCCATTTTACAAAATTAAAGTTATTCACAAAAAAAATTAAGTAATAAAGGTTAAATACAAAAGAGCTGCAAGTTAAAACGGATCAGTGAACATTTGGTCGATGTTTCTAGACATATGTGTTAGGGGAGCCTTAAGTAATATGTTGGTACGAGCTCTAGGAATGGGAAAAGTGGCGGAAGATTTACCACTAAGGCGAGGTACACTAAAATCTAACTGACTCAATGGTGTTGGGTAATTTTTCATTCATTATGCATACGTGAGAAGCTTCTTAAAGGAGTAGGCCTTAAAAAAAATTATGCGGGACCAGGTGTAAGGTAGTGCTTTTGGGCTCGCTTTAGTGGGCGTAAATAATAATAATAGAGTAAATGAGCAATTGTTAAAGTCATTTTCACTTTTATTATCTATATAACTTCATCGTTAAATCAATTTAAGTAAACTATTCAATCTAAAATATTTATTAATACAGCAAGAACTATAACACTGAAATAACACTTAATGTTAACAATGTAGTTAAAACAATTATTATTTATTGAAACACTTGGGTTCATAGTTTCTTGTTGTTGCATGTAATTATAAAATTCTATAAATTCGTGATTCTTACTGGTAGAGAAAGTATATTCTGATGAAATTTATTTTCTGAAGATTGACGATATCCTTTATTATTACCTTTATATTCACTTAAACTTTTAGCAGATTTTCTACATTTTTTTTTGGAAATTTTTAGCTTATTTGCAATAGAATTTTCGATATAACCTTGTGCTACAGAAACACTACTCCAAAAAAAATTTACACCCCTTCACGTGACATCTAGTAACAAATCGGTCTAATTTCTCAAATTTTCTAACGCCTCTAATGCAGATAAGCTATCAGTTATAATTCGCACGTCCCGTATAAATTTTTACTCGCATCTAATATAATGTACTGCCTGGTTAATTGCAACTAATTCTGCCTGAAAATTTTTGCAATGATCCCTTATTATAAGCAACTAAAGCCGCCCCTGTACCACACTCACCATTCGACCCATCCGCAAAAAGTTCTAAACCCTCTCCAAAAGTGCCTACTTCATTTGTTATAGGTAATACTTTTTAATTCCGCGGGATGAATTCAGCTCCCTATATCTACTCACCTTTCTAAATCGCCTGATTCTAATCTAATTCCCGTTGCGGTAACCAAACCCTCAAATCCTATTTTATTCACGAGCCTACGAAATTTTATAATCTCTCAAACGGAAATCTACTGGTAATTTACCCGAAATAACGCACGCCGCGTTTGCCGAAATAGATGAATACGCGTTCGCGTATTTATAACCGTCGACAATTTTTGCGCCCCGATTAATTGATTGTTTCCTTAATTTTACAAGCGTCCACACATAAACTCTCACTCAGTAAGCGATCGTAACATAAAGCCGGCAATGCAGTCACTGATCTAGCTCGTAAAAATTCACTGGATTACCAGTGCCGCTAGGTTTGCTCGTGTAAACGAGAACACACCACTGCATAAGATCGTTATTCCAAGAACGACTTGCTATGACGTAACAAATTTTGTTTTGTCAATAAAAAAATTAATGATCTTAAGCATGCCTAATGCTTAGCACTCTCTTTTTATAATTTAAAAACAAATATTTAATTTAATCAGTTAAAAAAATCACCCTCATGCTTCCCAATGTTCAAAAAAGTTCATTACATTATTTAAAACATTATAAATTGCGTTTAAAAAGAGTTAATATGATTAATAAAAAAATCATCATAATAACAAATTAATGTATTTCTGCTTTTAACTGCAAGATTTTTTCGCAAGAAAAATTTTTCTCCTCATGCAGGTTTCGAACCTACATTCCCTCGTTTGCCGGACGAGCGCTTTACCAATTAAGCTAGTAGAGGATGAGGAGGATCAATAAGATTAAATAGATAATTTTTTTTTTTGGGAATAATTCCTCCTAATCATTGCAGTTAAATGCAGAAATACATTAATTAAAAATCATCGTAATGTTAAAAAAAATTAATCAATTAAAACATTTTTGGTCCTCCCCCAACAAAATTGTGGGAAATAAAATATTTCTTTGGTTTATTTTTATTGTGTTCCGGCAGTACGGCTGAGAAGAAAGGGTGCATCATTGCCAATCTTGAAAGTCAAGCAGCAATATGCGGTACCGGTTGTTGGTTGGGTCACCATTCGGACAACACTTCTCTGTGGCTCGGTGTGTTCCGGCACTCTAGCCAAGGGCCTTCAAGGCCTGTAGTGCTGAGTTATTATTATTATTTTTATTGTAACGGTCCCTAGTGTAAAGCATCCTTTCTGTCAGAGTATAATCTATTTTTCCAAAAAGGGAGGTAAAACCTAAAAAAAGAAGATCAAGCAAATAAACTCTATATAAAATATGTTTTCAGAAAATTACTAATTGGGTAGGACTAATTATGGCTTAGAATTCTAACACTTTCGTTGTACCATCTTTAGCAAAATAAATACGAATCTAAGCTTAACAAATCTTCGATCATTAATACAATCAAATCTACAATATACTGAAATAGTAATTATTATTAAAACTATTTGCAAACAATTCCGAATTAGGCATTGCTCGGTACGCAGTACTTATAGTTTCGGTTGCATATATAAATAATCGAAGATTTACCGAGCTTCAATTCATTTAATTTGTTAAAAATGGTAAACCCTTATACTTACTAAAATTATACTATATATTACTTACACCTACGTGAAATGATACACAAAAACGTATTTCGTTATCCACGTTCTTGATCTCGTTTCTAAAAAGAAAAATCATTACCAGCAATAAAACACGCATATCTTGGTGGTCACGTTAAAAATTTATTGCTTATAATGCGTCCGAAACTGCCACACGAACTTATGTAAACGCGTAATACACATTATCATAGCGACAAAAAATAAAGAATCAGACAGAGTAACGTGTAATTGCAGCCGACGACATTGACTTAAACGCATCTGTACGCAATGTTTTTCGTGTTTCGTGTGTGCCATTAACCTTGCGCCACTACACTAGTTGCTGAACGTGCATATGTACGTATGTACAACATAAGTTTGTAAGCTCTGCGCTTGTCATTTGTATAAATATATGGAATACAGAAACGAGTTGCGATGATAAGTAAGATTGTTGCAGGTCATGGCGTTCGATGAGTTATTCAAAGTATTTTTGGTGTTTTTTCTGTCTTTTTAAAATATGAAGTTTGTAATTTAAAAAAGGTGGTTGCGTATCGAAGGAAAGGCAAATTCTGTCAAACTTGTAAATACTTGTAAGTTAGCAAAACTGTGAAAATGGATAACAAAATAGTTAAAAGATGTAAAACATCTTTCATTCTCGTTTGAAGTTGTACCACCATGAGACATTATATATTATTCTTCTTATGCTTTTATATTTGGTACGTTTTAAGTAATTTCATTTTGTACCCTTTATCGTATGCATGTAGAATTTTCAAACTACTGTTATTACTACTTTTGTAACCTGTATCTATAATATTATATATACATACATTTGTTAGAAAAAGACTAAGAATACAAGATCAATTTTCACCTTTTTTAAATCAATTTTTACTTCAATATCTTTTATTTTCAACATTCCTGATACTTTCATTGACCTTTTAATCTTCATTAATTCATTTCTTGAGAGTATCTTTACGATCACTTACATATATAAAACTTGAATATACGTCTCAGTAATTGTTGCTTCTCCTTATAGAATATTACTGTTTTAGGTAATTTCTAAATTAAAATTTTAACGTGTTTTTAGTGTTTTTTTTTTAATTTTTTGATTAATTTTTATTTTATTACTTTTATTTTATTACCTGTATTTGGTAAGTAGCAAGCAGTATGATTGATTAGTACGATAAAGTCCAGTATCAAGACTATGTACTTTGAGGTAGGAGAGATTCTAGCTACCATCAAGTTTCATATTTACAATGTTAGCCGGTGTTCCACAATGCCATGCCAGGTCAAAATAACATTTTTTTTATACGTAACACCCTGTATTTTACTTTTAGTTTGGTATACTGCCTTCACAGTTGCATAATTACAGACTCTACTTAATATTTTTAATGCGAAGCAAGCACCACCGAGCCTGCCACACACCTGTTCTATGCGGTGGGAACATCTAAGTGTGTCATCTATACTGACTCCCAAGAAACGACAGGATTTTGTTAATTTTATTTTATTGTTATCTAGAACAATATCAACTGGAGTGTGTATAGTTTCATTGATTTTAAACAGAATTTTGTTTTCATTTATTCGTAAACCATTCTCTTTAAACTATTGTTTTACAAAACGATATATATCTTGTCCAGTTTATATTAAGGATAGAAAATCAAAACCACTAAACAGCAAGTTTGTATCATCTACGTAATTAATAATTTTTTGATTGTTGCATGAAACATTTACAAAAATGTCATTTATCAAAATTAAAAATAAATATAGCCCTAGCACGCTACCCTGAGGAACACCAAAGTCTGTGGATAGCGTACATCCGAAACACTGTTTATTTTAACTGCCTGTAGTCCATTGGCTAAGTATGCCTTGAATATTTAGGGCATGCAATAAAAATACATTGCTAGCAGCAAGAGTTTATCATGAACGTTTTCTTGAGAGGCGACAACCTACAAAAGCAAGCTTTGAAAGATTTATGGATCGACTTAATACGACTGGATCAGTTAGCTATGAAAAACATGAGTGAAGAAATACTATTATGACAAAGGAAAACGAAATGATTGTGTTATCGACAGTTACCGAAAACCCACATACAAGCTTAAGGAGTGTTTCCAAAGAACAAGAACTCAGTTCCTACAGTGCGCAAAAAAAAACCTTTTTAAAAATAAAATGTATCCTTACCACACGCAATCGCATTAAAAATTAACTGATAATGATTTTTAGAACTGATAATGATTTTTGCAGCAGAAGTTAGCATTTTGTGAATGAGCCCTACAAAAAATTAATCAACAAAGAGACTTTTTTAAATATGTATTACTTGGAGATGAAGTTACTTTTTATAGAAATGGTTGTGTTAACAAGCGCAATTACCACTATTATTCTACAAGTAATCCATATCACATTTTTACACACAAACTGAGTATGGTAGTTAAATATGTTGTAGTTTATAAAACACCTCCAATAACAAGGGATATTGCTGTAATTAAAATTTATTGCATTTATCGAAATGATATTGTTTTGATGTTTTCAGTATTTTTTTCTAAGATCTATTTCGAAATTGTCAATTTTTTACAAATAAATCATGCCTAACTCATTCCTAATTGGTAAATATTTAAATACAACCTCATCAACACTTTGCATACAAAAATGAAAATATCCCGAATACTAATAGTTTTGGATTGGATATTTTTTTGTTATACGGCTGAATTTTGAATTTTAGATTAAAGTAGATTAATTAAGTTTCATCATCAGTTGCTGATTTATATAATATTTATTAGTTACAGCTGTACGTGAATACAGAAATGTATAATAAGGACATTATACATTTCTGATGAAGAAATTATAAATAAATCAACTTCCAAAAGTTAAGCATCATTAGAATATGTTCACAAAATAATTCCCTGAAATTTATTTATAAGTCTACACAACCATTTTCTATCACCTGAAATATGTAAAATCACTTTACTACTAGGCAAACTTCATATCTTTTAACAAACCTAAGAAAGGATCTCAATAAAAATGATATCTAATGCACTTTTATAAACAATAGAAAGACAACAAAAATGGTCTTAGAAACTATTCCCACATCATGCATTTTTGTCCCTGCACTATATACCAAAAAAGTTATTAACGATAGCAATAATTACTAAATTAATTAGAGATAACAATCACTTCCTTAAGCACTTAACTTATAAGCAATAAGAAAAAAAAAAAACTAACCACATATTCGATCGTGCAGCACAGGCTCTAATGACCTGCATATTTCGGGCTCTAATTAACGTGTAATTAATTTAGCTCTGGTACACAAGCTGGAATGACAGTGCGTATTTTTTCAATTAATGCCGAGGATGAAGAGATGGCGTGCTTCTCTTCCTTGTGCTTCGCACGGCTTTGTGCCGGCGATTATGACCTAGGAACGTCGTCGAAATGATTTATTGCCGACGAAGGACGAAGACCAAGACACGTCCAGGCCTAGTTGTTTGGTTAATTTAGGGCGGTGATGAAATTTCGATTTTGGTAGGCGCGTTTAATTGAAACGTCACGAAGGTGATCGTCGATGAGAAGTGAACTTCAGTACTTGAAAAGTGGAATTAATGAAGACGTGTGTTCAGAATTGGGTTGCAAAAATCCAATATGCGATGGGATGCTGCAATTTGATGCCAGGATGTAGCACTTTGTTGTGCTGAAGAATTTGTCATTTATTTTAATTGCATTAATGACGTTGATGAAATTTATGGGGCTATTAGAAAAAAAAAATATGATTAAACAGCGAATTAAGGAATATTAGAATCATTTCACACAGTGTAAAAAAAATAATTAAAACATAATCAAAATCAAATCTTAACGGTTACAGAACAAGGGAGAATAAATGCAATCGTTCAAAATATACGTCGATGAAGAGACTTTTCTTTTTGTAAAACGACAAAACTATGTGAATGCCACAGGTAAAAATAAACATGAATATTAAAATGACAGAGGTAAATTTCGACAGAAATGAACCAACTAACAAACGGTCGCAATTAAAATTATACAATAAAAATTATTGTCAGACAAGTATGGTTTCACAAACACAGCGAAAGAGTAATTAATGTTCAAGACGTGAAAGTATAAAATGGAAGGAGTTATTGATGGTATCAATTTTAAAATTGTAGTTATCAGAAGTTCTTATATGTAGCAGATCAGATATTAATCTCCTCTGAAAATTGTCTTCGTAATCAAGAATTTTAGTATCATACAGAAGGACCGTCCTGCAGTAGTTTTCCAATTGAACAAAAAAAAAGACTTTGCAAAACTTGGTTTAGGGATTAGATTAGATTAGGATTGGGGTGGCCTATCGACCTGTTTCACCGCGACCTTTTCAGATCTATTGTGACCCCTTTTTCTTAGAGGACGCTTTCTACTTTTGCCCTCTTAATTAGGCCTATTATCTTTGAGAGCGGCTTCTTTAGGTAGCTACTAGCTGTGGAGTTCTCCTCCCCCATTACTAGAAATCTTGTCCTCGCTAGACCTTCACATTGGCGCAGCACATGAACTAGTGTTTCTTCCTCCTCTTGGCAGTATCTGCAGTTTGCATCATCTGCCAGGCCTATGTTGTACATATGCCTATTCAATCTACAGTGACCAGTCAGCAGACCTACAATCATTTTGACAGTCTTCCTGTCTTTATTCAGTAGATCTCTCGTGAATTCAGCCTTCTGCTCCTTTAGGAACTCTTTTGCCTGCCTTTGTTCCGGTGATTTTTTCCGGCCACCACCCTCTGGACTGATTATGTACCCACTCATTGATGGATTTTTTAATTTGCTATTTGGTAGTGCCGAAAGAGGGGTCGGCTCCAACGAATGGCCTTGACGAACTTCGCCTGGTCAGCTCGTCCGCCGCCTCATTTACTCTCACGCTCAAATGGCTAGGGATCTGGTTTAGGGATTAGGTGTAGCTTTTGCGATAGAGGAACGAAACTTGGAACATAAATATAATTATTTTTTGACATAATCAATAAATTTTTGTCACTTCCGGCTCAACTGGACGAGATTCCATATGTTTCGCCTTTGGAGGTGCCTCACAAAAAAAAGTCCAATGGCCCTTAGTACCAACACGTTAAGCGTGGTTTAATTTTAAGAAGTAACGCTTAGAATGTGACACTCACTGTAGCAAAAATGAAATATCCCTTCACCTTCAAAGTGTCGCTTGAAATTAATTAAACCACGCTTACGTGTTGGTACAATAGGGCACAAGGAAGTTAGATTCAGTGACCTGAGATGTCTTTTAATTACATCGGCTTAAAGGAAATAGGTGGTATTTCGATGGTATTTCTAAATTATCAAAAAAAAAAGATTTTTTTTATCAAAATAAATGACAAAATTGGTACAGTTGTACTAAAAATATTATTTCGAAGTAACAAAAATTTGTTGATTATGCCAAAAAATATAAATTTATGCCCCATACTTACTTTCCAAATTTTGTTTTTCTGTCTCAAATACTTAGGGCGAGTCATTTTCCAAAAACACCCGTATGTAGTAGTACTAATACCGACTTATTTGATATTGGATACAGCATTATAGTAAAGTTTTTAGTAGGTATTGGATTGGACATGGGAGATACACCAGCAGGGTAATGCATTGAAATATTTATCGAGTTACGGTTATCATTAAGCCAGTTGCGAATTCTTTGAATTTAGAAAAACTTTTATATTTATTTAAACAACAATTGAAATTTTTGATTGTTTAAAATGTAGTGACTAGCTTGTTTAACCTAAATTTTTTTTTTAATTAACGCATATCTAAAGTTTTTGCTAACATGAATGTTTGAAATAACAGAGAAAACTGTTTTAAAATCCAATATTGTCTCCGATAAAAAATAAAAACCTTGATGATGGCTATGAAGAAGCGAAACGTCATATGAAAGTTCTTATTAAATTATTAGATAGAAAATTGAAAATGCAATTTTTAAATTAAGAATAATTTATCGTAGAAAAGTGTCATAAAGAGTACATAAAAAAATTATATTTACAGAAGGAGGATACACCTAATAGGTAAACAAATGTTGCATCTTACCGTAATTCACTGAAATATTGGAGCGTTTTCTAGTAAGTCGTAGGAACGGTAACATTCTTTAACTTGTTAGAACTAATGGCCACTCTGGAGCCTAACTGGAGCTAAAAGAAAGAAATGAGCCTCTAAAATTAAAAAAAAAAAAACACACACAAACGTTATTTATAACAGGCCTATTTGTATTATAAATTTTGCATCTCGAGTGCATAATAAAGACTAAAATTATTCAATATTATCAAATTTAAACCTGCGCCCTATATTTATACCGATCAGTTAGAGCAGAGACAAATCAGTCTCACTCAATTTTGATTTGTCGGCCGTTAGCTCCTTCTCTTCATTCCAATTCACATTTATCTAGTATTGAAAATTGACAGTGGTTCTGAGATTCAAAAAAATACGATCAAATGAAGGAACATTATTTTTTTGTGTTAGGAATAGTATATTTTAAACCAAGGGAGGAAAGTGCTCTATTGCAGGCCGCGCGCAAATATTACTAACCGAGCCGAAGGCATGCAATAGCACTTTCCTCACGTGGTTTGAAAACTATTTTTTTCCCAGCAAGTCCAATTTTAACTAATGTTAAATATGTAAAAATGTCTAAAAATAATGAAGACATACCTGTGAGTGACATGATAGATAGTAGGCTTAATCTGTCAAGTATTTTTTGAGAACTGTCAAGTTAGCGTCGTTTTAAAAGTATTTAATAATAATTTAATTGAAATTTAATACCTAATAATTTAGCAATTATCTCATAAATGGACTCAGACTGAGTCGAATGTACTAATGTCATCTATCAATAATGTCACATATTATAAGATGTACAGTTTCATCATGTCAATGTTACTTACTTTCCTCCCTAGTGAGGAAAAGTACAACTTTTCGAAGGAGTACCGAAAAAGCAGACAAACTTTTTCCTTTGTGAAAATTCTTTTTATAGAAGTACTAAATAATCCAAATTAACAGGCATTCAAAATTGTATTTGAAGCAGACTTGGCGTATTTAAGAATATAGCAACAAAAGTTTCTGTTGAGATGGTGACTTGATGGTCGAGTTTAAGTCAAAACTCCGTAAAACATTAATGATCTGAATAATAATAAAAAAGAAAACACCCTGCTGGGAAAAAAGAATTTTGTTAAACTTACAATAAGAATTGCTTTAATTTTAAGGTCACGTAACTTGAATTCAGTTATTTTTATCATATGGTTAAATTGAAATTAGATGGTGACGTTAGGAACTTTAGACATTTCGGTATTCAAAAAAATGTTTGTTTTTAATGCCCTCGAACCCTTTCTGGTCAAAGTTCAGAACATTTTTTTTAACAAAAGAAATCTTCACTCATCAATGTACATATAATTGCTTTGCTTTTTATATCGTTTCTAAGGAGATGGATTCTAGGTATTCGAGAAATTCAAACACGGATAGAAAATTGCTTTTAATGAAAGGTCGTATCTTGGGGTAAAGAATAGTTTGCGAACAGCTTATGTAAAAATATGTTACTATTGAAATTTGCCCTTCTAAAAATCGTAGCTGAATTCCCTTACATATTCATCTTTAAATAATTTTATTGACTATTTCCTAAAAGTTGACAATCTAAATTAATTCGAAATAATAGCTGTTCAGACCGGACCAATACGTAAATTAAACAGCAAAAGGAATTCAAAGGTGTTTCCTAATAATTCAGTAACATTATATAACCCAACGGTAATTTATCAAGTCCACTTTAAACGCACCAAAAATACTTTAAACGCTTACATTACAGTTTCAAGTTCGTCTTTCTTCAACGCGTATACACGAACAAGACGGAGTCTTACCATACTCCTTCTCCGACCAATACATCTTTTTAATCGCCGCATCCAGTCCCATTAAGATAAAATTTTGACCTAACACGTTCGGGAACCGATAGCGAGCCTATTATAAATTAGAGACGAGAGCAAGGAGTCGTATATGGGAACACCTACGAAAAAGGGATCTTCGCCGGAACGCAAATTAACCCGTATGGTTTCGTGCGGAGAGGCGCAGAGGAAGCCGCCAATAAATCTCTTCGGTATTCCACTTTGTAAGGATGTCATCGTGGTGTATAGAAAGCGAACGGGTCCGTCTTTAAAGTGGACTCTGCAACGGAAAGCAATAAACATGTCGCTTTTACGGGATGCTGAAAGTACTCTTTTGACTACTGGGAAAGGGGACAAATCGCAAAATGAAAAACACGTGTCCTATTTGCTTACATACTTTGGCATGTGTTAGGCATAAGTGGTAAGTGGTTGGATCTTTTCGGTGTCATGAAAGTGTTGGAGCTAATGAGAGAATGAGGGCTATAAGATAAGAAAATAGCAAATAAACGAAGGAAATACCCTGGCTAAAAAGCCTATTGAATAAACGGCTTACATTTAGTAGCAATGTATACATAGTTTTATTTATTTAACGTTAACCACAGAAGTATGTTTTTTTTTTAGAAATATGCATTCAGGTTTTAAAGTTTTAGCATTATTACACTGAGAGAAATGAAATGGTTATTTCAACATTTTTCGTAGTTTCACGAATTTGAGCATTGATTTATTTAACCATATTGCATTTAAGTGAATCATATGCTCCTATTTCAAACAAACATATTTATATTATGGCACACTTTAGAATTAATTTAACAAGATTATAGTGTTCAGGCGTAACCAATATTTTATCTTGTTGGTTTAATCCCAGAAATTGTCGATTTGACATTTGAAAAAGGTGTTCTTTAAACATTTACTATCGGTGTTAACTCAATGAAATGTAATATTTAATACTATTACATATAGGTGATCGCACATGCGTATAGTCAGTCAGTATCCAACCTCCGTAGCAATGAGATCTATGTTTGTAAGTTTCTGTAACATTAAAATAGAATAATAAAAATAATCAAAACCCATCGCGCAGTATATATATATAACATGGAGCAGTCAGAATAAAAAACAAACAAAATACAAAAAAAAAATCAGTGAAAGGAAGAAAAAGTGCAACAAATTATAAAAAAAGAGTGCCAGAAAGGAACAAAACAAAATGGAGAATATATCTCAACCCAAGAAGATTAAAATGGAGGGCGACGTAGTAAAAAATTGGAGGCAATTCAAAGAAGATTGGGAATTATATTCTACCGCGAGTGGTTGCAGTGGGAAGACAGCCGAAATACAAGCAGCGACGCTGTTACACTGGATAGGAAAGAAAGTTCGAGAAATTTTAAATAATATTGAAATTACGCTGGAAAACACATCGATCGACAGCCGGATGCAGGGGCAAGACAGAAGATACGTTTCACTCAAGGGGCGCACAAGGATGGAAGATCATTGGAAAGAGGTGTCGGGCAAATTCAAACAAGATCGTTTGTAACGGATTCGAACAATTCTAGAACAGGTCGGTGTACACGTTGTAATTTTACGCATGCGCAAAACAGTTGTCCAGCTTATGGTAAAATCTGTCATAAATGCAATCGTAAAAATCATTTTGCCTCTAATTGTTTAAGTAAATCGATTAATATGATAAAAACCAATTCCGTTGAAAATAATGATTATTTGGTGGGTAGTATTACGAAATCGGCAAATGCTGATAACGAATTTTGGTTAAATGTTGTTATTAATTGTTTATTATGAAACGTTAAATTGTACTTTCCTTTCAAATGTATGAATAAAACCTTTATAATTTTTTAGTTATGTTATTAAGCTACTATAAGTTTAGTATAATACCGTAAATGTTTGATGTATTTTGAATATATTGTCATTGTAAAACGTTTTTTGTTGTTGACTTTACCTGCAGTTAATTAGTTTAGTACGAAAAGTATTATATTATATAGTATGTGTCTTTAACAGTGATAATTTCCAATGAGATTACACTATCCCCAAACTACTAATACTTACCTTTCGCTCGAGGCAGTCTCCAACTGCTTAATCTCATAAAATTACATACATATTTTCCAATTGAAGATCTATAACACAGGTGATAACCACGCTGTTCTTACTACGTGACGTATTAATGGAAGTCCCGAAGATATCCATACACATCTGTAAAGGTAGCCTTGGAACTTTATGGGCAATGATAACATTCAGCGCACAAAAGCTTAATCCGTTGATATCAATGTGTTCCTTCTATTACCTACTATAGTCTTCGTAATTAGGCAATATATAGCTATGCGTTGCTATCAATGGACTAATTGCGGAATGTGCGGGCGGATTTTTAATTTCATCAATAGATCCAGCGATTACAGTGTATCTCTGTTTATTACATTAATGATACATTAATCGATGGATGCATCGATGAAATTAAAAACTCGCCCGATCACTAACGTGATTTTAAACAAAATCGAAAATAGTTCCAATAACAAGAAAATCTTTTTCGTATAACCACCTAAAAGGTGTTGAACTACATGCAAATAGTCATTCGATGAATACTACAGGTGAAATGAAATGAAACAATATAAGTTTTGAATCAACATTTTATAGAAATGTATAACAAAATTTATTAATCATTAAAATAATACTGTACCAGTACTAAACCGATATTATAAAATTATAGAGACAATTATTACTTCGTGTGTCTACAACAAGTAACTGTGTTGGGATAATGTTGTTGTATTATTCAATTAGCAGGTAGAAATTGTTAATGGAAAATTAAGTACATGTTCAAAGAATCACGCGTATATGTTTCTTATAACATTTATTATTATTCAGTTAACGCAATTTAACATTTTTTTTTACGTATTGGATTAACACTAAAATATCATTGCTCATATTGAAAAAGAAAAAAAGTGTTCAATACACCATTTTATTAGTTAATACAACACTTTTTTTCTCTCGGTGAGTTACTGTGCAATAATATATTTTATGTTTACTAGATAATATTATCTTAATTTACTGTTATTTCTTAATAAATATTTTTTTCTGCTCTATTAATCTATTAACGGTTAATGGACTTTTGGCTTGAGATATTTAAAACTAATTTATATCACAAGACGATTCGACTTTACTACAGTTATTATTTTTTTTATTCCTAAACGGTTTTTCTATAATTATTATTTTGGCACGTAATAGACTTTTTGTAACTTATACTCCTTAATTATGATTCCAAATGGTAATTATAAAATCATAAAGAACCATTCAACACATGCCAAAACAAAAACAACTCCCAATATTGTCTATGACACCCCAATATTCCCTTGTATAGAAAAACACTAAAAACAACCGCATTACTTCGGATATTGTAGCTGTGGGGGTAGGCATTACCGTATCCGTTGCAATCTGACACCGAGCCTGGCGCCTGAACCTCGGACCAGATCTTCAGATTGCGTCTACCGCAGTCTAGACGTTAGGGCATTAGGAGAGCGAAGGTGCCCACGTCAAATCGGCGACCGGGTTGCGTAGTGACATTTATGCGAAACTCGATACGCGGTTATCTGTAATGGAGGAGAGATAATTTTTAAAAATTGCCGGACCGTAACGTTTTAGATTTTTAAATGGCAATTTTTGAAAAATGGGTCCATAAGAAGAACGGCGTCCTCAGTTGACAGGTGAACCGGGGTGGTAATCTTTAAACGTAAATATGTTGAGAAATGTGTATTCGGTTAACTGGTAACAGTAATAAATAGTATGGATACTGATTGGTAATTATAATTCTTACGGGTTACCTATGCACCAAAGTTTCCCGAGATATTTTTTTCTGTTAAAGAGATTCATAAAAACCTGTCAATAGAAAAATCTTTTTCATTTTACGTAATGCTTGTCTTAAACCATAGTTCTCGACTGTAATTTTTACAAGCTTGGGTAGAATGATTATTGTTGAATTTCGTCCAACAAACTGATATTAATTGTAGGCTGTAGTTTACGGATAATAGGCAAAAGTTATTATGTGGAACGGGGCAGATATACTTCAGAGTTAGACTTCTCATAAGACAGAGTCTTATTTATTACTGTACGTATAAGGTGATCCATATTAAGTGATTACTGTAGCTACCTCTGCTATTATTAATGCTACGATGCCGATTAAAATGGAACGGTTGTTGTATTCCTCAAGTGAATTAACGGAAAGGGGAATAGAAAAACAATTGCCTGGCGTATTTGTTAGTTAACTGACAAAGCAGTTTTTTTTAACAAATCACCCCGTATATTTTTCAAAAATTTGGAAGATCCTTTTGCAATACAAATGCTTAAATACACTACTACAATAATAAGAAAGTTATATTAGATTATTGTGTGTGTTCTTAATGCTTATTTTTGTACTTCAATATGTAAGATATCCTGCCGAAGACTGGATCTTTGATTACAGCTCTATTTTTGGTTTTAGGCAAAAGTATTTTGTACAAAAAATTTAGAGTTTAATACTGCTAAATTTAAAAATATTTCTGATAATACAGAGTATTCCAGAAACTGGTAAACTTATATTATATTATTTAAAATGGAAAACCTACATATTATTCTATTTTTAAATTCTACGTAGAAAAATAACATCACTTTATTTAAACTACTATATGTGTATCTGTAACGACAATGTTATTATTTACCTTTTCATAAAAAATAGCTCCGCTACAAGCCTTTGCTTAAGGCGGCATAGTTTGTGTTTGCATTTGTTGTACATATTCATACTTTAAGTATCACGCATATATACTTATTTTGATACAACTAAAATCTATATAATCGCATGCAGGTGTCTATTATAGTCTTGAACATTAGCTGGAAGTTAATATCAGGTAACTTGATTTTTTTTAAATGGCATGCTAGGTTTTTGCTTGGGGTATAAATTAACTCTTACGCAAAACCATTTTAATTCATACTAAACATTTATGATACTTATTGCAGAATTTTATAAATAATCAACGATTTTAAATTAATTCAAGGAATTTTTCATTATTTTGGAGTCGGGTTATTGTTATTATAGTTTTAAATAAAATTCTTGAGCTTAGTGGCCATCCTCCATTTCTCTTAATTCATTCGTCAAAATGCAAGCACTTTGACGACGATTTTAAAATCTTTGTGTTGTCCATAATTGTTGTTTTTTAAATTGAAAAAAAAAATAAATAAATAAAATAAGTGTATAAAAATTGTAACTTGTATAAGGTTGGAAGATAAGAAGGCTATGGAATACTAAATAAATTGTAAAATATACATTTGAAAAAGACGGAATTCCGTTGAAACGTCAGGAAATAATGTAATTTAAATTAAGAAGAATTAAAATATGGCCACTAATCTCAAGAATTTTATTTAAAACTATAAACCTTGTTAGGCCAAGAAAGCAAGATTATAAATATTGTTATTATATAAACCTGATATAATGGAATATAGCCATAGCCACAGGTAAACAACATTAACCATGATAAAGAAAATGTAATTTTAAATATTTGATGGTGACTCTGTCTGAATTTTTCATCACAAGGTAGGAAAATTATTACTAAATAAAATATTTACTGACAAATTCTTTATTTATCATCCTCAGGCCAGCGAAAACTTAAAATTTCACTTATTTTTTGCTATACTTACAATTGATAATGTGTTAACTGTCGTATGTACTATGTTTGGTTTCTCGTTCTAAATTTTCTTGTTTTTAGCTGGCTTGAGGATATGCTCTTTTGATGTACAGAACTGGTAACAAGAGTCTTGTGGGCGCCCCGCCGGTTTCGAACCTTGGTCCGCTCATTTACGATAATCAGATCTTTCCGAGGCTATGATTAGAAAGGAGATTTAACCCAGTGGGGGTGCCTAACAAACATATAAAAGCTTATTCTTTATCAAACCCTTTTAAAAAAAGATAAAAAGTATTGACATTCAGTGAAAATATGCCATTGTAACAAAAATTAAAATGTATTGTATTGCATCTCCTTGCAAATGAAAAGATAGAAATTTTTGTAGTCCATCTTACAAGCGAAGTCCATCAGTGCTGTTCAACTTAATTTTAAACAATAAGAAATCTTTTTCACTACATGTGTTACACAAAATCTTAAAACCGTGGCACTGAAGATACCAAACACTCCCAAACCACAAATTTCACTGCCACAGATAAAAAGGATTTTTTTAAAAGAAGAAATATTTCTTTGCCACTGTTTAAAAGAACGATTACTTTTTATTGAAATAATACTATTTTCAATTGAAAAAGTATGTATTAAATGACAAAATGAAAGAAACTAATCTTTCTTCGGTAGAATTTCGGTAGTCAAACTGTCATAATCAGCAAAATTAAATTGCTAAACTAAAAAACATTCTAACCCGTTATGCTTAACTAAACAATCCGCAATTTTGCATTATCTCTTTTTTTCCTTATTACAATATACAAGCAATACGCACAACAAAAATTGTGTTTTTTTTTTGTACAACGGGTATCTTTAAACTCTGCATTAGTTTCACATCTAATCTACTTTTATTTATTATACTGCGAATGAAAACTTGCCTATTGAAACGTATTAGTATAACTGAAGTTCCTAAAAAAATCTCTACAAGTGTAAAATGCTATTATATATTTATCCCTTGCTCACATTCAAAAAAAAATGCCATATGCAATTTTTTAAAAACAATTGTAATAAGAATTAAAAAAAAAAAAGAAAACTATATTCATTTACTACACTTTAAGCAGCTTTCTCATACATAGGTTCATATGCAAGCTACAAACTCCATAACACTGACTAATTACCCGAGTGTTGAATAAACAAATGAAAAATACATTAGTGTCAAGGGGTATTATTAAAATGCGTGTATACATAAGAAATGCTTAATGTTCCCGTCACCCGTCCGAAGTCTAATTGGCTTGAGATATATAGAAAAAACGTAGGAACGGAGACGAATACTCGGATGTACCGGCGACAACGCGATAAACCCCAACGTATTAACATCGGTTAAGATCCGCCAAATATTTATAAACTTGTCGAAAATAAATTAGCCGGTTTAGTCTGCCCCTGATATAGTAGAACGTAATGGTCGGCGTTTTGAGGTTATGTACCGACGGAAATAGAGTCTTTTGGGGATGCACCTGTTGACTGTCATCAGAAGAAATACCGTGGACATCGATTTAAGACTGAAATTGCCCCGTCTATCGAGATTGAGAGATGTTCGCAGGCCAGGATTGATGGGTGTGGAATAGAAATGCACTTAAAATTTCATAGGGTAATTTACATTAAGTGATTTGTATAGGGCGATAATGGAATTGGCTTAAGGCCCAAAGAAATGTTTCTCTCCCATGTAGGAGTATATTTTGGCATATAGTTAGCGGTATATACCTACATGGCATTCTTGGTTTAAAAAAAAAATATTGTGGTACGCATTTATATTTGCATTATTTAGCCCGTATTTGCACAGAACTTAAGTCAAGCGAATATTATGTAAATGGGGACAACCGTTTATTGTGTGTATAAAATAAACGTAAAAAATTCTTTACAAATATTGCAATATGCGCTCTATTAGCATTATGGGCCGTCAGTACACAAGTACAAACATGTTACGGATGTTAAATGCAAATTTTCTTTAACTAACTGCAGCGACTATGATTTTAAACATATACCTAGCTTATTTGAAATCCTTTTTGTAACTTGCGTATTTATGCCAAATAGATTCAGCATGCGAAAAAGTATCTAAATAAGACAGCTTAATACTTTTAGTCAGGTGACAAAGGAACCCGCAACGCAGCTGATTAAACCTCTTTTGTTAGGTTGCAGGAAGAACTATAATTTCAGCTTCTTACCAATGTCGATTTTTTCATTGACATGTGAAGTTGAAAGCAAGACTTTTTCTTTAGAATGTACTACATGAAGGTTATGTTGTCTTGAAATCCAGAATTGAAAATTTGAGCCCCTACTTCTCTACCAAAAACTCTTGGCAGATTTTTTTTTCATTTATTTAAATTACCTGAACCATTGTCCATCTTTCCTCTAAAGCTCATTGTTTAGAATATTTCCATATTTTCTGCACACCAAAAATAACTCCTTATTGAAGACGACACTCTACATATGCAAAATAAAATTACCGAAGTGATGCCATTCTTTCTCAAATCTCTAAGCCCGTAGAGTGTAAGCTTATTTATTAATGTCTTTCAATGGCTGTGTAATTTGAGATTTACTTACAAGGGAACACCGGCGGGTGTCCCCCTCCGATTTCGATGAAACTTAACAGATCAAAAGAGTAGGTACCTTAAAATAAGAGACACGTATTTTTTTTTATCGGCGTATCCGCACGATTTTGGGGTACAGCCCCCTCCAAAGTTTGGACGATTTTTCAATTTTTGCAAATATTTCCTAAATTATAACAGATATTAAATTTTCTTCTTAACATAATTTGCAGCATATTGCATGGTCCTAAGGGTGGCATCGTCCGTATTCGCAAAAAGTTAATAACGGGGGACGGGTACCCGTACCCCCATTTTTTTACATTTTTTCTTTTTCTTATTCATCAAAAGAAGGCCGATTTTACATAGAATACGATGATGTATAACAAGTTTAGAAAATTAATAATTGTAAAAATAGAAAAATAATAATAAAGCTTCAAAATTAATAAACTTGTCTATTGATATAAATCAAATGAACTATAACAGAAATAAGTTTTTATCCTTAACATAATTTCCAGCATAATACATGGTCTCAAGGTAGATATCTTCATAAAAAGCTAATAATAGGGGACGGAGTACCCCATACCCCCGCATTTTTTTAATAATAAGTTTATTCATTATTCATCAAAAAAGATCGCTTTTACATAGAAAACAATGGTAATAAATTTGGAGGATTATTTAACCACGAAAAGCAAATTGTGAGTAAATGAAATCAGACTTTCTTAGTTACATGAAAAATTGTAAAGGTTTAATATCAAACAAAAAAACAGAACTTTTAACCCAGTGACGCTATCTAAACAATAAATTCATTTCAACAAAACGGGCTAAATTATAATTGTGCAGAAAAAAAAACCCTGAACTGAAAGTTCTGGCCTAAAATAAAAACTGCACTAGACTCTAATTTAAAATAGGACAATGCTATTTCCTATGGAAAGCAAAAAAAAACGAAAGGTTTTATTTGTTTAGGAAGATTATTCAATATACAAAACCTTCGAATTTCTATCCACGTGGTTTCACAAATTAAAATAGCGTGGACAAATGCTTCTACTCACCCAAACGAGGTGATGGAAAAATTAAAATAATACAGCAAAATAGAATAACAGAAACATTAACTCTTTAAATATAAATGAGAGAAAAAAACTAAAATAAATCTTTCTAAACAAAAAAATAATAATTGATCTTATATCTACCAAGTATACACTTCAATACATTAACAATTATTACAATAAAAATTCCTTGGTTGACTATATTAAAGAAGAAAGTTAAATTTTTCAATACAAAATGAATAACAAAATGGCAACAAATATTTACAAAATACGTCTACTTACATCAATAGCCGAACAAGGAAGTCTTTCACAAAACCCTACAATACTTTTTCCTACAAAAATCCCTCTCTTAAAATTTCGTACAACGCAAACGTAAAACATTACAATGACAATATTTAATAGAATACGCATAAAAACAGCACAAGCGAAGAATAGACATTTGAATGACTAGATTAATTAAAAAAATCTTAACACTACATAATTAAATCATACAATAAACTCTTAAACTAAACTTATACAAAACAAAAGAAAATTGTGAAAATTTTCGGTAAATTGAAAATCAACTGTACGGACAAAGAAATTACAACAGCCATAATATGCAACTTAAAATACATCTCAGCGATAAAAGGGTTGTCCAAAACCACAGCAGTATGTACACTTAGATAACGTTTGCCCTAAATAATTCACATACATAGGTAACAAACAGAGTAGGCCTTAGTATTGTTCCTTGAGGAATGCCAGTCTCCAAGTTTACAACTATAAATATCCGAAATCTTTTTCAATGACACCTATGTTGCATTCTACCTGACTTACGTATCTCGAACAACACTTAAATCGCTTGCGCCACCTTTCAAACTATCGCGATAGAAATTGCCACCGATTTTATACCTATTTAAGTTACATACTTAAATTTTAGTAGTTAACAGCTAATGTTCCGAAATACAAATTGCACCCAGAAATCCTACGTTACGCAGTAAACCTTCCAGTGGAGTACTGCGAACGTTTAAATGGGATTATGTTGTAAATTTTTTGCATTACATTTTTTTTTTTTAATTTGTTGCGGATATCTTGTAATTATCGTCAACCTTAATATAAATTATTATAACTAATATTTACCACTACATTCTTATGGATGTCAATAAAATACTTTGCAATGTGCCCAAACATTTTTCCCTTGCCCCTTGAACCCGCATTGAAAACAAGATATTTTAATTAAATTTAAAGATTTTAATGTGTTGTTGTAAATGTGTTTTGTCTTTAATTGTTGATTTTGGAGTTAAGAATTTTCTCTCATCACATTATAATAGTTTACTGACTCATCATTTTTATATTAAACAAAGTTTTGAAGTTTTGTAGGTATTTTTAACATTAATATTGTAATTTTTTTAAATTGTAGTAACAAATTTTATAATAAATGCATAATTTTTCATGTTGTAGTTGCCTGAGGATGATCGTTGATCGAAACATGTAGCAAAAAGATATTTTAAAATAAATAAGAACTCGAACTCATTATTTACAATTCACTTAATACACCAATATTTTTGGGACTTTATCTTATTATACATTTATTTGTGAGTTGTTATTTTTTTCAGTGACGTTTCGACTGTAACAACAGTCTTTATCAAGCTATAAAGATTACAATGTATTAATTTGAAATTCTAAAACAACAATCATAATTTAAATAGCTGTCGAATTTGCTATGGATATAAGCTTTCTCGGCTCTAGGAAATATGTATCATATCAGTAACAATAACTAATCAAGAGAATCATCATAATCCTCTACCATTATCGTCCACACCTTCCACAAACTTGAACATGGCCATCGTTATTCATATTCCCCAGCGCTGTTGATTAGACCACTACCTCAACCTAAGGATTTTTATAGCAGTGAAATTTAACCGGCGCGAAAGACAATGGACTTTCCTTGTAGGACGCCCGAACCGGGGCAGGTGACTATTACTCTGACGCCCGAAGAGCCGGCCGGCAGGAGGACCCTGTGTGCTCTTTTTCCCTCTCCGTGCGTTCCTAGGCACTATTTTTTATCCACTGGATGTAGCGGAGAATGTTACTCGCGACGGGGATAAATGACAGGGCAGGAGCGATGCGTGAAATATGCGCCGGTTTTTTGGCCGCAGAGAGTCGCATGTGGGTGTTATTAGTCGCCTGGCAGATCGCGTTACAGCGACATAAAGTCAGCTGTGTTATTTTCTTGCCCCTTTATATTATGTGTGTTCTTACATGGTGGGTTGTAAATGAATACTGTGTACTGAATATATTTAAGTTGTTTATGTTAATAGTACCATGCATTAAGAAATTAATAAAAGAAAAATTGACTAAATTTACAAATATTATAATCTGTTAAGAAGCAATTCCACTAAGGCAACAATAAGCTTGATAATGAATATGAACAATAAGAAAACACACAAATATGATACATGCACGTATTGTGACCTAATTAACACTAACCACTTTTAGGCAAGAACTAATTCGTGTGTTTGTAATTTACTTCAAATCAAATAAATAACCACCGTATTTATTAATAATAGACATTAATAATATTTGGAATAGAATAGAATAGAATCTTTATTATTAATGACACAATGGTGTGTATAATATGTCAAATCAAAAAATAATATTAATATAAAATAAATAAACATACTGAATTACATAATAACATTAACAAAATAACATAATTCTCTTGTGCAAAATAAGTAGCAATGCATAAAAAAAAAAGTATTTATAAAAAGAAATCATTTAGAGAATAACAAAGACGCTCAGAGAGGTAGGATTTTAACCTGTTCTAAATACGGAGTAGGAATTAGAGTTCTTTATTGCTTGTGGCAGGCGGTTAAATATTTTGATTCCTTTAATGTGTACACTTTGGCTAACAAAAACCATGGAGCATGCTGGCAAATGGAAATCGTCTCTTCTTCTAGTATAATATTCATGATAGGTAGCGTTAGTGGTAATATTATTATTTTCTTTGTATATATAACTAGGGGCATCGAGAATATATATGCATGGCACAGGAAGGTGTTGAAATTTCTGGAAGATCGGACGACAAGAATCCTTAAAATGCGCTCCTACAATACACCTTACTACAGCTTTTTGTGCTAAAAATACATGTTGTGCTGCTGCTGAACTGCCCCACAGTAATATTCCATATTGGATTCTGGAGTATACTTTTGCGTAATACAACGAAATCAAGCAGAAAATAGAGATTTCAGATCTTAAACAACGGAAGGCGTAAGCTTTAGAATGCAGTTTCATTACTAAGTGATCACAGTGTTCCTTCCACGATAGCGTCTCATCAATGCTAACCCACAAGAAATTGGTTTGTTGACATATATCCAAAGTCTTTCCATCAATGCTTAAACTCATATCAGGTACACTTTTCTGCCTAGCATGAAATACCATATACTTTGTTTTCTCGATGCTTAAAGATAACATGTTGCTACAAAACCATTTGTTCAAAACATCCAAAATGGCATTCGCTGCGACTGTGGATGTTGCTATGTCTGCTTCAGGTAGCATTGCAATATCATCAGCGTAGATGGTAACATATGCATCTGATAACAATAATACAATATCATTAATATATATGCTAAATAATATGGGTCCTAAAACAGATCCCTGTGGTATGCCGCTATCAACAGGTATCCAGCCGGGATGATGCCATTGCTGTAGTTCTATTATTGGCTTTAAATTTTATTTTCACCATTTGGATCCTGTTTTCAAAGTATGACGCAAACCATTTTGCCACATTACCTCTGATTCCATACGCATCAAGTTTACTTCATATTTCTGAATATTGTACACAATCAAATGCTTTCTGTAGGTCACAAAAACACCAATTGCCATTCTACGTTGAACAATGGTACTCAATATGTTAGCGTAAAATTCTAATAATGCAGTAGAGGTAGATCTACCTTTCCGGAAGCCGTGTTGGTTTTTGACAATAATATCGTGTTTATTTAGAAATGAAGTTATGCGATTCAGCATGCAGTACTCCAAGGTCTTCGAGACTACAGATGTCAAGGCTATCGGTCTATAATTCGCAATATTAGTAGCATCTCCTTTTTTTATGAATTAGTGATATAACTGATTTGCTCAGGATATCAGGGAAGCATCCTTCCTTCAATGATAAATTCACCAGATCAGTTAAAATATCCGAAAGATATATTCTAAATTCTCTTAGTATGCCTGCAGCAAGGTCGTCCGGCGCAGTAGAGAATTTGTTTTTTAGTTTTCCCATAATATCGTAGATTTCTACGGGTGTGAATGGAAACGCGAACATGGAATTAGGATTTATTTGAATTTTATTTGCTTGGTCAACGCTTGGTATTATGGAGGCCACTCTAGAAGATGTTGTTTCAAAGAACGCGTTAAAATTGTCAGCAACACATTGTCGATCTGATATCTGTTCTCCATTTTTTGTAAGTATGGTGTTTTCTTGTGATGCTTTAGGTGTGTTGCATAACTGTTTCACGATATGCCACATAGCAGAGCTTTTATTTGTAGCAGCATTGATATAATTAGTGTTGAACGCTATTTTGGTGTTGTTTACCAAATTTCTATGCTTTCGTTTAGCTTCTCGATAAACATCTTTCAGTTGAGGAAATGACTGTTGCAGAATGTATAGGTCGCGTAAAAAGGTGCTTGAAGTTTTTATTTCATTCGTAATCCACGGCTTATAATGCTTATTTTAAACATGCACTGATTTATATGGGAAAGCATTGTTATAAGGCGCGTCCCAAGTAGCACTGAAAGTCGGCTGTCGATTGGATACAATATGGGTCGATATTAGAGTGTCGGTGTGATATCTCGAATTAACACCCAATATTTCATTAGTAGGATTTTTCAATATCAAGCAGATACTAAGAAACTGATATAAGAGCAATAGCGGCGGAAAGTCAAAAAAATCGGTTAATGAATGGTATTAGATCATTTTAGAGAAACAACCCCAATGTCATAGTTCAATATTGGGGCAGTATCATTTTAAAAATATAAGTGCAATATTTCTTCTCGAGTATTGGCTCAACATCAGCAAAAAATCACGGGCGTCTGTAATGTATCGGCACCATATAAGTATTACAATATTGACCCTATGTCATACACAGATATCGATTTAATATTCATTGTAATTTTATCTTTTAATCAGACCAATACTGTAGCTGGACATTAGTCTAACGTTAGATATAGTGCGCTTGTGTAGTTGCGGCAGTTGTGTTTTACGTTTTGTGAAATTGTATTCTGTATTTCTAGCGTTTTAGCAGTAGTGAGCAATAGTAACAAGTACTTTGGTGCAAAATTGTGTGAGATGACCTCTAATTCAACCACGTAAGTATTATATTTAAGCTACTTACTATTTGTAACTTGTTACTTGTTTAAATATGGTTTTTTTCCACCTACGTTCACGAATTATAACCTATAATCGAGCAACGTATATGAAAACAAAGAGCATGTAAAATATGTAGAATAGAACAAATATATTCCTACAGATGATTATTTTTCAAACAAGCTTTGTCATGTGCAGTTACCAGTAAGTAATGAAGAGGAGCTGCAACGCTTGCAACTAACCTGTTCGCGTAAAGGTCATGAAAGTTTGGTAAGTTTAATAGCTATTTTACAAATAATTGTGGGTATGAAACGTTAAATTACTTGTAGGTCCATATATTATCATTGACTGGTGGAGACAGTGAACGAGAGGCTGTTAACGTAATGTTAAAAAAAGATACTTACCAGGACATAAGTCTGCAGTATCCTCTGAAAGGGAGGCAGAACAAGCGTGCTTTCGACAAATTTCTTATTTGTAAAATATTGACAGGCATGTATTTCATTTGAAACTGTTTCATTTCACTTATTGGCAATTTTTTTCTTATAATAGATGCAATTCGAGTTCGAGTAACAGACGCAACTCATGCTGATATTGGCAAATATGTAGGACGATGGTTAGCTGTTGCAGATAGAGAAGGCAAGCAAAACAAAGAAGCGTCCAGATACAGGGCAACACTATAGGAATTTTGTAACTATTTTGTTCATTTCATGTTTTTTCTTTCTTTTTATACACGTTCAGTTTAATTAATAATCGAGCTTTGTTGTGCTACCGAAAACTTAATAAATTAAATAGGTATATCGATTTTTAATATCCTGTTAAAGTATTCCTGTTATGTGCCAGAAAAATGCGTATAAATATGATCTCATTGTTTTTGGTTAGACAAATGTGGTATTGACTAGATGTGATCTATATTCTTTGATTTGATATACGCAGTTTTACTATTTAAATGTATACACTCTGTATGTAAATTCGATATAATTGCATGAGATACCAATAATACCTTACGGCTTTATTTATTATTCTGGAAATAGTATTTTCTACAAAAAAATGAATTCAATGCTGCACAATCAAAAAAAAAATTTTCTGTCCAAAAATAAGTAAACTCAGCAAGTTCCTTATTTTAAATGGAATATATATAAGTCACACAGATATTGGATTTAAATTTGAACGACGCGAATGACAATTGTCGACACACCAAGGCATCCAGGATACCGAATTAATATATACTGCAATATCAGATGAACTTCACGTATTTATGTATGTCCAATATCTACAGCGATACTATGCCGATACAACATTAACTTTGAGCTGATATTGGGCCAAAATCTTCTAGATATTGAAAGTATAACGGTTCGAATGCGAATATTAACATCCGTATGAAGTTACTACAAAGATGTACCACCAATAAAGAGAAATGTTCACACTTTTATATCGCGCCGATTGTAACGCCGATCCACTACCTATATACCGCCGATTAAATCGCCATTGGCAACAGACATTATACCGATATAATGTGCTACTTGGGGTAAGAATTTTGAGAAATAGTTCAAACTTTTTATTAAGGTTCTGAGCCTCATATACTTCACTCCATTGTTCTTCGGCGAGATAGTGTTGAAAGTACATTTTATTGTTCTGATTAAAGAGTCGTTTTTTAATGTATCGGTTTTGGCACTGCGTCTTAACATAATCTGGTTTTATTTTCGTGTTAATGAACTTATGGTCTGAAATATGAGTACTACCCGTTGTACAAGATATATCAGATGATATATTGGTGAAAATATTAATATTTATAGAGATAAATGAACGTCCGATGTGATAACTATTGTCCTTCTTCTCAAGAGCAATCGAAAAAGAATCCCATCTAATTGTCTTAACAACGTAATCACGTACGCATTAGACTCCTACAGTTTCTTATTTGGATATTAACCGTTTCTCTTCTTTCTGCTCTGCACCGCCTTCTTCGTCTCGCTCGCGGATTCTTCTCTCGTGGGAGCAGCTTTCGTTACACGATTGACGTTCGGCGGGACGTGCGCTCGGCTCCGTAATAAAATCGACGGATTCGTATTCACGTCGCATGTTTTAATTCGTGTTACGGCAATGTGCGTGCCGGACGGCGCTAACGGCCGCCGAAGAACCGGGACCACCCGCCGCGGTTCTTTCGACGAACGGAGAGCGGAGGGGAGAAGGGGGCGATCGGGTAGCGCACGACGACGCGCGACACCGTTACGCCTCTCCGATCCGCTAATGATCTTGATAAATCTTTTCGCCGGTGCGGAGAAGTTCTTGTCGTGGGGTAATTATTGGGAGAAGCGGGAAATCATATTGCCGAATACGTTTTAGCGAGAAGAAATGAAGGCGTCGTTGAGGAAATCGTGATTTGTAATCGACGTAACAACATTACTATTCTTTTGAGTTATTTTGAATCTTTTTATTACTTATTGAACGAAAAGGTAGACACTTCTACAGTATATATAGTAAAATTGGAACGATACAGAGAAAATTAACATGGTCCTTGCACAAGGATGACACGCAAAATCCTGAGGAGTTCCACATTTTTAGCAGCAGAATTACCCCTACAGTTAAGATACGCCAGATTAGGGAATAAGTCTTGCGTCGTATTGAAAGGAATAAGCATTCTTGGACTCTACCTCCCATTATTGGAGTAATTTTCTCCACTTTCTTTTTTAAGTGCATATGTTGCAGTAAAAGCATAAACTGCATGTAGCACTACAAAAATTAAGAGGAACCAAAAACAGACATATTGGTGTAAAAAATAAATCATGAAAGTTTTTGGAAAGAAAATAGAAGACGTATATCACACAAATCAGAAGTAGAAAAATAAGAACCTTGGGCGGAAACCTGACATCTGATGGACAACAAAAAAATGGAAATATGGAAGAGGCATATAAATTGCTGTGCGCAACAGTAATTGTGAGGACCGAAAGGTGCAAGAAGTGCAGCCGGAAGAAAAACAAAAAAAAAAAGACCAAAGAAGGGAAAGGCAGCTGGTTGCGACGGAATTACAAGTGAGATACTAGAATATATGGCAAACAAAGGCAAGAAGATACTAAGAGTGCAGTAACAAAGTATGGAAGGAAGGAAAATATCAAGGGATTGGAATAACTACAGAGGCATAACATTATTAAGCACAGTGCTCAATCTCTATGAAAGAGTACTTGAACAACAGTTAAAAAAGGAGGTAGAACCACAGCTAGAGCAATCCCAAGGTGGATTCAGGAAAGGAAGGAGCGTACAGGACCATGTCTTCACTATCCAACTAGTTGAAAAAATTGAATTAGCGGTTAATGTTCGTGAATCTTGAAAAGGCATTCGATGGGATACCTAGAAAGATAGTTGAAATAAGTTTGGGACAAAGGAGAGTAAATAGAAAATTGAGGGAAGCAGTCATGCGCATATACGTTAATATTAGGAGTTATCTTAGAATGGAGAATATGAAATTGGGAGAATTTATAGTTAAGCAAGTACTTAGTTGGGGTCCTTAGTCCGTTGCTGTTTAATGTGGTTATAGATGACAAGGTTGTCCCCCCTCCCATTCTGAGGGAGGGATCGAGTTCGGCACCATTTAGTGAGCCCCCTAGATTATAACAAATCTTATTAAGATCTTTGTTTTTGATTTGATGCAGTGTTTTAGAGATTCCGTTGTCTCAAGATAAAAAAAACTCACCCTGTATGGAAATATATATCTCCTTCCTATAGAGAAAGCGATCCAAGAGAGCTTACAACATGTGCCAGTCAGAGAATCCAAACGGAAGAAAGATTGGTTCACAGCAAACTGTAGAAAAACAATAGAGGAGCGAGAGATATTTATAACTAGATAAAGGGTTTGTATATAAATTTGGAAATATGTTCGGGAAAACATGTTAGAAACACGATTATGACTCCATCCATCTGTTTCAGTTAGTTAAGGGCGCGTACCGTAAATATAAAATTGTAACCAAATGGTTAGTTGCGATTTATTTGCGGTTATTGGTGATTGCCGATTATTTCAGAAAATTTACGGGACACTTTGGTTGATGTCAAGTATGTTAGGTTTTTTTTTTGTTTTGTACCATTTTTAAAGATAACCACCATCCTCCATGTGGTTTTAGTGGATGCGACGCGCTTTGATTGACCACGTTTTATGCATAGATAAAGTAGGTTGGTTTATGTTTGTCCGCAAGTGGAGGGGATGAAAAAGTCAGAAAAATCGTAAATGAGCGAGTTGTTTTGGGTGACAATAAAATACCAAACTTCAGCAACCGTGTTCCGTAAATATCATAATTTTCAGGAACCTGCTATATTCGGGACACAAAACCGAGAATTTGGTTGCTATTTGTGAATTACGGTACGCGTCCTAAACATGACATTGAAAGAGTATGTTTTCCTTCTCTAAAAGCCGGCGCATGCGAATATTACAAAAAGAACGCAAACGTTTGTCTTTCCACTCTTTCCCATTTCGTGTGATTTCATATTTCTTGTTTGAATTGATCCCACATCTTGTTCTAACCTACAATAAAATTGTGATTATGTATATGTATCAGCATAGTATAGATAGCATATCAGTAGGTAATTTATTTGTTTCATTATGAGTAAATGCATAATATGCAAGTCTTCTCAAGCGGATGAAACACTGGCGTTTCATAGGCAAGTATTTTAAATATTTAGAAACCATAATCAAAGAGCATGATACTATCGTTAAGCAAAAAAAAACCTTGATAAATATTTAATGACTGCATGGTTAAGAAGAAATGTTATTGATGTTTTTAGTAATGATTCTATGCAACAAGATATATTAGGTTAGGATACGATTGATAATCACAGATATCAATTAATAAAATCAGTTGCCAAAATTTATATATATTTGCCGTTTTTATAGTTTCCCCTCTCTTTTTTTTTACTATTACATGTTTTTCCCTTCTTATATTGACTTCTCTCTTAATTTCTCTTTACTTTGTAAGAATAGTTTCTTTTATATTTTTTTTTTAAATATTTAATTTATTATTAAGTTAGTAAACTATCCTACGAAACATAAGAAATGTTAATATATCACTTTTAATCAATTAACGTATGTAAACCACGCAAAGTTATTATTTGTACATTATTCAGCTATTGATTTTCAAAATATGCCACTTTCAATTTGTATTTGCTCTACGACACTGATACAACTTTAAATTGCTGTTTGGCGGTAAGATTTCCACCAATACGATCATTTTCAGACTTGACATTTTTTTTGTCAAGTCTGACTTTTAGACAAAGAGAGTTATAGATTGTTGTCGAAAAGTGTATATGCCAAACAAAGTGCACCGACTTCCAATTAGTCTTGGATTACTTCATACATGTTAACCCACAGTTGTTGCTATATTGCTTTATCTAGTTATAAATATCTCTGAGAGGAGCAAAACCAGGCAATGTACAAACACAAGGGATCATATACCAACTAAAACAGCAAGTAATTGCCCACGCAAACGACATAGTACTAACAACCAGAACAGAAAGAGAATTAGAAAAAATATTCAGCAAAATGGAAAGGAGGGTAAGGTTATATAGGCCAAAAATTAATGTATTGGTAGGTAAAATACATTAATAAAGGTCGTACTGTCAATAATCTTGAGCCCTTAGAAATCATGATCATAAGCGGAGATGTTTCTTTAAATACACAATTACAAAGTGAGTCGACACCTATGTTTCAACTTTTATTTGGTCGTTGAGAAAATGAAAGATGTTTTTATTAATAACCAGGCCGATAATTCCCGAAAAAATAAAACAAGAATAGTAATTCAAAGAAGGAGAAACAAAAGATTAAAACTAAATAAACAGCTGTAATATTATTTAAATAGTTAAATATCTCAGAGAATCTAGAACTTGCCGATTGTATATCACTTTCACAATCTGTTTCAACGTCCTCCTACCTACAATTGTAAGAATCAACCGTAATACATACCTCTGCATACTACACAAGCCACTATACTATTTAATGTCCAAAGTGCATTCATATGTCCGAGTGCCTTTCATCTGAACAACAGGAGCAATAAATACATTGTAGCGGACATCGCTAAGTCTCCGTGTATTAGCAAGGAAATCTCATTATGTCCAGACGAGTATTCAGGCGAGAACTCGTCGCTTGTCGCCGTTATAAAACGGCGATCGTACGATAAAATATTAAAACCGGCGGACGAATTGAGAGTAATTTCGTGTCGATAACTGGACGAGGTAGGTACAGGTACCGTGGACCCGTGTGCGACACGCTGACACGGCATTGCCCGCGTACGAATGCGACATTTGCATAATGGACTAATTTTACATATGCGATTAAATTAAAATGTTGTCGGGAGTGTCGCTGCGAAGGCGCGAAGATGAATGTAAGGAATGTGGCGCATTTGTGGCGGTCAAAAGTTTCATGAGGTAGAAGCTGAGTGGAAATATTGCGTTTCAACGTATTGCTGTGTATTAATTGAAGTAACTAAGAATACTAAACTGATTTTAAAAATGAAAAAGAAAAAATATTGGCTAACTCAACGGAAAAGATTTTAATTAAAACAAAAGAACTATTAATCTCAGAGTTACTCTCGCGAATTAATAAATTGTGAGTAAATGAAATCAGACTTTCTTAATTACACGAAAAGTTGTAAAGGTTCAATATAAAATAAAAGAAAGGAAATTTTTAACCCAGTGACACTAATTAAAAATCAATTTATTTTTTACACAACGAGTTAAATTACAATCGTGCAGAAAAAAACCCTAAACTGAAGGTTCTGGCCTAAAATAAAACTGCACTAGACTCTAATTTAAAATAGGACAATGCTGTTTCCTATGCAAAGCAAAAAAGAAAGGTTTTATTTGTTCAGGAAGATTATTCAATATACAAAACCTTTGAATTTCTATCCACGTGGTTTCACAAATTAAAATCTAAGCGTGGACAAATGCTAGAAACTTACAGAAATAAAAAAACTAAATGAAAGAACAAAGCTTCTACTCACCCAAACGAAGTGTTAGAAAAATTAAAAAGATACAACAAAATAGAATAACAGAAAAATCAACTTTTACAAAATATAATAAGAGAAAAAAAACTAAAGTAAATCTTCCTAAACAAAAAACAATAATTGATCCTATAACTATAAAGTGCACACTTTATAGTTATAGGATAGATTATTTAATTATTACAATAAAAATTCCTTGATTGACTATAATTAAAGAAGAACTGTTAAAATTTATCATTATAAAATGAATTACAAAATGGCAACAAATATTTAAGAAATACGTCTACTCACGTCAATAGTCGAACAAGGAACTCTTTAAAAAAATCCTGCAATTGTTTTTCTTACAAAAATCCCAACCTCAAAATCGTACAACGCAGACGTAGAACATTACAACGACAATATTAAATAGAATACGCATTAAATCAGCACAAGCAACCAATAGACATTTGAATGACTGGATTAATTAAAAGAAAACTTGACACTACATAATAAAAATTATACAATAAACTCTTAAACTAAACTTATACAAAATAAAACAAAATTGTGAAAATTCTCGGTAAATTGAAAATCAGCTGTACAGACAAATTAATCACTACAATCATAATATGCAACTTAAAATACATCTCAGTGATAAATAGGTTGTCCAAAACCACAGCAGTATGTTCGACTAAATCTTCGTTTAGAGATTTATTCTAAAGAAATGCTGTATTAGAAGGTATCTTAAAAAAGTATCTGCGAACAATTAGTTGATGTTCATTTACCAATTTTACACAATGTGCATAAAAAGATTTTTTTTTAACAGATTGTACACGAAAAATCCAATTTGTGTAGGACAACGAAATAATTTCAAACAAATTTTATCATGAAAATTTAGTCAATTCAACAAAATATTTCGTTATTTCAAATAAATAAAGGGTTAAATGAACAAATAATTTGGTTGATTTAACCAAATATTGTTAACTTAAACAAAATCTGGTTTTATCAAATAAATCGATTTTTCAGTGTAGTACTTTGCTTTAAAATACAGGGTATTCCATGTAACTGGTTCATTAAAAGTTTATGATGTTCTATTATCTACTTATATTTGAGATTTTGGCACCAGTATCTGTTCGATTGGAACTATAAATGTAAAATACCTTAACCAAAATATCACTTCCGGTTGACCGGAAATGGATGTCAACTTTGTTATTTTAAATGGAATGATATAATTGTTTATTCATTTTTGGATTCTACAACTATAAATACGTCAGTTTTCATTAGCTATTCCTATAGCTACATGTTGCCGTTTTTGAGTTATTTAAGTTTTTCTTTTTTTTTTTAGTCATAATCATTGCATCATTGAGAAATCAATATCTCGGTTAATACTGCAAGTAGAAAATCCAAATTTGCTATGTTATGAATGTAGATATAACTCTAAGAAACGGTAAGCACACTTTACATTCTAACATACAGGGTGTTCAAAACTGAGGAACAAAGTGACATATTTTCAAATGCAGAAAACTCATTTTTTTTTAAATAGAACAGCCTGTATTTTAATTCGGAATTAGGATGTAAATATCATCCCCTATCACTTTATATGAGCATTCCCTATACCTATCTTTAATAGATTTTGAGATATGAGTGACTTTTTGTTAAACAGACTAATTCCAAAGAGCACTTTGTGAGGCGAATGTCCGGTGCTCCCGTGCACAGCTGGCCGATACTCCAACAAAATTTGCAGATCCCAGTCCTTCTGATTGGAAGATACCCCTTAGCTAAGTATTGTTGAAGAGTTCGGTTGAATTATATTCGACTGCTGGCGAAGAGGAGTTGTTCTCGTTTTCCAGATGCCTAACACAATATACATTCCTTGAAAAAGTGCTGATTCGAAGGGTCTCCTTTGGTCGGAATGCAACTCCGGAGGTACACCGTATCGACAGACTACGGTATCCATGAGGACATTCGCGACAGTAGAGGCTGCTTGATCCGGAATTGCAAAAGCTTTTGGCCGCTTGGTAAAATAAGCCGCAACAACTAGAATGTTTGTTGGTACGTTGAGTGACAGAGAATGGCCATTACTTCGAGGGGACTTCCCACGTTATATTGTTTCATAGATCTTCTAGATCGTGTTTGGGGGGCATTTCGTTGTAGCACAGACGCTGCATTGCTTACACCAATCCTCTACATCCCGAGAATAGTTGGACCAGTAAAAGATGGAAATGGATGTCAACTTTGTTATTTTAAATGGAATGATATAATTTTTTATTCATTTTTGGATTCTACAACTATAAATACGTCAGTTTTCATTAGCTATTCCTATAGCTACATGTTGCCGTTTTTGAGTTATTTAATTTTTCTTTTTTTTTAGTCATAATCATTGCATCATTGAGAAATCAATATCTCGGTTAATACTGCAAGTAGAAAATCCAAATTTGCTATGTTATGAATGTAGATATAACTCTAAGAAACGGTAAGCACACTTTACATTCTAACATACAGGGTGTTCAAAACTGAGGAACAAAGTGACATATTTTTCAAATGACAGAACTCATTTTTTTAAATAGAACAGCCTGTATTTTAATTCGGAATTAGGATGTAAATATCATCCCCTATCACTTTATATGAGCATTCACTATACCTATCTTTAATAGATTTTGAGATATGAGCGACTTTTTGTTAAACAGACTAAGTAGCCCTATCTTTAAATGTTTGTAGCTGGCTCTGAAATGGATTCACGTCAAATTCATGTATTATTTTTGAATAACCATACAAGAATGTCTGTTCGAATAGTCATTTCTATTAATATTGCGTTGTACGAAAGTGTAATTACAATGATATACATAAACACTTTTGGTTAGTCAATGAATTTGACATTAATCCCATTCAGAGCCAGCTACAAACACGCAAAGATAGGGCTACTTAGTCTGTTTAACAAAAAGTCGTTCATATCTCAAAATCTATTAAAGATAGGTATAGGGAATGCTGATATAAAGTGATAGTGGATGATATTTACTTCTTAATTTCGAATTAAAATACAGGGTGTTCTATTAAAAAAAAAAGAATACTTAGTCTGTTTAACAAAAAGTCGCTCATATCTCAAAATCTATTAAAGATAGGTATAGGGAATGCTCATATAAAGCGATAGGGGATGATATTTACATCCTAATTCCGAATTAAAATACAGGCTGTTCTATTTAAAAAAAAATGAGTTTTCTGCATTTGAAAATATGTCACTTTGTTCCTCAGTTTTGAACACCCTGTTTGTTAGAATGTAAAATGTGCTTACCGTTTCTTAGAGTTATATCTACATTCATAACATAGCAAATTTGGAGTCTCTACTTGCAGTATTAACCGAGATATTAATTTCTCAATGATTATGACTAAAAAAAAAAAAAACTTAAATAACTCAAAAACGGCAACCTGTAGCTATAGGAATAGCTAATGAAAACTGACGTATTTATAGTTGTAGAATCCAAAAATGAATAAAAAATTATATCATTCTATTTAAAATAACAAAGTTGACATCCATCCGGTCAACCGGAAGTGATATTTTGGTTAAGGTATTTTACATTTATAATTCCAATCGAACAGATAGTGGCGCCAAACTCTCAAATATAAGTAAATAATAGAACTTCATAAACTTTTAATGAACCAGTTACGTGGAATACCCTGTATATCATTTCTGATATATTTAAAAGCTGTCAGAAATTTACATCAATATTTTTCACTTTTACATTTATTGTTTGATTATTTACTGAGAAACTATAAAGCTTCAGTAATTTTCTTGTAAAAATTTCCTTACATTAATAATCCTGTAAAATAAAACAGGGTTATTACTATGTTATTACAGAAACTTTTTACTGTGTAATAAACTAATGTGATTACTTCCACTGCGTTTTTCTATTGATTGGCTCAACAATATTTTGTTAAAGCCTGTTTTGTTAATTTAACATCTGCGGTTCTCTCATTGTATGAATTTTTTTCAAATAATTCTATACCTAGTAAGCAGTTTCAGTATGTGTATGATATTTTTACAATTATTTCCAATTTTTTCTGCTGTTTAAATAGTTAGTCGACTTCATGTACTATCACAATCGAACAAGCTCCTTCTAACAAGCTGACAAAAGACCAGCACCCATATGCTTCAAATTTTACACATGTTAGGGCCGATTATCTCGAGTAGTCTTTGTACGCACCAGCTCGGGAACAACGTATACCATCGCTATCTTGTTACATAATTCGTATACAAGCAATAAATTGCTGTCAGTCTCATTTATCTGTCAAAGAAAAGGCCTGCCAACCCGGCGCCTAACGGACATACATAAATCCCGAGCGGGAATCTCCCAAACACATGCTGAGCGGGTTCGTCCTGCCCGTAGAAGATATCTATTTACAGAGTGCGCGATTAGCCAATTTAGCAGCACGCCACTTAAGAGAAAGTGTCAATTCTTCTCGTGTCACGTACTGCAAACTCTAGATGGCCACTTGAAAACGGCGATATTTTCGCAGGAATTTCTAAAAACACATAACTCATCCACTATACACATTTCTGTACTCGTTTACGGGCAGGGCGCATAATTTGGTATTGTATTACGGACCGGATGTAAACAGCGCTAGAAATGTCACTTAATTGCTTCTTGTTTCTCTCGTTTATCTCCCAAAAGAAGAAAAAATAGAGAAACCGTACGGTCCAACTCAAGCGAAACCGCTTAATTATGGAATCTAGACGTTAAATATGTTAATGTTTCCCCCACGCACACAGGCCGTCATGCTTTATGCCTTCCAGATCCGTTTTTAATGAAGCCAAAGCCTCGCCTGATGTGTAGTCCTCCTCCTCAATAATACTAAACTTTGCTTTTACGATTATTACCCGGTAAATTATTTAAAGGTGATGCTATTCGACTGACGGACGAAGTTCACTGGAAAGGAAAGCCGTTGAGTATTTACCGCATACGAAAACTAAATATAAATTTATGTCCTGAAGTTCTGAAGTATCGCTGAATGATCTACATGCGTTTCATCTCATTCATATTTCTTCTATTGTTTTTTTTTTTCTTTCGTTTCTACAGGAAAATACCAATGCTATAAAAAGCGCTGTAATGTGTTGCGGGATAGGTGGCAGAAAATTTAGATTATTACTATATATTTTTGGAAAAAAAGAAGCATTGGTCTTCCTAGAAGTTTTTAAAAACCCGCAAAGCTTAGTAGGAGCAGAGCACGAACAGATTTTAGATACTAATTTAAATTATGTCAAGGTTTAATGAACAAACGATGTGTTATGTATGGATGAAGGGTGATATTGCACTATGCCCTAAGAGATCTATTGTATCCTCTATTCTTATTGTTTTGCAGCTGGCTTTTCAATCCCATTCGTTTCGGAAAGTGCAGGATATTCACATGCTCCAAGATGCACTCCCTTAAGTTGCACAGCGTTACGCAATATGAAAGGAGATGGAAGGGTGTTTCGTCCTGTTCCCTACAAAAACTACATTCAGATCCTTTGCTAATTCAAGCTTACTTAGATGTCCTTTCAATTTACAATGGCTTGAAAGTAGTCTTGTTAATATGCGAATATTGTTATTATTCAGGTTGATGCATTCTGTAAACTCTTCTGGTTATAAGTTCCAGAAGAATTTTACTTTGCCTCATTCCCTGGAGATTTTCCCAGTAACTGGATTTTCTCTGCTCCATTTCCATTTTTAGTTTCTTCAGTATTGTACTGCTACTTAACCCGCAAAAGGTTCAGGCCTAAAAAGGCATTCCAGCCCCTTTTTTTGCGAGTTATCCGTTATTGCATTTCCTTGCACTCCTGTGTGACCAGGAACCCACAAAAGGGTTACTTTATTCCTTTTGCCTAGCACGTTTAATTTCCTTATGCATTCCTAGACCATATTGGAACTGATTTCGTGTGAGCTCAGCTCCTTGATGGTTAGCTTGACTATTAAACATATTGATAGTCTCCTGCTTTCGGCAATTCATGCCAATATTGAACTGGACGTATCTTTCAATAGCGTGTATTTCTGCCTGGAAGATACTTGGGTCTTTTCGCAAGTTTTGAATTATTTGGTTCTAGGCCCATATATTTCTATTCCAGTTCCCTCTGCCGTTTTGGAGCCATCAGTATACATTTGATGGCATTTCTATCAATTCAAGATGGTGTTATGATCCCACTCGCTCCTGTTACTTAGCTTTGTGGTGAATTCCTTCACAAGCTAATTTTTTAAACATATCATCCCGGGGCATTATCCCAGGTTTGACACCGTCAGGAGATTGAGGCCTATGCCTAAATCATTCCTTCTTAGTCATTCTCAGTGTGGTTCTTTTTGCCACGCCCTCTACCACAATGTGGAAAGAAGTAAGATCCACTGCTACCTCGATAGCTGCTATTGGGCAGGTTCTCACAGTCCGAGTTATGCATACGCATGCTAATCTTTGCAGTTTCGAGAGGTTAATCCTCGCGGTGTCCAGATTAGTTCTTTTGCTCCAAATCAGTGATGCGTAAGTGATGATTGATCTCGCTGTCGCTGTATGTATCCAAAGCAGTATTTTTGGGTTGCATCTCCAATTTTTACCAGCATAGTTTTTGAACACCATTAGGGTAAACTGTGTAGTTTTCATTTTCTATATTGTCTTCAAAAGAAAAAGTTAAATTACCAAATCAGGCAATCGGAGCGGCCAGGGACTGTGCAAAGTCTAAGTGTCTTCAAACCCATTTATAACGAAACAGCACCATTGGAATAAATAAGGCGTTAACCATTTCGAAAATACAACTGCATCTACTCATTTGTAGGAAAACTTTAACCTTTTCTAGATGGAATTTATTCAGCGTGTCTAACAACTTAGCGAACTGTAAGTCGCAGATATTCAGCGTGTCTAAGGGAACTTAGCGAACTGTGAGTCGCAGATTCTAATGAAACTTTGCCAGTTTGTAGACCCTGTGGAGTATTACTCAAGGACACTGTTGAGACAGAACGGAACTTCAACTTTAGTGGGTGCAATTTGACTTTGAAATTCAATCCATTTTTATTTATCCAAAATAACTTATAAACGGTGAAAGATAGAAAAAAAGTTTCAGTAGAAGACTTGCACCATTTATATAGATCTTTCGACCGGTATAGCTTTTTTATACAGGGTGTTACAATAGGTAGTAATAGGAACGACATACGTTTCGCTTATTTGATCGAATTTCGGAAATTGACCATAATTGCTCTATTTGTAATCAAATGCCGATTTAGATAATTATACAGAATGTCCATAAAACTATGATATCTTTCATATCCTTATTCTAATAAAATACCCTGTATATTGTTATGTGATTGCATTGTATGTTGTGTATGTGACCAGTCTGTTATTATGTTATACTAAACGCTAAATCTCCATATGTTATTGGTTTTGAGTTAACCATTTGGATGTTGTAGGAACACAGGAACGGAGGGTAAGAGTACGCACTTAATCTAAGAATATTCGTGTAGACGTTAAACGATTTATTAAATACTTGTTTTTTCTTCTATGAAAGTTTACAATATGTTTATGGTTAAAGGCCAGGAGAAATGTTAAGATAAAAAAATATGAACAATATGTTACAGGTGCGTACTCTTGGAAGGCATGTTAGCAAAAAGTACGCATTGTAAAGTTTAGGAATACGAGAGGGATGTACCAGCCTTCAAACGTTTTCTCAGGGTACATTAATCCTCAGGGAAGTAGCAATGACTCTCTTACTTCCGCTGTATTCCAATCTGTCTTTAATGGCTTTGAATAAATCTTCAGTGAATAATAATTTTCCATTGGATTTTCATATGTATTTCTCCATTTTATGATATTATATCAATAACCCCCTATAAAATAACACATGCTTTAAATAACTAACTACACCTAAAACTAGAGTATAATTAAAGTCAATGTATTATTTAAAAAAAAAAACGTAGTCTCTAAACTATCCTATAAATTTCACTTTAGTAAACGTTTGTCAAAATTTAAACATAAACCACCACCGGCACTGCATAAATACCACGCCAATAAAAAAAAAACACAAAAATTATTATAAAAGTAATCACAAGCAAATCGAAACTCCACGTGTATTAAAAATTACCAAAACACAAATAATGTCCTTGTGATTATGCTTATGAAAACGGAAACAAAAATGAAGGCTGACATACCAGTGCCAGCAACCTAAATTAGTAAATGTACCTAAACAAAATAGTTTCCTGTAGCTTATTACCAAACAAGAGTTATACCGCCATGCACAAACGTCCCTTGCAACTACTAGAATTTTGTTAACAGTTTGACGCATTAAACATACCCATCTCCTATAGTATAGTTATATCTGGGACGTACTTTGTTCTATTAACATCAATTCAAAACTAGAAATTAGTATTTTCAGCCAATAACTCTCTTTTGTCTATCCCAAGTTACATTCATTTAAAATGGGTATCTTAATTAGAAAATATATTGTTTTTTATAATACAATAATATAAAAGCAAATTTAGAACACAAAAACACCTAGATAAGGATAGTAAAGTAATAGACGTTAAATTAGTAACATTTTCTACGTTTTGTTTATGTATGGTGGAAGTAAACTTTATAACCATTTTTGTTAAAAGAAATGGACAACTTGAGCAAGACCAACATATTGATCAAAATGTTGCTGATAAAAATTAAATAACAAAAAGAATGAATAACTGCTTCAATTAACCGCTGTTTTATATGAAACAAACAAAGAAGGGTTTCTTATTATTAAGCTTTACTACGCAATTACCTTTATCTTCACTAAAAAATTAGGTTTTGCATACAAATTTCCTAAATTATTTTTTTACTGCATTCAAGAGCGATTTATTTAAAACAAAAAAACTACAGAATTTTTGGCACGTTAACTTAATCCAAATAGCTGCTGTTATTGTTATCATATACAGGCCAATAAACTGCGATTATTGTTACTATTTCAAAAAGCCATGTTCTCGCCTTTGTTCGGCAATAAATATTTTGACACCAACACAAAACAAAGTTAGACATTTTAAACACACCGTGAGACAAATTGTAAAAACGTTTAAAATATAACAACAAGCGAAATTTTTCTAATAGCAGGAGCTTGTCCGCAATTAGTTACGTTTGACAGCGTACAAGATATCAGCATAAACTTTACTGCTGGTTTTTGTCTTATTGTTAGTATCTGAAAGACGTATTGCGACAATCTTCTGACATATTTTAAACAAGCCAGTATTTATAATAGGGCTATTTTTGTTCGTCTGCCTGTTGAAACAGCAATTTTCAATATTAGATATGTCTGTAGAATTTTTATTAAAAACATTAGTATAGAGTGCCAAGTATCTATGACAGCTGCTGTTCATTGTTTAAATTCTCTTTCTATGTATTCTTGTTCTAATTAATCAAGATTATAGTAGTCGCTGAGCTGGTTAAGGCTTCATTTATCATTAGTCTTTTAATCGGTTTATCCAACAAACCATTTCTCAGCAGTATATCTATCTCCATTATAATGAAGCAGTTAAGACAACGATCGTCGATTTTTCAACGACGTCCTGTTGAACCAATTCACTGAGGCCAATTTCCTTCTCATGCATACGAACTGTCACCAGACGAACACTGATTTCGTAATGATAAAACGCATACCCACTTAAGCGACTGCCAAAAACGCGATACACCTTCCTTCAAACCGCAACTCACGCGCGTCTTATCATTCGTATCGCCAGTAGTCGATAAATAAATGCCTTCGAGAAACAGATGTCAAATCACTCGCCGACGTATTTAGCGCTGCTAAAACGGGGCCGTTTGCCGCAGGGCATTAATTTCCTGCGAAATCGCCGACCTGCCATTACGGATGCGGACGCGGGAATATCATTCGGACTAATTGGAACAGCTGGGCAAATCCCCGGACGTGAATCTACGCTAGGGCGTGCGGTCGGTGGCTGTTTCTACCAACACGAATTAAACACAACGATATCTGTTTTGTATATATTGTAAAGCGTATAGGTGTATTAAAAATACCACACGTCGTCCGTCAAAGTTAATGATATTTGTCTTGTTTATTTACTTGTAGTACATACCTGCGTAATGCACACAAACATTTACGTTAAATCTCAGACTAACCTTCATTCCGTTTAGATTTTTTGGTAGTGATTGTGCAATTTTGTCTAATAAACTATTTTTGTACACTTCTTACAGGAAAAATCGGGACACCAGTAATCCTGAATTTTAAAATTTCTTGGGTGTAAATGCAGCTTTCAGAGGATATATGCACTTATCAAAGCCATAAATCACTTTTTTGTGTGTATTATTGCGATCAAAGGTAAAGACTAAAAATTTAAACAGAAATATAAATATATATAGAGAAAAAGGTTTATACATTAAATAAACACATTGGAATTTCGGTGGCGGTGTTTCCTCAGAAATACCGAATACGGAAATATTAATGAAAAAAATACATAACAAATAAAAGGCCTCTTGAGTAGACGGCACCATTTAGAAATACACATATATGTGTTCAACTTGTTTGATGTTATGTAGAGATAATTATTTTTTTAAGAAAATGGCGATGGGATTTTAAAATTATATTACCTATTACTACGATATTAGTTACTTAGTTTGATTTATGCTCACAAGTAATACTTTAGCAATAGGCAATATCTCAATCAGCCTCCTGAGTTTTTGAACAATGTGATTTTCACATTGATTAATTACACTATTATTGATGTATTCATTATTGTTGTTGTTTAGTATTCTTAAATATTGTATTACTACAAAATATTTTTCTATGTATTAAAAAATTACCAAAAACAGTTTAAGATTATTTACAAAATTTCTAAAGCAATTAATTTCACAAAGAAATTATTTATTTTATTAACCCTCCGTTTATTGTATTTTCAAGAAATATATCTTAACTATCGCCTGTGTAATCCAATGTCGTTCTATTTTACTGGAATATAGCTAACACTTTTTGTCTGTAACACAGCTTCAGGCAGTAGCAACGAAAAAGTATTAAATGTATCAAATTCAAAAATAAATATTTTAGCACTAACTGAGATTGACGAACAATATGCTTTCTTACAATGTTTTTTTATGTATTATGAATCCAATAATATTTTAAATAATTGTTAATAAACCTGTGCTACATAAAGACAGTTTGTCAAGAGACCCAGTGTTGGCCATTGGCCATATCTCAAGAAAATAGATCAACGACGTCAGATTACGCAGGCGATAGCTAAAATATATTTCCTGAAAATGCAATAAACGGAGGGTTCATAAAATAAATAATTTCTTTGCGAACTTAATTGCTTTATTTATGAATTTTATAAATAATCTTAAACCTGGTTTCGGTAATTTTTTATAGATGGAAGGAAACTTTATAGTAATACAATATTTAAGAATATTAAACAACAATAGTAATTAATACATCAATAATAGTGTAGTCAATAAATCTGTGAAAATCAGATTATCCCAAAACTGAGGAGGCTGACTGACATATTGTCTATTGCTAAACTAATACTAGCGAGCATAAATCGCAGTAAGTAACTAATATCAAAGCAGCACTAACAAGTAACATAATATTAAATAATAAAATCCCATCACCACATGTTTTCTTAAAAAAGAATTATCTCTACATAACATTAAACAAGTTAAATACATATATATTTCTAAATGAAGCCGTCAATTCAAGAGTTCTTTTCGTTGTTATGAATTCTTTTTTCATTGGTATTTCTAAAGGAAACGCCGCCACCGAAACTCGGATTTGTTTATTCTATACGTAAACCTTTTTCTCTCTATATATTTATTTTTCTGTTTAAATTTGTAGTCGTTACCTTTGATCGCAGTAATATACATAATTAAGTGATTTATGGCTATGATAAGTGAATACGTCCTGCGAAAGTCGAATTTACAATCAAGAAATTTTAAAATTCTGAATTGCTGGTGTCCCGATTTTTCCTGTGAGAAGTGTACGTCCTTAACAAGAACAATTGCTTTTTTATAGTATTGTCACGGATGTTACATTGTATTTATTCTTTCGTTGTACTTTATTGAAAACGAATATAAAATTAATAAAATTGACTACTCCAAAATTATTTAATTTTGGAACACAATATACAGGCTGTCCCACCGAACTGGGACATTAGATTTTTTTGAACTTCTAATAGAAATTTGATTTTGAAACTTGTGCAGTGTAGTCATGGCCCACTATCATCTATTTAAGGAAGACATTTTCAATTTTATAGTACTTTCGATATGATGTCAACTTTCTTATTTTAAATGGAATGGTATAATTTTTATCGGTCTAATGAATTTGGCGAGTAATTTGCAACTAGTTTATATGAAGATTCCCCCCTATCTCTAAACTCGACCGTTTTTAAAATATTTTCGTTTTCGTGGATTTTTTGACATTTGCACTCAGTCAAATGAAATCAAGTATTTCATGAGATAGCAGATATTTAGTGGTTCTAAAGTCGATGTAAATACAAGGAAGTAGCTACAAGATGTTATAGCAATAGTCACTAATTGTAAATCACATACAAGGTGTTCAAAAACGCGCCTCCAATGTGGATACCTTCAAGCTAACAAACCTTTTTTCTTTCAAATGGAACATTGGTATTTTTTACTACAGCATTGAATGCATCGCAAAATTCTACATCGATTGATATTAGGATTTGGTATGCCTATTCTTAATAGTTTTTGAAGTATTAGCATTTCTTGCAAGAAATTGCTAAAAATTTGCCTAAATTCCAAGTTTCAACCAAATAAAATAGCAAGTTTTTTCCTACAAACACTCTGTACATTATTTGCCTAACCTATCTAAATACTTATGTTTCAGATATTTAATCTTAACTAGTTTCTTACTAATAGCAATGCCTTTTAGTCTTAGAAAACGTACATTAATTGTTAGATATTAGTAGGCCATGAGATGTACTAACAAACAAGTGATATCCATTATCGGTAATTTACCAAATTGGGCAGTGATAAACCTATGCAGTATTAACAAGTCATATCTTTTATAGAAAGTCCTAATGCTGTCAACTCCTTCACATATTTTCTTCTATTAAGTAAAATATTGTAAATCGAAAGAAATAAGAAAAACATTGAAAGTTACTAATAACATTTTAGACTTATTCTACATTCATGAAGAATGTAACACTTACTTGCAATGAATAGAAACCTCAAAAAAAAATAAAACACAAAGGGAAATTAATTCAGATATCCTAAATACACCCATAATATTTCAAATATTGTTCACTTACTAGACTAGGTATTTTCTTTGTAGGGGAGCCGTCTGACATGGAGCCTCTGAAAACAATACAGCCTCTTGGCTTTTTCTATTAAACTAGGTATTAAGCGATACAGACAGATAACATAAATCAGGAACAAACTATTAAAAGTCTTCCAAGATGTCCAATATAAATGTTCTTTCAGATAATAGTTTCTTAGTTTTTTTTTAATTGACTTATTTTCGATGGATTTAATAAGCAGGTAAAAATATTAACATGTAATTTGCTGTCGCACAATAATTATGGCTTATTAATATTTTATAATTACAATTACATAAAATTTGCTAATAATTGGAAAACTTCCAATGATAAATTTCTCAGGTATGGAAAGCAAACAATGCAAAATAAAGAAAACGCATCATTCTAAAAAAATAATGTACAGAGTGTTTTTAAGAAAAAAGTATTTTATTTGCTCGAAACTTGGAAATTAGTCATATTTTAGGCAATAAATGCTAATATCTCAAAAACTATCAAAAATAGATATACTAAACCCTAATGTCAATCGATGTAGAATTTTACGCTACATTCAATGCTGTAATGAAAAATACCATGTTCCATTTGAAATAAAAAAGTTTTATTAGTTTAAAGGCATCCACATTGGAGATACGTTTTCGAATACCCTGTATGTGATTCGGTCATTATTGCCATAACATTTTCTACCTACGTCTTTATACTTACATCGACATTAGTAGAACCACAAAATATCTGATACCTTATCAGCTATTTAATTTTAGTTGAAACAGTGCAAACGTCAAAAAATCAACAAAATTGCAAATATCTCAAAAACGGTTGAGTTTAGGGATAGAGAACCCTCATGTAAATTAATTGCAAATGACTCGATACATTCATTGTACCGATAAAAATTGTACTATTCCATTTAAAATAAGAAAGTTGATAACAACATCCTGTATACCGAAAGTGCTATAAAGTTGAAAATATTTTCCTTAAATAGAAACTATTAATCACTTAAGTAACATTTGCAATAATTTAATAATAAAGAATTCAAATTAGATCTCAAACACTGTAATATAATGAGAAGAACTGATGAATCTCTAAATTTGTAATTTATTTGTTGTTTATAAATAGGTTAAGCGATAGGGCACCTATTGGTAATTTTGAAGGAAGGAAAAATACAAAATAAAAAAATATAAAATAAATTAAAACAAAATACTCAAATGCTTAAATTCTAAATTTAAATTAATTACTACCTGACGCGTAGTTTGACAACCAGATCGCAATTATTTATTTAAAATTTAACTAGGTACACTGTATATAGCGGTGATTAACATAGAACAAAGGGTTACTGGCAATTACGCGTTCTGCGTTATATACAAAGCACGAGCTGAGCGATTAGTAAAGAAAAGTATAAAAGGAAACAAAACAATGAGTAAAGAAAATGGTAAATTATAAATAAAGTAAGCAAAAATACTTAGCGGTAATTTGAAGGCGAGGGGCTTCGAAGCTAGTGTGTATGTGCTGAGTGAGAGCACGTGTTACCTTCTATTTTGTTTTCTGCCAAACCAATAATTCAACATTCCACGTGATCTTAACGTGTACAACCAATACTTCTTTTCATCTCTCAATAAAAAAATGTATACTAAAAAGTTGTTTAGAAAGAATACGCAAGCAAATACGTAACCTTCATTAGTTCTCAGTACCAAACCTAAATTGTTTAATAATTCTTTGTTTTTAAAATACCAAATGAATGTAATTCAAATTTATATTATGGGCTGTGTTTTCAAAGGAATAAAAACTAATTAGGAAATGCAAATATATAGTTTATTTAAACCGGCCATCTAAAACAATTAAAAAAAATTAAGGTTAGTAGGCAACATTTTTCCCACCCAAATTGCAAAGGGCATAGTATTGCACAGAAATCGTTCCATCCGAATGGCGGAGGAGCTCTGACTGCAAGATCTCAGAAAAAAAGAAATCAACAGTCAGTTTTCTATGCCGGACCTTGTGTAAACTTTCTCGTACTGTCAGCGTACTTGCATACGTCCCGATCTGCCTGTACTTACGCGACTACGGGGAAGCTTCCTTCGCCCGTGTAGCGAGAGTCGAACGCGTGGGTCCTTCCGCAGATGTATGTTCTGCATAAGTGCATTCTTGTAGGTCTGCGACTGTTGGGGCAACTGCGACGCGGCCCGTAAGTGCATTTACGTGTCGGCCCGCTCCAAATATGCGAAAAAATGTATAGCGCTTAGACATAATACGACATGAATGGAAATCGATCACCGTGTCGGGCCGTGTCGGATGAGCTGTTCGCTGTCGACGAGCTTGTGATTTTATTGTGTGCACGCACGGACGGTGAAGAGGAAGAAGAAGGAAGATCTTCTACTGTTTTATTTGCTGTTCATTGTTTCAATTTTTTTTTCTTTTTGGAAGACGAGATTTCGCTGGAAGATGCTTGGTATCTGAATTGACACATCTTTGTATTCTATTTATAATGATCCAAAATAAATTTCGGAAATTTAAAACGAATCAAAAATTTTAAGAAAAACTTAATGTGGAGGTTAGCAAAAACACTTTTTTGGTAGTATTAAATTTTCAGTATTATACGAGTGCAGGATACAAATGTAGCTGCTTCAAACGATCGCGCAAAGTACAAATGAGAATATCAATATCTTTACTAATCCGATCGAAGATTAGTAGAACACCATCAGAAAATAAAATCCAAAGCACCGTGTCGCCGCTCACATTTTAAAATTTAAATATTCTATCATCTGTGAATGGTTGAAGTTCGCAGTTCAATTCGGGCGGAAAATCATTAATAGAAAGGTGCAAAAGCACAGGCCCCAAATTAGAGCCTTGAGGCACCCCAGACCTGCAATAATTATATTACGCAGCATGAAACTTCCGGCTCGTTAAATACGACTGAGGAAGAAGAATGAGAGAATGAGAGAACTCGCAAGGCCTTAAGCTTAAAAAGAAGTTTTCCGTGAACTATCCGGTCAAAGGACTTGAAAAAAATCAGTATAGACCACGACCTCCTGATCATCAGTATGCAATACTTCAGAAACGTATTGTAACGTATTAAACGTATAAGTCAAACGCCTGTTGACAAATAGTTTCAGACAGCCAATGTCGCATTATTTAAGGGGGTCGATGCTCATTGTTATTTACTAGGAAAAAATGTATTCTTTATGTTCCCTTTTTTTGGGAAACTGCTCGATCAAATCGAATCAGAAGTTAGAAAACTTCAAAAATAGAGTTTTTCTTTTTCATGTTTGGATTTTTTTTCCGACCCTGCGAATAAAATTTTGAAAAGTTGTCGGTCTTAATTAAACCTGATGCGGTTATGTACATATTAAAAAGAGAAAAATGACAAAAAGTTAATTAACAGCTGAGAAAAAGGAATATGCAGAATACAATGTCTCCTAGTAAATAACAATGAGCACCGACCTCCTTAAAAGTAAACCCTTTCTTGAATTTCAAAAGCTAAATCCTTTTTACTGCCCTTTGATACAACGTATCTTTGTGAAATGGTCTGTTCGAGGTACATGCCTATAAAAGCTAAATCTTGTTTAAACGCAGACATGTACACCAGCGACACTTTCTAATTGTACGACCTACAGCATAAAATAGGGCCTAAATGTGTAGCATGGGTAGTAGACGACTTATGCATTCACTGCCGTCTTCGAAAATGTAAACACAGTGTGCGGTCTCGGTGTTTTTTTGTAGTAAATCTACTTTAAATGTAAGGAAGAATGCAGTAAATAAACATAGAAAAAAACATTGATCTTAGAAAATAGAGGGAATTAAATACATCAAAGGCGCATACTTATGCCTGCCGACTTACCTCGGTTAGCACAATTCGATTTTTTTCATTTACTTACCTTAAATATAATATTGTATACAAACAGATGTTTTGTTTTCTTTACACATCACTACAGCTTTACCAAATATGTTTGTGTTTTTAATCCAATTGGTTTATAATGATTGTTTTCATAACTATTTTAATTCGCCGCGCTCCTTTTTTCGGTATTAACATAATGAAGAATAAATATTTATATAAACTAATCATTAATTATTAATTTAAACCTGCATTTTGTATTTATAGATATTACTACTGTTCGATTTAGCACTAATTCAAATTTTGTATTTCTTTTGAAAAAATATTGAGAGACTTTTGAGGTAAAATCTTTGAAACTAGGGAATTTATAATCGAAATATTATTTTATCTTGTTATTATAATATTAATGGAACCATACCATTACTATAACTAATAAAAAATATTTCTGACGAGTGTAGAGCTTTTCGTTCTAATATCTGATATAAAAATCATGGTTTTGAATGCATCCTCGCCATATCTCCTTTATTATTTAATGTTAAAGAAGGAAGCCGGAGCGAATTAAAAAATGATATGAAATCATCAGACATTAATTAGATTAAAAAATATAAGCGTATTTGGGTAACGCTGCAGGGAAAACAAAACATGCATTTCTGTCAATAACGAAATTACTACAAATTTCTCTGCATTTAATCAATTAATTGGCGCAACACCCACTTCACGAAAAATGGTAACAGTAGTAATAATCCTTATTACAATATTATTTAATATTTTACATAGGGGTTGTCGCAATTTAGTCAATGTGTTTAGTAATATTGAAAAAAGTGTTTCATTCATAACGGAGATATGCTTTACTGATTTCAGTATAGCTAAATACTTTAAATGTGTTCATTGCGATCCATTTTGATACTTTCATTATTATTGCATAAATAAATGTATAAAATGAATAAAGTAATAAACCATTGATATTGCTATTTATTGTATAATTGACATGCCTTTGGTTTAGTTCCTAGTCGTAGTTCAACTGTAAAATGAAAATACCTTTTAAAACCATTTAATAAGACTACAGTTATTCGAAATACTTCAAACATCATTTATTCCTACGCAAAGATAATAAATATATAAGAGATTTTAAAGCGTTAAATCTTGACCATGTATATATAATATTTTATTTCTTTTTTCTTGGTTTTTAGGTCTTTAATATTAAAACATGAATGAATACGACGACGACGTTTCGCTTTATTTTATAAAATAAAGAAAAAAGAAATCAAATATTATATAAGAGATGCATTCAACTTCGCACATTAAAAAATCCAGCCTAAGCTTTTTAAATTAACGACAGAGAGACCGCACATCTGTGTTTACATATTTCGAAGCGGCCAGTTACTGCATAAATCCGTCTACTATCCACGCTAAAGATATGGGCTCAATTTTACCCTGTAGGTCGTACAATTAGAAAGTGTCGCTAGTGTACCATTGTAACTTTAGCTTAATAGTCACACGAATATCCAAGATTTTATTAATTTGGGACAGTTGTTTCGGGAACACGTGGGTTTCCATTATCAAGGCTGAATGAATACCTTAAAAATTAGAAAAACTTATTACCTAAAAATACACCGCTATCTCCCTCTAAAAAAGAAACATATTTACAATTGCTTTTTCTACTCCTAATTGACCCTTCAAAATACCAAGAATTAGCGTCAAATATGAACTTTTTCTACACCCATAAATATATCAAACTTGAATGGTGAACGGGCGGCACTTTCCGATTCAGTGAATGTTTTTTTTTTTCATATATATGGTTTCATATGCATTTAATTCTTTCTGTGATTATACATTTTTCACTAATTTAAGGTTTTCTATGTCGATTTTATGTCCGCTATTCTTGATATGTTGCGCAACGTTGGATGATTTAAGTTTACCATAGCTATAGCCTGCTATGTGCTCCTTTTTTTCATATATATGGTTTCGTATGCGTTTAACTCTTTCTGTGATTGTACATTTTACACTAATTCAAGGTTTTCTATGTCAATTTTATGTCCACTTATTGTTGTATGTTGCGCAAGCATGGATGATTTAAGTTTACCATAGCTATAGCCTGCTATGTGCTCCTTTTTTTCATACATATGGTTTCGTATGCGTTTAACTCTTTCTGTGATTGTACATTTTTCACTAATTCAAGGTTTTCTATGTCGATTTTATGTCCGCTATAGTTGATATATTGCGCTACGCTGGATGATTTAAGTTTACCATAGCTATAAGCTGCTATGTGCTCCTTAAACCTGTTGTTGATCGCTTGTTTGTCCAATCTTTCGTTGGGTTGCGGTTTCTCTTTCACGTTATCTAAAAGATTTATGAGTGTATTACGCGAGGTGTAGCAAATGTTCAAATTTTCTTCTTTAAAAATGTCGCCTAAATCGTTTGAAATACGGTAGAAAGGTAATTTAACAAACATTTTGTCGGGATTTTCTTCTGAAGTTAAAGTCGTGACACTTCGTACATAGTGTTTAAGTTAGACTTTCTTTATACTCTGGACTACGCCTATAGAAGAGAAGTAACCATTATGTAGGGATCTATACACTGTAATAAATCGTGACGAACTTACACCTCATCATGGGCAAGAATACCAGAACTGTTACGTAATTCATAACATTTGCATAACAAGCCAATGTATTTTTGAGGTGTAAGACGGAGTTTAAATGGAATAGGAAGCAATAGTAGTTAATGCTTACAACTATGAATGTGAAGGCAAATATGTCCTACCCACAGACGGTTGCACTTCCACCCTTTCGTAAGTTTTAAGAAAGTCCAGCTTGCTCGTAGTAACAGTTTAGTAGTGTATGGCATTTAAACTTTGGCAAATTTTAAATGATGGGCAAAAGTCACAATGTAATATAAAATTAGTTCTTTGCCGATGCGCGGAATTACCTCGTGCTTTTACAGTTTCAATTATATTGTGTTAACACAAATGTTGTAGAAATAGCAGTGAAAATTACTGCCTCCAGAAAAAATAATAATATCTACTTATTAACAAAAAGGCATCTCTAAACACACCAACACACATTGCTGCAATTAAGCGTATAGGCTCACTTAAAGCCTAAAATTTATCAACTCTTTTATTTTATAGCGGATTCAAATTCACTTCTTGAAATTCCGAAGCTGAATTAATTAATAAATGTTGCCTATAAATTAAATAACATATTCCTAAGCGAAGCCTTAAGCCTGTTGTAGATTCGGAGGACTAATAGGTTGCTGTCTTGTCTTTGTTCGATTATCAAGATAAATTTGTGAATGCAAAATTAGAAAAATATAAATCTCCTCGTTAGACTCGCGGTCGTAATTTCTTCGGCTTCTCTATTAAACATTCCAAATTAATTTTATTCCAGTCTAGGAAGGAGGAGCAAAAAAAAAATGGTCCGCTCGAAGAAGACGACTGCCGCATACACACACACATACACGAATACACATCCGAAGAAAGAGAAATCGGAATCTGAGATTCCTAACGACGTTTGCGATCGGTAAATTAGTACGAAATTAGAATTAAAACTCGAGCAGGGAGGACAAAGGCCTTAAGTGAATCACGTACACACGTTGATGCATATCACGAGAATAAACAATCCAATTCGGTGTTCCTGTGTATAAGAGGATAGCGGGAGACAGAAGTCTGGTGAGATTAAGATCGCATCTCTGGGATATTTAACATAAATTTCGCCGGTATCCTTTGCCAGGTTGATTTGTATGCAATTAGTAGCTCAAGATATAAAGCCCCTATCGACTAGCCCCGCCGCATATTAACATATCCAGATAACTCCTGATCTGGTTTGTTGTCTCGCTGCTTTGCGTTAGGAAGCTACACTTGCCTACAAAAGTAACAGAACTAATTACATAAGCTTCATAGTTGCTCCGTGAGGGGGCGGTCACTCTTATTAACCTTAATGGGTATACTTTTTGTTTGATTATTTTAAATAACGCGCGTTATTTATTCTAACAGTCTAAATTCATAAAAAATATACTAAAACAGGTTTTAAACGTCTATTAGCAAAAACACTTTAAGCTTAAAGAATGTTGTGGGTTTGGGATCATTCATGAACGGTTTTTTAGGGTTGTGTAACTAAAATATGAATAGTAAGCAGTTCATAGGGAATTTAGTACATTTGTATTGCATTCCTGCGCCGAATCGGTGATTCCCAGATAATGTCGTTAATGCGGGGCGCATGTTTCTGTTTTGTAAATATGGATTTAAGTTTAAAAGAAAACAGCGTAAATTAGTAGTAGTAGAAGAAAATAAGGTTATTAGTATTGATGCTATATTGTACACCTTCAATTATATTTTGTCTCCAATCTTGGATACTTCTTCAAGATTTAATGCAGACAAGAGTCAATGAAATAGAAAATAAAAACACGGACATAAATACTAATAAAAAAAAATGCGTGAGATGGTGTTTTATGTAGGTGATTTTTATGTAAACACATGAACAAAAGTTAGGTTATTATACTCTCATACGTCAGATACAACGTAGAATACAAAATGCTTGGAAAAAATAAATAAGGTGCACTTGATTTTAAATATCTTTAAAGATATGATAAGTAAACTTTTATATGAACATTTTATGGTTCTAAATGTCTAAAATGCCAATATTGTTAACTTTTTTCGGGCGTCTGTTTGCTTGCATTACATATGTCTGATGGTATCTATGGTGTTTGAATTGCTAAACGTTAATAATGATCGCTAATAGCCAATTTCGGTACCTTACGATAATATATAACCTGAGACCTCTTTTCACAAACGAATTAACCAAGTCGAATCGTCTAAAATGGCCGTTCGGGAGCACTCGGAATTTTAAAATTGGTTAAAGTAGGATCCAAGGCTCTTGTAACTTATGCGTATTTTAAAAGAGCTTTATAACATTTCGTAGAGCTTTTAACGTGTTATAAATGATTGTTTTTTTCCGCACAATGTTATAATGGCTTTATAAGGCCTTCGTAACTTTTTATAAATAAGACCGTAAGTCTATGTTAGATGGTGTAATAATTAATTTAACGCCTGGTAACTTTTGAAACTTTTGCTATTATAAAAAATTATGATGTCTCTTGTAAAATATAATGATTGTAATTTAAATAATTCTTGTTGAAATACAGTTCAGTTTCTATTTATCAAAATGTTCTGTCATTGACAAGAGTAATAATAATAATAATCATAATAATAATAACGTAGTTTTATTCTTTCAGATTGTTGACATCACATTCATGGCATGAAAGTAATATATTGTAATGGGTCAAAAGGTCAGTTCTTCGGTTCTTCTTCTATCGTCAGTTTGTTCGATAATCTGTCATTCTAAGCATCGAGATCTATGTCGATAAATTAGGTGTTTATTTCATTTGTGTAACACATATTTTAATTTAACAAACCATTTAATTTAATATATTTATCATTAATTTTATCAAATCATTTAACGATTCAATTTAAATTAATTTCAACAAAGTGCCCAAAAGAATCTACAAAAAAAAAATAGATTGAATTAGGAATTAAAGAAATCGTCACATCGATTATTTAATATTTATTAAAATAGATTGAATTCGTGCAATTTCACTTTAATTAAAATAATGACATTCATTATAATTTTATTATCAATTCTTTTCTTAATTATAAAATAATAATACATAGCTTTCCTTTTACATATTTATTTGTTCTCTGCACTCAATAAAATTTAATCTTTTGTATTTTATATTATTATTAAACCTGTGTTTTGTTTTGTTGTTCAACCCACCTTCCCTAAAGGGACACGAACCCAGCCAAGACCCTGAGATACAATATAAGTTTACAATTAATTTAAGTAACATTAATTCCTTCACGCAAGGCCGAGTACAATATAAAGAAACATATCAATCAAAAAGAAAACACAAGACGTACTTCAAATAACAGCATAGCTGTCTTTGCTCTTACATTTGATAAATACATAAAGAGAGTCAAACCTAATTTACTACCTAATATTCTGCATGAACTCCAACCACATACAAAAGCAATAATACACCAAGATATTCATAATATTCAAAGCAAAAAGTTAATACGTAGTAAATATTGCTTAAGTGCAGATTTAAACACACACACACACACAGTAATTTAAATTGATCGGATATCTTATTGTAGATCTTTGCTATCTGATAAGTGAAAGATCACTCAAATAAAACTTGGTAGCTCAGTAGCTTAGAACTGTAAGTCGTAGATCCTGTTGAGATTTTGTTAGTTTCTAGACTGCATCAAGTTTTACACAAGAGCATTCTTTATTGCGACAGAACTTCAGTTTTAGGGATAGGTCTGACCTCCGTAAAATTTTTCCATTTCTTTTCATACAAAACTCCGCCAATTCCTGTCCCAAGTCAAGGTGAGAAACGACTACTTAGAGATATCCCAATCAAGCGGAAGGCAGAAACCAAACCGCAAATGCAAAGAAAAAGATAAATCCAAGGTGGCAGACGTAAGCCAAACCACTAAAGGTAATAAGAAGAGTATGAAGAGTTAAAAAATCTTCAATGGAAGAATATTATAAATGACTTTTAACAGCTAAGACACAAGAATCTAGTTAAAGGCCTAGGCATCCATAATGAATCTTTGAAAGGGCGCATATTTAACTACTGTTGAATCCAATGACCTCCCCAAGTGGTCAGTGCCAATGGTACTAGCTTAAATCCAGATCAGCAGGAACAAGTAAGGGCCATTTTTTTGATCGTAGAAAAAATCGACTTTAGAACAAGGATATGTCGAAGGATTTAACTATCGGATCGCCATATTTAACTTGATGATGACAATGACTTACTACGAACTAGGGAGTAACTAGGAAACCTATATTTATAACAAAACTAGACTTCAGTCTAAAGGACTCGGAAATAGGAGAATCAAATACAAAAAGGCAAAAGACTGCAATATTTCCGGAGACTCCATGTTAGATGGCTCTCACCAAGCAAAAAAAAATTTCCATGGTTTTCTCTTTCTCTTTGGCGTATGCCGGGATATAACTGAAGCCACTCTATGGCCGCAAACATAATAACAACATATAGCGGACCGATTTATTGTGTTTTTGGTATTATTAATAATTATAGGGAAATTATTTAGGACAAAATTTGCAATTAAAATGAAATCATGGGAAAAGCAGCCAAGGATTGATGAAAAGACGATTCCTTATTTACTACTTCCTTTATTCCTTAGATACATGTAAATAAGGAATCGTCTTTTCATCAATCCTTGGCTGCTTTTCCTATTATTTCATCTTAATTTCAACTTTTGTCCCAAGAAAACATGTGAATATAGCATAAATTCGGACAACAACTCACCGATTCAAAATTGTTATGATATCTATATAGTAACATAGAATAGTTAGGTTCGTATAATACTACTGACGTGGAGCATTTGTGCATACATCCACACAAACTTCAATTTTCCTAAGTTGTTATCGTTACCATTGCTCTTCTGCCGCCATGACGCTCATCGTCGTAAAGACGTCGTCGATGGGCCTCGTCTCGTTACCCCGGGGCACCCCCCTAGGAGTCGTCGACGCAATCTTCTCGCTGGCTGCTCCCGCTACGTTTCGTTGTCGTATTAATTAGTGGGTGTACGTCGTACGCTAATTGTAAATTTAATTAAAAGCCTACTGCCGCGCGCTTATCTGATACAAGGGAAAGAGGTATGTGTTATTCTTGCCAGACTGAAATAAATTCCGAACCTTCTGCTTGAACGTTCAAGTTCCCCCGCATGAAGGTATATAAGTCTGCTCTCTCTCTCTCTCCTTCTTTAGACATTATGCGTGCGGTGTACAAAATGCGCTAAAATCTAATGCTTTTTGTCAAATATTTTTTTTAGCAAAATCGTCAGTAATCTTAGAGAGTGAAAAGTTTAAAAATAAGTCTAAGTTCTATGGTATATTTATTGATATGTTATTACTGTAACAAATTTTAGGTATACTATTTTTATAGTTAATTCATCACAATTTAATCTGTTCAAATATTCATCTTTATAAATTCAAGTTTCATATACATAAATACAAGGCAAATCGGATAATGATTCCATTTCGTACAATCACGTTAATTTAATATTATTTGTGCTATTAGTTTATATACACAGTATATTATTATTATTATTTCTCTGGAGCAGAAAACATTAATCTTAAAGTAAAATTTCCTTGTTAAAGTATTGAAGCATGTTGGCCGAATAACTCTACAATAAATATTGAAATTGATACTTTGAATAATAGTAATTGTTAATTAGTTGATAATAATTAATAATAATTTGTTTATTTGACCGCTTGTGTGCTTTATTTCATTAAGCATATATAAAAATAGCTGTTGTACACGGCTTTGCGTGGGTTTTCGTAAATCTGAAATTACTGTTGTTAAAAATTAATCAAAATCTAATCAGTTCAATAATATAATGCCATGATGTAATGGGAGTCGCCGTTCTGATGATCACGATTCCTATAAGATGTTTGCCATGTGTATAGAATCAATGCCAAGTATATATTGTGGCGAAGTAAGAAAACTGCCATCTTTTTTTAGTAATTTTTGTACTCATGCAACTCAATCATTTAAAAAATATAATTGGACATAAAACTAGTATTTGTATAACTTGCATTTTTACCCAAAGAACAGTGGAAATATCAGCTGCTAAATAACAAAAGTTCATGTGCGGTTCAGAATTTTTCATTCAAATTCAGATTACATGTTTCGACCTGTGAGGGTCATCTTCAGATCTACGTCAGATTACTGACAAATCCCCTATTTTTACTGTCAAGGTAATTTATTTGGATGAAAGATTTTTTTTGAAAGAAATATTTCAATCAGCGCAAGTGTTACTATATTTAATTCAAATGAAGAATCCTATGGAGATTTTTTTTTTTTGAAAGATGTGTTTTCAGGGTAGAATTAAAAAAATATATGAAATTCTAATTTTTACAATATCACGGAGGGAATGAATTAAACTTTTTTTTAACGATTAAATAAGATAAATAAAAAAAACTGTGAAGTTTCGAAATGGTCTGTATATTTTGTTTTTGTTCGCCGTTAATTTTTTTTTTTGTTTAAAGAATGATGAACCAGGTACTCCTGTTTTTGTGAAGTAACTGACATAGATATACTTTTTCTTTCTTCTCTGTTACTTATTTCACACAGAATCACTACTTAAAAATATATTTCGCATACCTTGTAGCTATTTCTAGCTAGGGGCAAAAGAAACCAGATAACTCTTTTGTGGGTTCCAGGACAAACAACAGCGGGAAGAAAGAAAATAAGGCACAATCTTGCACAAAAAAGGAGAACACCATTCCTAGAGCCTGATCCCTGTTACGAGATAAGTAGCAGTAGATTATTGAAGAAGCTAAAAATTAAAATTGGGCTGAAGAAATTCCACTATTGGGAAAATTTCTAAGGAATGAGGCAAGCTAAAGCTCATTTGAGAACCTGTAACTAGAAGAGATATATGCATAATGCATCAATCAACCTGATTAGGAACAATATTCGTATATTAATCTTCACCCCATCAGGTCATTGTAAACTGATAAAACTAAGGTGTATAAATAAGTGTTTATGCATGCTTATGGACATAGTTAGCTGTAATTATTTTAGTTAGTAACAAAAACAAGATAAATGTCATAGATATCAATCAATAAAGTTCAATAAAAAGATCAACATATTTATTGGTCCTTCGAGCCGCAAGAGGAAAATCAGTAATACGACAGTGAGTCAATCGTTTTCTATTTGTTATAGTAGTGAGTTCATTAATAAACATTCACACCTTTAATTACATTTATTTGGTATTTGTTGGATTTAACGCTTGCTTAAATAGAATAGCGAAATGACAGATGTAGTAGATGAACGTACATTGCACAGGAAACATGGTAGCTTAAAAAGTAAAATCACTATTTGTAGTACATTTATCAGTAAATTTAAATTGATAGAAACGCCTTTAGAAAAGAATTTACTGATAAATGTACTAAAAATAGTGATAATATGTTGATCTTTTTATTGAACAATATTGATTGATATCTAAGACATGTATCTTTTTTTGTTACTAACTAAAATAATTACAGCTAACTATGTACATAAACAATAACTTTGGATGGAATGTGGATTCTGTGGAGAAGAGGATGAAATAGCCATCTACCTCCGGTATCTGTTGAGTTTTAACTTATACAAGACTTTTGAAATCTATATTATTTTCACTAATTTAATTATTTGCCTTTAACTTATAAGTTCAGTAATGTATTACTACGAATTGGCGATTTTTCTATACCATATGTTTTTGTTTATAATAATCATTCATGTACATCACCTATATATATTTAATCTCTTGAGACAATTCTATTCAACACACAGACAACTTAATCAATAAACCTACAAAAATTCAAAAATTTGATCGATTCATTCACATTCCCTTTTCGTTTCTTGTCACGAATAATTTTAGAAAAACATGCTTGCATCATTCGCTTACCTTTTAAGGCGATAAAAAGAGACAAATTATTTTGAGTAACCGCGACGTGAACCAACTTAAGGAAGTCCGTACACGGAATCAATATTATTATACTTGGCGCTATTGTGCTCATCCGTCACGGCTGTCACTTCTCCAAACCACGGCTTCTAATCACTTCATAATCTTCTTCATCTTCGGCTAGGTGTCCGACGGCTTATCGACGTCATTATCGCCGTCATTCGCGTACTCGTAGGTGCGAGAGAGACGACGGTTATTCCCGTTCGCCAGTCGCGTCCGCTAGATGTCTCTGTCTCCGTTGAATTCAACAGAGCGGATCCACCGTACCGCTCCTCACCGTCAACCACGGCTCCGATTATTATAATCCTTGCCCTGCGCAGGCCTCCTTTTGCCACACACGGAGATCGTTGGCTATCGGTATTTCCATCGAACGGATATTGTCACTAATTGACAATTCCCGGCTTTCTTCTCTTTTTAGGATGCGATCCCGACTGAAGAGATCTTCATCTGATTCCTGTTCATTATCATTTCGTTGTCGTAGTCGCCTGTGTACTATACAAGTCTTTTGTTTCGATCACTCTATAAAATCAAGAAAATAGAGAAAAAAATTAGTACGTGCATATTTATGTGTGTGGCCCGCCTGATTTAAATGAGAACTGTACATGGAAAATATTTTTTTTTTCCAAGATCATTTTATTTTGGAGCATTCTTCCAAACTGATCCAATGTAAAATTACTTCGGAATGTGAAATTATTCTAATTATTAGTCATGCAGAAAAACTAGTCCTAAAAAAATTGTCTGAACAAATTATTTCCCGATAATTTTATTTACAAATAATACATTATTCGTTATTCACGACTTTATTGCTTACGATATATTAATGCACTTTTTCAGAACACATAAATGCTTAAACAATACAATATCCTAAAAATGAATTAGTTTGGCGTGAAATTTTAAATTGATAAAAAATCATTTTTATAATCATTTTAACCTTCTTAAGGATACGTGACCAATAATAATAAATGTATTTATTAATGTACAAAGTAACTGCTACACAGTAATTAACTGTCACAGAAATATATCAAAACATTAACTGGTGCATGTTCAGAAATTCCCAAAAGATGAGGATCCTTGTTCTACCACCTGAACCTGTTACCGCCGTGAACTATAAGCTAAAATTGCCGAAGATCTTGAATACCAATCCTAAACATAAAGCGTGACCTGCGGGTAATCCAGGAGATCACCTATCTGTTGTCAACCCAGAAAAGGCAATTCTTCGCTCAACAGCTGCGGCAAGCGGGACTAAATTCTCGGTGACGATGTATCTGCTGTAGCAGAGTAGTATGCTGACGGCGCACAGTGGTCCAGAAACGCGCTTTTGCGGAAATAAATCTATAACTTTGGATAGAATTGGAATTTTTCAATAATTTTTTCAGGATAATGAGAATAAATATAGGCGATTTGAATTGCATAAAAAAAAAAGATTAAACATAAAATCACGACGTAATTATTGGCGGAAATACATAATTTATTCAAATAAGTGGTAGGTATGTGCAGTTTCCTTCAATGTTTTTTTTCAACTATTTTAGTTAAACTATACATATGTATAATAATATTAACAATAATAATAGCAATGATAATAATACAAAACGGGAAAATATTCAGAAAATGAGAAAATATTCAGAAGAATTATTATAACCGTTTGCCAATCTGCAGTCGTTTGAGGATTTTGAAAAAACCTTCTAGCGGTATTGCCATCATTGCTGGTTCCTGAACTTTGCTACACAAAATCTGCTTTAATTCCCATTTTCTTCTTAAACTCGTCTTGGATCTTTTTCCTTGTATTATCTGTCATTGTTTTTTGTTCTAGTGTTACAGCAGACCATTTTTGTATCGGTATTCTATATGACATATGCAATATGCATTCTATAAACTTTATATGCGCGTGTAGTGTTGAAAGACCTAATTTAAAACATCCTTCTGATACAGGTTTTTGATAAATACGGATCAGGTTATTCATTTCTTTTGGGGTAGCTTTGCATATGTAGCATCTTGATGCTGATGTATTTGTTATGGCTTGCGCAACTTTTCAAGCATTGTAACTCATGAGTCACTCTAATGGGGCGTTCTAGAAGTATTATTTCTGTTACGTGAAGTTGCCGAATTTGATCGTTCACTGCTTTAACTTCCGCATTAGTTTTTTCAATAAGTTATTTCGCATATTCAAATTTTATAGGTCGGCAATATCGTGTAGATGCTGGTCGCGAATTTTTCCATAATGCATGTGTTATCTCCAAACTAAATCTACATTTCCGTTTAAGGATTACAGTATATTTGAAAAAAAAATACCATATACACATTCTTAGAATAAATATGGCTTTTATTTCCAATACATAAATACCTTCGTGGGCAGATAATTGAAATTAAAAAAAAACATGCTTCTAGAAACTAAAACTTTAAAAATTAAAAATCAATAGACCAAGATACCTATATACAAGTACACACATACACACACATTCAAATTGACATAAACACACATAAATATAAACGTAGCTATGGATATATCGAGATACATTGTCGACTGCACAATACAATGGCGAATGCTAACTTTATTCGACATGCTCGCAATTAAATGTGGTTTTCTCGGAGAGGAAGCAAAAAGGAGCAGCTGATTCTTTTTGGACATTATACTAGAGGCATTAGAGATCATGTACATGTAAAAATCTGCTTGTCGATAATTGCCGATGACCACTAAAAGTCTACCTGAACTTTTTCTTCATGTATAAATGTATTATTTAGAAAACTGTTGATAAAATCAAGCATTTTACAAATTAAATCATTTTTATAGCAGTCACATAAATTATAAGGACCATAGGACATACCCCAAAAGTTATATTCAATTTAGATAACAACTTATTAAAATACAGCATTATTAATTCTAACAAAAATATGCGGTTATTTCAGGATTTTTACTTATGCCAACTTTGAGCGGGGATATTGCATAGTTTATTACGAATAAATATTACAAAATAGCATTTTTCATTAAGTTGGAACATTTAACTAAGTATTTACGGCAAATATATCATTAGATTTCATACTTGTCAAAAGTGATTTTTTGCCGGCCCTGGACCACTGTGCGGCGTAGCTCAATGGAGATGGGGTGGGCTATCTTAAGATGGTGGTTTAAATGTCGGTTTATTCTTGATAGGGGTAAGTCGGTAATTTAATCACAGCCGTACACTTTTCATTAACCCTTACCCCCACACTAACATGCTATCACACATAGCATGCTATCTGTTCGTTCTTACAGGAAATTGCAAACCATTGAACTAACAAAGAAGGCATCATTTTGTTGGAAAAATATAACAGAACAGATAAAACATAATATTGCATAGATAAAAAATGTATATTCAGCAGCAGGTCGTGTACGTTGCCTAGCTAGACAGGAATATTTGTGGAAATCGTATTAAAATTCAATGCACCACCAGCACGAGAACTTCAATTATTTGTTGTCTATCTGTTAAGTTTGATCTGAACCACACCAATGTAGTACCTCTTTACATTGTAATATTCAAGTTTCTGAAACACAATCGTATAACACGTGTTGAATGCTGCAATAAAATCTAAAAAATACTAACTGAATTATTCCAAATTAGATAACATTCAATTAGTATGTACACTGCCTGACAAAGTTAACGTCGTGGTCCACAGCGAATTTTTGTATTTTCCTATCTGTTTTTTTAATTGCCAAATGTTTCACACGTACGACATACGAATAGAAATACGAAATTATGTTAGTTTCGTATTAATGAAATTGTGCTTCTTGAAAAGCGAAAAAAACTTATATATAAAATATTCTCCAGCCATTTACAAAAATGAAATATACATTCATTTATTTAATTGTATTCTATACGATATTATCATTATTTTTTTCTTTTTGTTGCAGGTATGTCAAATTTGCGACAGGGGTTCCACTTTTCGAATCAGAGCCTTAAAGTTAAGGTAATAAAATTACGTAATGCATTACCACACTATTCGTTTTTTCATATTACATATTTTAATGCTAAGTTGTAGCTGTATTTGTTTGCGTCGCAGCCAACATGGCAATCATGAAATATAAAGCCACGACCGGAATGCCTGCTGTTGTTCGTATGTTTGTTTGTTTGAATACGCTTACATCTATACAAGCACGTATGTTTGACATGCAATATTTCATGTGTGATTGTAAAAAAGAAATCGGGTGTACACATACACATTATTACGGTATGCTTACAAACAGTTTTACAAGTTATAGCTACTAATTTTCGTAACACAGTCAAATGACTGGCAAAAAGAATGTAGGTATAAAGCCGCTTAATGAAATTTTAAAGATTTAAGTCCTGTTATAATAACACATGGTGAAGCCAGTAAATATCAATTTCCAATAAAGGATTTACATAAATAATTTTCTGCTTCTATATATTTTTTGACTTAAACTCTTCTTTTATAGCTCGTAGGAAACTTGTGGTGGGATTATGTGTCTACATATTGCACTAGTAAGGTTCTGTACATGGATACACTTTCTTTACGAAATGTTTCTCCATATATGCCAACCCAGGAACCTTTGGTTCTTTTTGATCCATCTACATAGGTACTAGTTTTTGTTTTGAACCTCTGGTTTCTCTTTTGCTTGCCACTCATCCAAGCATTTTGCAGCTTCAGCGAGGCACAGGCAAGCCACCTCTGTATTTTTATGAATTTTATGACAGCCTGCTTCTACGTAGTATTGGTCCATCACACCAAACAATCATACGTTAATATGGAAATATTTTCAATATTTGATAAAATTAAACACAAATATATTAGCAGACGTGATTCATCGAAAACGAATCCTATTAGGGTTATATATAAGAAAGGGGATACTGATCATTTATAAATTATTTAAATAAATTTTATAAAATTACAGGCAATATCCATTGCTGCATGTTTTACAAAACTGTTTGAATATGCGATGCTAAATGGAATCCATAGTTTTTTAGATAGGTTCAAACTGGTGTCTCAATCGCAACGTAGATTTAGTATCGGAAAATCTACAATTTCTACTTTATTAGATATACACAGCATTGCTTTAAATAACTTAGAAAATAAATTGCTACCAACTGCCATTATATGTGATTTGTCAAAAAAAAAAAATTATAGATCCTCAATTACCAATAAATAAACTGAAATATATGGGATTACGAGGTAAATTTAGCAATTGATTAAAATCTTTTTTTTTTTATGAAATGGAATGTAATTTGTTGAGATAACAATTACAAATCGAATATAAAACAAACTATCATCTTATGCCTGCAGTTTTATTGGAGTGCCTCAAGTATCTGTTTTAGGTCCAACCTTGTTCTCCTTGTGTTTGTATGATGTTATTAACTTTTTGTCTGATTATCTTGTCGTCTGTTATTCAGATTAATTAATGCTGCTCATGAGAAGGATAGCATTCCTGACTCCTGAAATCATGATAAGTAAAATATACGATTGATACTGTGCAAACGGTTTTTCCTTAAACTTAGATAAAACTAAATGTATATTTTTTCACATTTTACAAAAAAAAAATGATCCATATCCTGGTACCTATATAGTATCTGCATAATAATATAAACTTTGACAACTAGAAGCTGCTGTAAGCTTCGAAATATTAAGAATTGGTTATGCAGAGTTTCAGTCATTATTTCTCTATGGTATACTCCTATGGAGCTCGAGTACCTACTTGATATACAATTGAAATAACGAAATAATTCCTACTTTGGAACACCCTATATAGTCAAAAGTATATTTAGATTATGCAGCATTGTAAAATCATCATCTGTAAAGCTTTTATATAAAACTCTTTTTTTTAAATCAAAAATAAAACTGTAATCAAAGACTTAATCTTGGATAAGACACCTGTACATCGTGCGTCGCTCCAATTGCCATGTCCTTCTAATTGTTATGCGGGTTGTCATTAGTGCCCGTTTACATTTATTCGTCATCTGTTCTAGATGTTGATTCCAAGTTAACTTCGGGTCTAGAACTATTCTTAAGAATTCAGCATCTTGACTAAATTGTACTGCGTATTTTCGAGATGTTAGTGGTTTTAGACTATCCAGTTTTCTTGTTTTCGGAAAAAGGGAAATGGCCACCAACGCTGCTCCTGTGAGCAACCGCCCTCTGTCTAAAGATTTGCATGAAAGTGCATGAAGCATGAAGTCAGATCCATCAGATAATAAAGGCCTCGAGTCCTCTATATGTATTTAATCGTGATGTAATTCATCATTTAAAAATTAGAAGCAATGGGGCCTGAAAGATTATTGTATAAAAATAAAGGGTTAGTGCACTGTAAAAAAAGTTGCAGTAAAATTACATGTAAAATTGTTGGTAACAAAGTTGCCTACAATTTTACAGGTAAATTTGCTTCATAAGGTAAAATTTCTACCATCTAGTAAATTTCACATGCGATGTGTTTGTTCAAAGATTGTACTGTAAAATTCGTATGTAATATTTATATGAACTCTATATTTACCGAATACTGAAGTAATTTTCATATGTATTTTTATAAAGAGAGCAAGCAACTTACCTAATTCTTTTATAGCACCTAATAGGTCATACTGAATCGCTCAACCAGGGATCAAGAATGAACACGCTTACGCGATAAACCTACGATTGTTTGTGACGTACATGATAACATTGAGCCAATAATAAGTTCGACAAACGAATAGAATTACCTACGCGCACAGATAAATAATCCAATAACCAATCACATTGCGGCGTATGAATTTCTATTTTCCATGATAATCTATAGTTTTACCCGAAAATTTAAGTAAAAAACAAATAAATATTAAAGATCCTCATATTTTTACAGCAAAATTAATAGTTCATAGTAAAATTATTTTAAAGTGCACTAAATACCCAAAAAAAATGTCAATTTTACACTTTTAGTAAATTTTGAGAGTAAATTCAAAATTGTAAGTTTTTCCCTGTATTTTTCCTTTTTGAATTTTTGTTACATCTTAAACTTGGATGAAAAAAGCTATAAATTTTTACCAAATTTCTTTTTCCATTGTTAAATATTCCTGGAAAAAACATGTAAAACAAAATTTTACATGATTTTATGTGGTAAATTCACAACGTTATTACATTTAATATTCCTGATTTCCATGGCAAAATTAACTGTAATTTTTTACAGTTGTGCGTCCCTTGGTCTCTCTGCACTAAATAAAATTAGGCCCACCTATTTTAGTATATAGAAACCAGAAATGGAAGCGTAGTATTACAAAAAAACCAAATTCATCCCAAAGTTATCTATTTCTTGTTCTTTAGAAACCTCTACTGCCCATCAAAACTCTGATTATATTGTTCTCGACATCGCGTTACTCATTTCTCTTTGTTCCCAGGCACCAATCTTGTCCGGCGTTTCCTTTCTTTTATTTTTTTTCCCGATGAGGAAGTCTCTTCGGATTAAAATGTCTGAGCTCAACCGACAAGTGATAATCTACCGCTAAATATATAAATCGCCCCGGCATGTGACTATTTTACAAACATGGATGCGTGCCTATTTTAACGTCTATAAATCGCCTCCGATCCCCGACTCCCCCTCCCTCCTTCGGAATCCTTCCCGCGGCCCTGCCATCGCGCCCGAAAGAGCGTAGAGCCGAAAAAGCGAGCGGGGTTTGTGGACGGGCAGCGCGCGGTACGTTGCCGATTATTAAGAGCCTAATTATAATTATGTTTGAAAGCTGTATATCATCCCGGGTAATGTGCTTTGTCACATTGCGCATATCGCGCGCATATTATTTTAATATTTTGAGTGTTGTCGGTCGGGGATTTTTTTTATTTTCCTTCACGCACTCGCGGTCGCTGTATATTATCGTGTGGGACAAGTCAGACTTATCCTGGTTGTTTTTATGTTGATTCATTCGTTTTATGCCTATATGAGAATCGGTAATAGATGGGCGAAGCTTAAAAATGCTGTTCTAGTTATTTGTTAAGGTGGTTTAACCCAGAAGTTAAATTAATATCACAATTATTTTTTTTTTAATGTGTGGGTGAGTTTTTAGCAGATAATGCTGAATTAATTCCGACGCTCATGCAAGTTGTTTGGGATATTCCATGTTCAAATTGTAGCATGACGCGTAACAGACTTTAAATCTGTAAAAGTACCACAAACAGATTTTCTAATATAGATTAATACCACTTACTAATAATCAGTATAATAGTTCTAAAATAACAAGAAAACAGAACCACGTGTGGCCGAACACCATGTCATTTCTGCCTACGTCTGACTTGAATCAGAACTTTCTAAATTAACGCATGCGCGTGCGCCTTGCTTATTTCCTTATCACTTGAAAATGACTGTATTTAAAAGACTGTAATTTTCCAAATTGTAAGAAATTTTAAGTTTTTCCTAAGAGATATTAATATTTTTCTTGGTGATATTGCAATGTTGGAAATTTTTTTCTAAAAAACAGAAATTTTCTTATAATATTCACGTAAAATGGAAAAATTTCTAGCATTTCGACATTTTCGACAAAAAAAGTGATTTTTACCCAGAAAAATTACCTACTTTTTTTATATATAACATAAATTATGGCAACCTAGATCTCTAACTTCCTTCGGCCTCTCTAGTATATTTAAAATAGTGTTAATAGTGACATAATATATATGACTCCCGCAAGGATCGAACCTTGGGCCAGTGTTATTTTTATTATTTATAAATGATATTGCCGATGTCATTAATTGCGAACATTTGATATTTGCTGCGATTTAAAAATATACAAGAAATTACATCTATCGCAGACTGGTGTCAGCTTGCAAAACGATTTACAGGTTGTAAGTGAGTGGTGTGCTCGCAACCATTTAAACCTCAACACGATAAATGTAAAGTTGTCACTCTACACAAGAAAAATGAAATGTATTAACTACTCTACTGCTTGAATGATGAGATCTCAATCGATGTGAAACTGTTAAAGATTTGGCGTTGTCTTCGATAGTTAAACTCTCTTTCGTCAATCACATAATTTTCATAGTTGCAGCTGCTTATCGAATGTATGGTTTATATGCAGAAACTGTCGCGATTTTGAAAATGTAAGGTGTTTATTCCTTCTTTACTTTGCATTTGTTAGATCAAAACTTGAATACGCATCCTTGGTTTGGTACCCGATCTATCAGATAACATATCAATAACACTGAGGCAATTCAGAGAAGATTTTTAAAATACTTTATTTTACAAATTGATGGTGCTTACCAAACAGAGGACTAGATTATAACATTATGCTATCAAGGATTTATACTTTGGTGTCATTACAAAAGAAGACGGATAAACAAAAATAAAATTTTTATTTGGCTTGTTAAATAATTAATGTTGAATTCCAAGGTTTGCTAACCCGTACCAATACGTATGTTTATTGTACATAGAAACAGAACTAATGTCTTAGTTAAGTCTCCGTAGTTCACTATGTGTAATAATTTACCACGATATTTTCGCATTTATGTCATACATTACGACACTTTGGTAAAATAAGAGAAGTTATTATTAATTTATAGTCTATTTGTTTAATTATAGTTTTGTATTCGCTAAGATTAAGATTTAATTATGTAACTTTCCTGTATTTGAGCTTCCGCCTGTAGGAAATAAATATATATATATATATTATTAGAATCAGCCGAAGGTACCAAGTATACCAAACTAAAATAATCCAAAAATAAATTACAAATTGCCGTACCGTTCTCAGTCTCACGAGTCCCGCAAGTAATTCTCACAGAACTCTAACTCATCGTACACGTCCAAAACCGACGGAGTTACTCTGAATATCCATTTTGACCGTAAGTAAGTAGTGCCTATAATCATCCCAATTTTATTATTTGGTTTTATAATCTAATTCCTGTTGATTATTTGCCTCTTTTTAGAAGGAATAATCGATCATTTAGTGTTCGTTTTAGTTCCTGTTTGAATACAAATTAGGTACTCGTTAGAAATTTCGGATTGCCTCTTTTTTTTAGGCACGAGAAAGGACGGTTGTGTCGATGGTCGCTCCTACAATTTAACGCCACACATTCGATAATATCCTCTCAGTTCTACTAATATATTACCTAACGCGTTTCGATATAATACTAAGATCATATCTAAATTTACTTTTATCTAAAAGATCTTCAGAATGTTCCTGCTACAATTTTCCTGATAAAAAAATCCTGATACCAGGCATCTTCTAAACCCCATTTAATTCAAATATAGGCTATATTTATCTTGGATCCAGGCCTATATTGACGCAGTTTTCTGTACCAAAGTATTTGCCAATCGTCTGCTACTTCCACTAGAGATATAGCATTTGATTTTTAATCAATTTGAAGTACTAGAATATTTTATATTTTGATTACGATAACTACGAGGTTACTTTTGAATAATGGCGTCCGTCGTTTTGTAAGTGTTAGTGTTAGAAATTTTGGATTTTGATTCAAGTCCAAGTTGGTGCAATTGATTTAGTATGCTTTATTATAAAAAAGATGTCAGATTTTCTAGTTATATTTTCGCGCAGTTATGGTCGTTTGCACCAACACGTTAAGCTCGGTTTAATTTTCAGTGACGCTTATAATATGACGTTCACTATATGCATGAGTCATGAACTATCACCTTCAAAGAACCACTTAAAATTAAACCAGGCTTAACATGTCGGTGCAAATGGGCCTTAGTGTATCTACTATTCAAATTTAGTTCAACTATTGTGTAACTGAACGGGTTTTCTTATCTGGAAACTTTTGGGGATGGTCAGCCCAAATTTATTCAAGCAAAACCAAACCCCGTTTTACAGATAACCCCACCTGCTCTTTTGACCGACGAGCCACTGCTGGAAAACAATCTTCTTGTTCGGTAGCGATTGATTTTAGAAGATTTAGCCAAAGATGTTTTCCAACGGTGTCAGTCGAAGCAGGGCCGTTAGTTAGCCTAAAGATTGTCGACTTACCCAGCTCGTCGGTTTTCTCTTTCCGAAATGACTTCCTCTCCAAAACTTTACTAAGGGTACAAATTGAACTTTTTTTTAGCGAAATAATAGTCTATTTTTTACAATTATATATTAAATTATTTGAGGCAATAGAATTAAACTAACAAGCTACAAATTAAATAAAATAACAAGTACAAAAAAACAAAACGCAATTAATTGTATGAATATTTTAAATTTTTTATAAGTCATTTAACGTAAGTACTGAGTAATTTTTACTTTACAAAATTATTTAACAAGGGAGAGAGAGATAACGAGTTACGGTTTCTACGTATTTGCAATAGTTAGTTTTAAGCAGAATTTTTGAACATATTACCAACCGATGTGGGTAATTAAATCTTCCCGTAATCCAAAATATTTAAGGCACAAAACTTTCAAAACACTCACAAAAATTTTAAAGAAAAAGGGGTTTTTCGAACGGTTTTAGCACCAAAAACGGAATCACTACTCGAGGAAAGCTTTTGCTTCCTGTTTTCGAATTTTCAAGCTTATTTTAATTACAAAATTTAACAAGAGAAGTTTAATTTTAATTTTAATCAGAATGAATCAGGCTCCGCAAACTAATTAATTCAAAACAACAATGTAAAGAATTTTTATAAACTTTAGTTGTGACGTCATTCCGCACCGATTACTAGTTCCGCTTCTCTTTACAAGAGGGCGCAAGAATGATAGTCGGCATTATTTTTCTGACTTCAAACGCCCTTCTGGAGAGTAATACGGGATTCGCTGGTCAGCATTTGTAACATTCAATAGACAAAGAAGTAGATAAAATTTGAAAGAAATACCGTATTATCTCAATCAGGCGAGACTTTAAAAAAAACAGTTATTGCTGAATTCACAATTAGCTCACCAAGCTTCAAATGAACTGTTTTTAGAACTGTTTGCTATAGTAAATGAAATCAATACGTGGTTAAAGAGTCAGATTCAAAATAAGAGTGTTGTAATTTATTAAGAAAATAAAAGAAAACTTTTTTTTATTGCCCAAATTTGTGTGCCCAAACTAAAATAATATAACTAACATTTTATATCGCATTAAACAACAGAAACCAAATTATTTTCTTGTTGCTAACGGAACAATACATATTTCTATTCATACTTAGTAAGCTACCGTCTTTGCATATCTACAAATTTAGGATTTGTTAAACAACCTACGCATCTCAGAAACCATACCAAAAAACCACCTTTAATCAATCCGGTAATATAAATTCCCGTTGCCTATTCTCCCGCACTCGCATTAGTACAGTATCAGTAAATAGCGATCGATTGATTTCTTTTTTCGTTTCGTCAGCTAAATAAACAATAGAAACGGTATCAGATCCAGAAGAGAAGCAAAATTATTCAGTGCCCGGCTGTTCCCACCGCACGCATACAGATAAATTGGGAGCGGTGTTACGCCTGAATATTTACGCGTTTCGTTCTTTATTAATTACCCCGCAGGTATAATTTTAGGTCCAACGTATTTTTTATGTAAATTCGGATACGATAAATAACGCCGGCCCCATCAACGAATCTGACTGACTGACGTATTCGTTTAGTTTACCGTACCATCGCTAAATGGAGCTTCCGTTCTAAGCCCGCGGCTAAAAGTGGACCGTCCAGAAGAAATATATTGCTTGTATTATACGCGTGGATGAGCGGAAGATGAGAGATCAAACGGGTTGTAGTTTTGGATGACGCTGATCTTGTATTGGAAGGATGAAACACCAATATAATAAAGTTATCTACAGTGCAGCAAATAATTATTAGAAATTTACGGTTGATTTTTGTGCTGTGATTGTACTCTGGCTTCTGATTGTTTTAACTAGTCCGCTGGGTACATCCATTTCTTCCAAGTTTCTAGATTCTTCTCGTCTATCTACTGTATCAAATGCTGATCTTCCGCTATTTTCCTCTCTATTATATTTCTTAAAATAAATATATTATCGTTAATTTGTCTTGCTGGTCTAAATGCCGCTTGTTTTTTTTTTTTTTCTACAGTAGAAGCTCTTTTAACCGGCACATTTGGGACGACGGCCATGCCGGATAATTGATTTTGCCGGTTAATCGAGCGAGTTGAGTTACGTACTTACGTGATAATGGACGGTACATACTAGACTTATGCAGACTATGACAATATAAATAAGGAAATGCAGGTTACGAAAAACCACGGAGTACAAAATAACAAACATTTATTGAATAACCTTACATAATGAACAATATTCTGTACTTACATATATAAATGTGTATTTACTTCTTGAAAAAGTATCTAATATCAAGTTGCTTCCGTGATTCGTTTTTCTTGTTCAAAAAGTCATTTCGGATCACACACAAATGAATAAGTTTCGTGGAGTTGAAAGTTTTATTAGATTCAGCGAATCCTATGAATGTATTTAATGGCATCGTCGCCTCTTTGTCACGAAATCTTAGTTGCATTTTGAGTGGCTTCTTCTTCATCCTCAGATTCCACGTCTAAAACTGGATTTTCTTGTGGATTCAAAACACTTTCTATAATTTGTTCGTCACTAAGTTCTTCAATCACTGGCACACCTTTGTCTATTTCAATCCATTCTTGAATCTCCTCCACGGGTACATCGACGAAAGGGTTGTTTTGTGCCTCATGTAATAAATCTAGCACAGCATTTTCACCGTCAGAATTGTTTGTAATATTTAAATCTTCTTCTGGGTCCTCGTCCATCGGTCAAAGCTTGCGCCAACACCGTTGTAGGGTCACTTTCTTGACTTGTATCCATGACAATGTGGTTGCATAAATCGCATCTTTTATATTAAATTGTTTTTGGAAATCTTTCACGTCAGAGTCAGAGTTTAAGAGACTTCGCACAAACAAACCGCTATAGTGACACTTAAAGTTTTGAATAACGATTAAGAATCTCTAGTTTTTGCTCTATTGTAAGAACAACACATTTGCGCTTCACAGACTCTTTGGCATTCGAACTTGTTGTAGGCTTGGAAAACATTTTGAATAATCTGTAAATATATTTATATGTAGATTAAAAAATCACTTAATGTTACTGCTCACTCATTAATACTCACGTTAATACTAAGCGAATATAAACAAGAACAGGTAAACCTGGGAAACACTGGAAACTAAGTACTGAACGTTGTGTTGTTAGACACAGGAGATGCTAACTAAGAAAGGAAATGGCCTACACAGCCGAGTTCAATGACTGCTACTTCCCCCCGGTGAGCGCCCGAATCGCGACGGAAACAGCCGATCATGCGTCGCTCGGCCGATGCCGGTTAATAGAACGTGCCGGTTCTTAGAAGCGTTAAAGAGCGCCCACTGTACTTTGTGTTCCACATACTTTCTTAATCTATTTTCTAAAATGCTTGTACATATTTTGTAGATTATTGCTGTTAAACATATTGCTCTATAATTGTTACATTGCGTTTACTCGCTCTATTAAATTTCCTTCCTTTTTTGGCTTTCCTTTCCATGGCTCTTAACATTTTCTTATCCATTCTTTTCTGTGTTATTCTTGGGCTATTTCTGGGGACTATTCCATCTTCTCTAACTTGCTTTTCCTATTTTAATTTTTTTGCATTATCTCCATCTTTCTATTGATGTGATTAACATTCTCTTCCAGCATCAAAGGGGTTTATTGAACTTATCCATATAGGGTTCCGTCCATGTCTCTAAAATTCCTTTTATTTTTATTTGTATCTGATTTTATTGCATTTGTTTCTTTTCTTTTATTTCCTCTCAGTCTTTTTATTTTTTTGTCCAGAATTTTTCTATTAGTCTTGAGCATTTCCGTTATCTATCCGCAAAGTTTTTACTAACTAGGTTTCCCTTACTATTATATATTTCTTTATCTTTTTACGTGCTTGTTTGATTATATTTCCTCAGGCTGATTACTGTCCATCTTTTTGACTTCCTCATTCTACCACTTCGGTTCCAGATGCACATTATTTTGCGTAAAACATAAGTAATTGTTATAGTCTTTTTAAAACACTAATCTTAGAAAGCAGTTTGCAATTCCTTGTAAGCATTTAGACAAATATATTACTACAATTACTTTATTATACATGCATTCCTTCTTATTGTTATTAATCGTTTTGTTTCTGCTGAGAAATGAAGTGGGTCTAATTTCCACTGTTTAATAATACTTTAGGTGTAACTTATTGTAAGCAGCACTAATTAATTTAAGACCACCAAAAGTACCCTTCTCAATTTTTGCATACACATCATATTTACCCTTAGAACCCACTCTAATATACTGCATTAAAAAGACTTGTAAACTATATTTATTAAAAACGCTATATATTCCCATCAGAAAAAGAACGCGTCTAGTGAATTATTGCCCTCCTTATCATCGGGAATCGAGATGAGGAGGGTCGATCAGCCGATTATATTATATTCGGTGAAATGTAAACATGATTAAGCGGTGGTAGCGATTCCGTAAGTCTTTACGCAAACGAACGGCGATCGGTTTAATCAGGCGATGCCGGGCGATAAATTACGCGATTGGCGGCAGCCGCTCGGGAAAAGGAGGAGAACAGTGTCTGTGTATCCTCCGAGGCCTTTCCCACCGTGTCGCGGGCACGGGACGAACGCTGGAGTAAGAGGGAGATGGCGCGCATGTACGGCGGCCGCGGTCTTATCTGCGAAGAGATCGTATTAGGTTCATTACGGGCCAATAATAACGAATAAGGCCGGGAGGACGGTGAAAAACTCGGACTCCGGAGGATAATTTATCGTCCTGGTGCCGGCCGGCCTCCCGACTTCGAAGGGATATATCGTTTAAGGATGTGTTCGATTTTTAATTTGAATATATTTACATGTGTTTTGGGTTTGTTATTGGTCTCATTTTCGCTTGAAACAAATGGAATCTTCGTTGGGGTTGAGAGGAAATGAAGTTTCAAATATTCCAAAAACAAATTGAAAAAATCTTCCCTTTAGAACTCTTTTTTGGTAGGAAATCGACATATCAACTTCCAATTAATATCAAATTAAATATCAAATTTGCATTGGTAGACACAAAATCTCTAATTTTTGTATTAAGATATGTACTTAAGTGTTTCTATTACGGTTTAATATTCACTTTTAAAATCCGCAAATGTTCTAATACTTTTTTTTGCCATAGATGTAAGTTTGTTTCGTCTCTATAAAACTAAACATATTTTTGCCTCAAAGTGCAAATAAAACTTGAAGCTCCTTCTATTTCTATTTTTTTTTTTGTTATTTTCTAATTAAATAATTTGATTTTCGCCGTTTCTCTCAAATAATGAAGCATCTGTTTTTCCCTAATTCGAATTCTGCGAATGTGTTCAACTGTAATTGCATCGAACTTAGAAAACCTTTCCATTAATTGCAGAAAATTATCGTTATCATTACAAAAAAAAAGAAACTGGCTAGCGCTACTCCTTAACGCCAAAATTTGCTTAATTAATAATAAAACAGCTATTATAATTCTTTCCAATATAGAGCACTATATCTAATCTATAGCTGAGACAGTCTTCAATAAGCTTAAGTTCGTGATAAAAATTGGCATTCCCGAAAACCATTTTGTCTCGATTCATTTACGAGTTACAAAAAAAATAATAAACCTGTTTTCTCAGAATACATTATTTTTTTTCAAATATTTACACAGAAAACTTCTAATATTGCAGTTTTTAGGATTTTTCATTTGCTGAGATACCAATATTAACCTTGTCTTGTAGGATAAAGGTGAAGTCCATATAAGTTGCCTTATTGTTAGTATCATATAAATTTTCAAAGAAATCTTCGTCACTGCCAACGGAATCCGCTGGTATTGATACTTATTTAACTTTCTGCAGCTGGGTATTCTTTCTGATTCTTCACTTCAGCTTTGTATCAATGTATCAATTTTGTATCTGATCACCAGAATCGTTCTTAATATAGGTGGCGCTATAGACTTTTCTAGGCTTTTCTAAGACATTTTTTTGGGAAGATATTGCGTCATATCAAACATACGTTATTTATCACTCCATTTTCCGTATTAGGAGCCAAAAAGCGCCTAGACTTGTTACATCTCGCTAAGTCATTCTCGATGGTTTTAAACAATTTTCTATATTCATATTAATAATATATGAACCAGCTTTTGGTAACGGATTCAGTTCTTCTATAGCGCAACTCGGAATGTCTGTTTATAAAGAGCCGTACCACCCCTTACCCGATAAACCATCCAGAATCAGAGTACTCCTTCTCTATTTCACGATTTAATTATTATTAATAATTTAATAAAGTTTTGTAAGTACGCCGTATAGTAAATCTTCCATTCTTTTTTAAAAGCTTTTTCTTTGGAATATATTTATCCATCGGTCAGTAGCATTTAGTTAAATATTGCCAATATATACATATTTAGCCAACCAATATTGCTTCATTTTTTGCCGGTTAAATATGCAACTGAACCATAACTTATTCGATATAACAAACAGTTTTGATGTCTTCAATTTTGTCATGCCATCCCTAACAGTCTCAGCAGTTGCTTTTGATACTAAACTCATACCAATAACCAAAAAATAATGACTCAGTATAAGTAAGGCAAATGCTTATAGCCTTTTTTCCTTTTCTTTTTAGTTTGAAGAAGTAAACAGGCTTAATGTACGCTCCATTATACTCGAAAATTTTTGCTGTTGAAGGAAACCTAAGATTATAATTTTTATATTATACTTAAAATTATAATAATTTCAATATTAATCATATACAAATCCATCAACCGATATGTTGTTATATTAATGACGAAGACAAGTCGTTAAATGCAGTAAATATATACATACATCTTTTAAAATCTTAAGGAATGCCTAGCTCAGGTTATTTAGCAAAAATATGATTTTTATTCTAAAATCACTATAAGTGCTGTAATGTAAGTATTAATATTATGTTAGCCTGTGTTAGCCGAATGCCTTAAAGGTTGTCGACTAGTGCGAGAAGCCGCAGGTTCGAATCCTACTCTAGTCAATTAGGCCAACAGTTTCTTTTTTTTTTGCCAGAGTCGTAATAAAGATTAAGAGGGAGATTTAGATCTGCGAGGATGCCTGATAAGCAACCAATTGCTTAGGACATTATCTACCACAAAACAAAAATATGATAGATAGTTCATACATTTACAATAATATATGCTTATAAAATATATTTTTTTTACTTAAATTTCAATCAAAATAATCAGACAACATAGCAAATATAAAACTATTGGAATTATAGCCATTTGTTCAAAATCACTGTTAGATTCACAAGATCACCTGCAGAATCATTGCTAAACTTCCAAAAATATATATAATGCAATGTGTTGTGCGTCGAAATCCCACTTATAAACAATAATGGAGAAATAAACAATTTGCAAAAGGATCTGTCAACAATGTCCATGTTATTTTCAATGATCTACTGTTTTTAAAAAAAATACCGACCAGTTTGACAACACAATTTTAAGTCACTGCTCCGAATTAAAGAATATAGAAATTCTTAATCATTCTATTTTAATCACCATACCAATCGCTGGATTACTGGAGAAAATTCATAAGCCGGTTACTGGCATTTATGTACCATGCAACCACCTCAGTAGTATAGAATGACTGACATCATAACTTATAGTTTCTACCTAAGAGACTTTTCTTGCACTGCATGCCTTTCATGCTATACGCATTAATAATATACGAGCAACAGTGAACACCTACATATATTTATTGCTGCACATGGGCAAAAATAAGCACACTTTCTCTAACACTTACCTATTATCCATTGTCCACCCACAAATATACTACTAAATATGGAAAATCATTAATAAAGATAATAAAAATCAATGGTGCTAGCATCGATCCTTGCAGTACTCTATAATTTAGCTTGTTTTTTGAATTGCAATTTTTTAATCATTAAATTCTATTATATCCTGTTCTTCAAAGAAGATCGCAAAAAATTTACTAATTTTACTCTAGTGACGCAACCCTCATGTTTATCTCATAAAATTTGATGACTGAACAGAATCTCAAACATTTTGGTCGAACATATTGGATGGATGGATTTAATCGATTTACTCTTATTTACATTTTCCATGAAAATGATAATTAAAGACTCATGCCTTCTTGAAATATTAATCCAAGCACCCGAATACACTATTAAAATTTGCATAATCAAAGCTTCGACCAAGTGAGGAGAATCCAGTACAAGACTTATGAAAGTTTCATCCTTGTTAATATGCTAACAGACTTTGTAACAACTCCACACGAAAATCTGAATCGTGTCCCCCTTAATTTTTTTAATACCTAGAGCAGTGACCAATAAAAGAATAGAGCTTTCCGAATTTGGTAAGTTAGGCTTAGACCCATGTGGGCTGTTTTAAAGTATTCAATATGCGATTTTGGGTATTAGTCTTTTTTTTTGCTCTAGACCTTCCAGCAATAGGGAAATGACCAATCTATGAATTAGAGAAGTTTCGTGTTACTTGAAGAATTGATGTGGGGTTTTTGTGTGTCAGATACAAGCTTTGGCTGTGTTCTGTGGTGAATTAGCTATCGCTTGGGCCATGTAGTGGAATTGACGATGTGAAAGTTAACATACTTCGAAGGTTTTATTGATGAATAATTCTTGCATGGACTTCAAAGGAATTTTTTGGATCTTTTTCGTAATTCTTTCACAATCTTCTAGGTTAATTAACTTTATTTCCTCTTGTAGATAATCTCCAATCTCTGACGTAGCCTTAATATCTCCCAGTATTCTCAACTAATCGTTCTTTTTCCTTCATCTCGATTTATAGTTGATTCCAATTAATCCTGAACGCGGCCAATTTATCCAATCAGCGCATTTCTCTCGTTATTTCTGCGTTCGCCGTCGATTAACGCCGTGACAGCGTCGAAGAATCCAACCGCATCTAGAACGAAGCGCAAAATAATATATACACAGCGTGTGTGTGTGCTCTCATAAAACGATGTCGTAAATTTAACCATTTCATAATTGGTTTTCAACGTTGTAATTAAGCGTCTCTTCTATGGAGGAGGGCACAATCGTCGGTCAGTGATTTATTATATCGGATTAATAGCCACGATCGTGCAATGGTGGCGCTGCGATCGCCACAACTTTCCGTCAGTTCAGTCCAGCCTACCACGAACTTTTTTTTCTTTTTTTTCGTTTGCGAGTATTGTATAAAAGTTTGGATGCTCGTATGTAGTACGTATACAGCGTCTTGTATCCACGTGTATATGCGCGTACTGACCGTCCATATAGTATTTCTACTCGAACAAACAAGCGACATGCGCGATCCTTATCTCTACGGGACAGGGCAGGACATCGAAGTACGTGCGGGCGGCGCCCTCTGCGCTAGCGTTTGCGAAATGGTCCGGCGATCATCCGAAGAAGGAGAAGGACGATTTATTTTATTGGTTTAAGCAAGTCAGTGGACGGAAGATCCTTTTTTTTTTTTTTTTTTTTAATTGCGTATTGTCGTTTTTCTGGTAGGGTCGTGTAAATTTTATGGAACCAAGTAAAATGTTGTTGTTTAAAATAATTCAGGTATTTCATAGTTTCTTTTTTTTAATATTGGCTTTTTATTTATTTAATTAATAGCAGATTTTCGCCTTTTAAATAATAATAATAATAATAATAATATATTTGCCGTAATATATCACAATACAGCACTTGCATTGTACATAAAACAAAAAATACACATTTTCCGGTAACCACAATACTCCCGGCGGACCCCCGCAACACACGAGGAAGCAAGACATACTACCGAGTACTACCACCCCATTTCATGTATTCTTGGAAGGTATAAAAGCTTTCTTTCATTAAAAAATCGTAGCATGCCCGTCGAAACTTGCCAAACATTTCAATATCCTTAATGTTATTAGGCAATGCATTATAAGCCAATATAGATCTGTAATATGCTCCTCTCTCGTATTGCACCGACTTGTGAATAGGTATGGCAAGATCTCTTGAATGTCTAGTTGTCAAACCAGTAGGAGATATATCTATATTTCGGGGATATATACCTCTATTTAAAATAGAGTATCAGCAATCTGTATATGTACAGCGATGGCAGAGGAAGAATATTTAGTTCCTTAAATAGTGTCGACATGACGATCTGCTCGGTTTGTTAAGCATACACCGTAATATTCTTTTTTGAATTATAAAAAATTCGTTGAAAACATGAAGCTGAGCCCCAAAATACCAACATATGACAGCCTTTGATTGTATACTACTGTAATAATACACTCGTAAAGCATTAAGTCTATCGAATTTCGAATTTATATATTGCATAATACTGTTTGCAAGTTCTCACCAAACTGTCACGTGACTCTCCCCATTGCAACTTATAATCTAGTGTCACCCCAAGAAATTTTACGTGCTTTATTTGCTCAATTTTTTGATCACTAGCCTTCACCACCATTTCATCCTCAGAATTAAACGTTATTAGTCCGGTCTTTTCGATATTAAGGTGCAATTTATTAATTTTGCACCAATCACTCATGCCCTTAAAAATTACAGTGCACATGCTGCTGACTTCCTCATACGAATTATCTTTTACTATGAATGTTGTGTCATCTGCGTATTGACATAATTCGCCGTTGTTTATAAATTTATCAAAGGTCATAACATATATTAGGAATATCAAAGGACCCAAAATCGAACCTTGAGGTATCCCCTGTAAAATACTGGACATGGTTGAATAAACGAGGATCTTAGTGTTATTTTCTTCAGCATAGAGACTAACACAATGGGTCCTATCTGTCAAGTATGATCTCAGCAGTTCCAAAGCACCTCCACGAACACCATATCGCTGTAGTTTACTATACAATACCTTATGGTCAATAACATCAAAAGCCTTGCTAAGGGCAAAATACAATCCAGACACCTTCAATCTGTTGTCTAATGCTGATAAAATTGATTTAGTACAGTTAAAAATAGCATTTTCACATGAGTTGTTGGGCAAGAAACCATACTGAGTGACGCTTAACAGATTATTAGTTGTAAAGAAATTGAGGAGACGGTTATATATTACTTTTTCGAATACTTTGGAAAATGTGGATAACATCGAAATAGGCATGTAATTATTCAAACTATCTTTAGTACCTTTCTTATGAACCGGGATAATCTTTGCATGTTTTAAGGCATTGGGAAATACACACTGTTGCAGCATTGAATTTGCGATGTCATCAAGAGGTTTTGCAACAAAATTTCGGCATTTCTTGACAAGGTTTCGTCTATGATTTTACTTATCTCGTCGATAGTGGTAGGCATTAAGTATAAACTATCTTTATTGTTACTTATGTGGCTTACAACTGCGTCTGTATTGCAATTGTCATTAGTTAAAATAGTGAAATGCTTTAAAAAGATATTAGAGACAGTATAGGGATCTTGGACTTTAGACCCATTTTCATTAATCACTATGGCGTCGTTTTGTTTTATGTTTTTGCTTTTAAGTTCGCTGTTTATAATATTCCAGATTTCTTTTGTCTTATTTTGTATGTTACAATTCTGTTACTAATTTGAGTTCTTTTATGGTCATTAATTAGTTTATCAACTTCGCGTTTTCTTCTTATGTATGCCTTTCGGGTTTCTTCATTATTAGTACATTTGTACCAATTGTAAAAATCCGTGACCTCAGCTCTCAAAGCTTCTATTTCTCCATTTATCCATTTCACACAGCCAGCACTACGAACTCTAACCCGTTTTAATAAAAAATGCTGTTCAAAATAAAAATTAAAAATATTATAAAACGAATTATATTTTAATTCTGTATCATCGCAACCAAACACATCTGACCAGGTTTCCAGCTCCAAGACTCGTAAGAACTGTTCCACACCTTCATTACTGTAAATACGCTTTAGAATGTATTTCGGCTGCTCAGATAGAGATCAGAGAAATCTGCAGGCACATATGAAATATTCCCTACCTTACTTCAAACGAAGATAGAGGTATTGACGCTACATGTCGTTAAAATTTTCAGAGCATGTATAGCCTGGGGATATGTTCCAACTGCGTAGTAAAAGAATAGGTAAAGTGTCCGATCAAACGCCGAACTCATATAGACCAGTAATCGTATCCTCCTTCCTACTTAAAACTCTTGAAAGGTTGGTGGATAGATACATAAGAGATGCCGCGCTGAGAGAACAGCCACTCAGTGATAGACAATATGCGTATAAACCAGAAAAGTCTACAGAGATCGCATTAGATGACCTCAATAGGTTAATTATAAAGTCAATAGAAGACAATGAGATAGCCATCACAACTTTCCTGGACATCGGGAGAGCATTTAACGATGCTACCACGAATTCATTTAGCTACATGGAACCCACATATCCAAAATACAACCAGCAAAACCATTATCGCCCTAGATAGGTGCAGGAGGCGGTGTGGAAGGAATTGGGGACTTGCACCAAGATGACTCTCTGGTTATTCACAAGGGTAATTAGACCCATGATAACGTACTGCTGTGTACTGACTGAATTAAATAAAAATACAAAAAGAATTTAAATATGGAAAAGAAAGAGGAACTATTAACCTCAGAGTTACCCTCGCGAATGAAAACTTAAATCTAACCACGAAAAGTAAAATGTGAGTGAAAGCAATCAGACTCTCTTAATTACCCGAAAAATTGAAAAGGTTTAAATAAAAATAAAAGAACAGAATTTTTAACCCAATGATGCAAATTAACAAACAATTTATTTTTCAAAATGGGTTAAATTACAACTTGTGCAGAAAAAAACTTTGAACTGAAGGTTCTGGCCTAAAATAAAAACTGCACTTGACTCTAAATTAAAATAGGACAATGCTATTTCCTATGCAAAGCAAAAGTTTTCTTTGTTCAGGAAGATTATCCAAAATCTTTCAATTTCAATCCACGTGGTTTCCAATTAAAATAAACTAAGCGTGGACAATTACTAAAAATTTACAAAAATGAAAAACTAAATGCTAGAACAAAGCTACTGACCACCCAAACAAGGTGATTGATAAATAAAAATGAAACAGCAAAATTGAAAAACAGAAAATGAACTCTTTAAAATACAATGAGAAAAAATAAACTAAAATATCTTCCTAAACAGAAATAATAATTGATCTTATACCTATAATGTACACACTTCAATATATTAACAATTATTACGAAAAGAAATCTTTGATGACTAAAATATTTTACAGAGATAAATTAAAAACTTTACAGAATTAAATTTCAAAATCAAATGAATTACAAAATGGCAAACACCGATATACCAAAAATACGTCTACTCACGTCAATAGTCGAACAAGGAAGTCTTTAACAAAACTCTACAATTGTTTTTCTTACAAAAATCTCTCTCAAAATCGTACAACGCATACGTAAAACCTACGATAATATTCAATAGAATCCGCATTAACTCTACACAAGCAAACACTAGACATTTGAATGAATGGATTAAATAAAAAAAAAATTCACACAATAAATTAAAATGATTCAATAAACTCTTTAACTAAAATTTATACAAAACAAAATTAAAATTGTGAAAAATTCTCGGTAAATTGAACAACAGCTGTTTTAGCAAAGAAACCAACCATAACAAGCAAAATATGCAACTTAAAATACACTCGCGAAAAGCGTTGTCTAACCACAGCAGTACGTAGCTGTAGTTTGATGGCCAAAGGTGGGGGCGGCCAAAATGTTGACGATGAGATCGGCCCCTACCACCGTAACGTAAGAAATTATAAACCTGCCACCAATACATATTTATATTCAAGCAGCTGCAAGATCTACAATACACAGATTTTTGCATAGTCAACTACCGATAAGTAAATCGCACGGCACTGACTATAAAAAAAAACTGTTAGATGACCTCAGGGAGAGGTACCCCTTTCAGGAATGCCATGTGATGCCATGGTTCAAAAAATTAAGGATGGGAGAGGGTGTATGGACTACGTCGTTAGAGCTGGAATTTACGCTAAGAAACTTAAAAAGGTTCTTTCGGTAAGCTTCAACAAAGATACAATGGTGTTCCAAGCTTAGGTTGCTGCAATACACCATTGTCTCCAAACCAGAAATAGAAAGACGTATCGAGTCAGGTGAAAGCGTCGCTATTTTCTCTGACAGTCAGCCCACACCTAAAGCGATTAGTTCCATAAGCGTGGACTTTAAGCTGATTTTGGACTGTGTAAGTGTTCTAAATGAGGTGGACACCCAAAGGAAATTAACATTGGCGTGGTTGGTTTTGTCTAAAATTAACGTGTATGCCGGGTTGCATACTCTCTGTTGAAAATTTAAATTGTTATTAATATTAATGTAATACTGGTTTCATCAGCAAACGTTCCACAATTACCAATTTATGTTGCTTTACGCAATACGTGTCTGAGATCTTAGGTAGACAAGGGCAAGTGGACGTGATTTACACAGATTTCCAAAAGGCCTTTGACCAGATTGATCACTCCATTTTGCTTACCAAATTGAAGAAATTGGGAATTGCACCCGTTTTGTTGGATACTTGTAGATCATACCTACTTGATAGGAGGCAGTATGTTGAGTTCCGTGGAGTTAGATCTAAGGCAATATCTCCTACGTCAGGTGTACCGCAGGTGTCCAATCTTAGTCCTCTTCTTTTTGTAATGTTTATAAATGATATTACTGATTCATTGCAATGCGAAGCCTTACTTTATGCAGACGACATGAAACTATTTTACAACATTGAATCATTCAACGACTGCCTTTCTTTGCAGGCAGATTTGGACTCCATAGTTTCGTGGTGTGAATCTAATCACCTGAAATTGAACATAGATAAATATAAGGTCATGACTTACACCCGAAAACAAAATTTCATAAATTATGACTACGCTGCGTCCAACACTGTACTACAACGATGAAATATAAAAGATCTAGGCATTACCTTTGATAACCAACTTATCTTCGTGGAACACATTAATGGCATTGTGGCAAGTGCACATCAGATATATGGATTTTTATATGGAAACTGCAGGAATTTCACTAATATAAATTGTCTTGTAATATTGTACAACTCCTTAATTAGATCTAAATTAGAATATGGCTCAATTATATGGCACCCGATTTACAATGTACACATACATCATATCGAAGCTATACAACGGAGATTTCTAAAGTACCTGATATTTGTCTTAGATGGAACATATCCTGAGAGAGGTTACAACTATGATATCATGCTATTGAGATTTAATTTTACTTCGCTTGAGACTCGACGCAACATCTCGTGTATTAAATTATTATATAATATCTTAAATATTAAATATAGTTGATTGTACCTTCTTGTTAGATCGTGTATATATTTCAAGATTAATGGCTCGTCATCGACAAACCTTCTATTATTCTGCTAGTAGAACTAATGTATTATTAAGAGCTCCAACATCTTTGATGTGTAGAAATTTTAACTTAATTTGTAATTTCTGAGACACACATTGCAACTCATTTGCCGAAATTAGAAAAGCTTTTCTCGATATGCAGATACGTTGATTATAAGCATTCATAAGTATTATATATAGTGTATGAATTTTAGTTCTGCTTAATATTTGCTCTCATTTATTACGTTTCTTTCCTTTTTGGGATTAACATTAGCTATTATTTTGTTTAGTATTAGTAATTGCACATGAACTAGTTTATATATTCCTGTACTTGGGCCACTTGCCTGTTGGAAATAAATGAATATTATTATTATTATTATTACTATGTATTGTAACTTTCAAAAGTATTTTTTTTATAATGTATAGGCACCTAGCTTTCTCTTGTGTAAATGTAAGGTGATTTCCTTGATATGACAGTTGACAGGTTTCGGAATTTTATATACTTTGCAGCTTGTATTTACAAAATTTACTAACTCTCTTCTACACATTGAACAGAATTTAAGAATGGAGGAAGAATAATGTTTCTAAACTGTGTAAGCAAAATTTTAGCAGAATTTCTCTTATTTCATTAGCTTTAAATCGACAATTAAAATTCATATAAGAACCTACCACCCCTTAAACCTTCAACAATTCACGTCACAAGAAGAAAAAAAATATTTTCTATTTTTATTTGGGACTTCTTTTTTTTTTATTGTACTTCCTCCTGCATGCTTCCAACCCGGCCCTCGCCAATTAGCGTGGAATAATGGAGCTGTTTTAGGTATTATAGGCCGGGAAACTGTGCGACAAGATAGCGGCGGGTTCGCGGCCCCAGGCGACACCGACCCGAATCACGAGCGTACACACGAAACGCGTGCGTCCCGACCCCGAAAACAATGACAACTAAAGAAAATATAATAAAATACACGGTTGCCGGTGGATGTTGCTTCTGCTCTTTGAAATTTCCGAAAGTCAAACGGATAGCGGCCTTGTAAGCCGCGGGCGCTCCGAAACATCGTCGGGGACCGTACGCGCCGCGACGCGCGGAGGGGCGTCGCCTTTGTGTTGTGTGCGTTGTACATGGCGGTCGGTTCGAGAGCGCCCACGATCGCGACGCTCCGATAGGAGGGAGAGAGGAAGAGGGAAGGATTAACTCCCGATGTAAATTAATTAGCGTTCGTCGGTTGTTTCAATTAAAACTGTCGAAAGAGAAGAGGGGATATAAAGAGTGAAAAGTCGGTTGGGGGACTTTTACGTCAAAATGGATCATCGGTAGGTATATCTTTATTTATGCGTTTAACGTATTAATTACTATGTATATTATAATAAACTGAAATAACAATTTTTGTCTTTAATGTCACAATTTGTTCCTTAAAATCGTTCAGAAATATTACTTCAGTCACATTAATACTGTATAACAGATGCGGTTAAAATGTATTAAAAACAAACGAGGTCCTAAGGCGCTACCTTCAGGGACACCCCGATTCATTATAGTTCTATTCGAACACGCGCACAGATAAGATTTAACCCGTAAACAGGCATTTCTCTAATACCAAAACACACCAATATCCGAAATAAGTTCTGATGATCTAAGCTGCCATATTCTAAACTGGGGATTACAAATTTACGGAATTCTACTGGAATCAAAAATTCTTGTTCGGGCCCTATTTGACTTTTCGCAACTATCATGTTGAATGAATATCTGGTGCGAATCTTGTTCTTATAAATCCAAATCTGGAGTTCCTCCAAGGATCTGTTTTGGGCCCGTTGTTATTTCTTATTTTTATTGGGTATGTTACCAATTATAATCTTCAGCAGATCAATCTTTGAGTAATGCAACAGTCTGCCGGAAGATTTAGTAGCTATTTGTAAATGTGTAATAATTCGAAATTCCATCCTGTATAATGCGAGAATTTAAATTCATTTTATTAATACGTAGTTGATAGGTACCGTGGCATTTGCTGAGTAGCGTCTGCCTCACAGGAAACAATAATCTATTTCGTTTAAAAGACTCGCGTAATTAAAATAATATGGTATTACTTTGTATGTTATCTGCTCTTTGTTTATTGTACGTTACATTTGCCGTTCAGCAATTCGCACGGTCCTCTCAAGTAGGACGTCTGAAAGTCAGAAAAATAACGCCAACGGTCATATTTGCGCTCTCCTGTAAAGAGAAGCGAAACTAGTTATCGGTGCGAATTGACGTCACAATCAAAGTTTATAAAAACCCTTAACATTGCGGTTTACAATGAATTAGTTCGCGATCCTTCAATCTAGCTTCAGGAATGAGCACGCGCCCTCTTCGTCGAGTGTTTGTAATTCTTAGAATTAAAACTTCTCATCTTAAAATTTTACATTTAAAATGGAGCCTAAAAAAATTCGAGAACAGGAAGCAAAAGCTTGCCTCGAGAGGTGATTAGTGATTTTGGTACTAAAACCGCTTAAATTCCCCCCTTTTTATTTTGCCTAAATTTTTGTGAGTGTTGTGTAAGTTTTGTGCCTTAAAATTTGGATTACGAGAAGAATTATTTTTCCCACATCGGCCGGTAAGATGTTCAAAATTTCTGCTTAAAACTAACAAAGCAAATACGTGAAAACCGTAACTCGTTCGCTCTCTCTCTCTCTCCCTTAATAAATAAATGTGTAAGAAAAATTAATTGAGCTTATGTTAATCAACAGTATAAAATTTTAAAATATTCAACAATACAAAATGTGTGTTTTGTTTCCTTTTGATCACTTGTTATTTTATTTAATTGTGTAGTTTGTTAGATTATTTCCAATGTCTTAAAATATTCAATATGTAATTGTAAAAATATAAGTCGTTCTATTATTTCGCCATTTAAAAGAAGTTCAGTTTGAACCCTTAGAAAGGGGTTGGAGAGGAAGATATCATCGGTAAGAGAAAGCCGACGAGAAGGGTGAGTCGACAATCATTAGGCCAACTAACGGCCCTGCTTCGACTGACGGTGGAAAACACTGTGGGAACATCTTTGGCTAAAATTACTAAACCATTCGCTACCGAACAAAAAGTTTGTTTCCCAGCAGTGGCTCGCCGGTCAAAAGGGCAGGAGGGGTTGTCTGCGAGACGGAATTTGGCTTGTCTTATTTGAATTTGGGCTGGCCATCCCCAAAAGTTTCCAAACAAGAAAACCCGTTCCGTTACAAATGGAGTATGTAAATGTAAAACAATGATTTTTAGTGAGAAGCAAATTACTATTGTATTACCTTATAATTAAAGAGGAGCAAATAAAAAAAAAAATAATAAATACCTATTGACCATTCGAAATTATTTAAATACGTAGGCTTAGATCAACACATACAACAATCAAGCATTTGAAACTCTAGGTTACTTATATAAACAGAAATACTAAACTGGTGAGTAATTTTGCATAGATTAGAACTTATAATGTTTGCGTTTATTCAAAATCTATGTTCACTAATTTATTTGGGATTTTGGTCTTGAAGTAAATACTTGTATAACTTCATCTAAAGTTTATTTTCTTGCGACGATCGTTTCGTTGAACTTGTGACAACTTTTTCAAGCATTTTTATTTTATTTTTCCATAATAGTGATTTAATTATATTTATTATGTTATGTATGTATTTATGTGGGGAGGTGATGCTACATTGCGACCTAAGGCATCTATTGTATCCTCTATTCTTGCTGTTTTACAGCTGGCCCTCCAACCTATTCCTTTCAGGAGTAGGGCTCAGGCCTTACAAAAGGTATTCCAGACGCTTTTTTGCGAGATTGGAAGGCCACCTGTAAAACAGGAAGAATAGGGTTCTTGCTGTTTTACAGCTGGTCTTCCAACCTATTCCTTTCAGGAGTAAGGCTCAGGCCCTACAAAAGGTATTCCAGATGCTTTTTTGCGAAATTATCTGTTATCTAGTTTCCTTCCACTCCTGTGTGATCCAGAACCCACAGGAAGGTTACTTTATTCCTTTTTCCTAGCTCATTTCATTTCCATAGGCATTCCCAGACCATCTTGGAACTGGTTTCATTGAACTCAGCTCCTTGATGGCTGCTTGACTATCAGACACGTTTGATAATCTCCTGCTTTCGATAATTTCTATCAATATTAAACTGTGCGCATCTTTCAATAGCGTGTATTTCTGCCTGGAAGATACTTGAGTATTTTCCCAAGATTTCGAAGTATTTGGTTCTAAGCCCAAAATTACTCTTTTGATAATATCAAAAGAAATAATGTTTTTTTTTTTTTTTTTCATTTAATACTTATATATTTGCCTATATGTTATAAAAGTTGGTTCTTCGTTGCACTGAGGGGTCAATCGTCTTTTTATATAGTATAATCAAGATTTTAATATCTTAGCAACTATTTTTCAGAAATCCTGGTATTTCAGTTTGAATAATGCATCAAATAGAAATTCGATTATGTACTTTAAATTAGTATTCTTTTGTCTAATTTAAACCTTTCTATATCCTATCCAGAGTTTCCAAAGATAGACTTCCATCAATATGTTGAACCAATCCGGGTGTCCATTCCAGATTATTCTGCTCAAGCTAGGTGGACAAAGCATACATGCAGAAATTCTCGATACGCTTTCCTAACGCACTGTTATATATACGGATGCATCGAAAACATCAAACGGTTGTGGCTGTGCATTTTTTGACCTCATTAACGACGTAAGTGGGTCTTTCTGCTTAAATGCAGAGTTAAATATTTTCTCAGCTGAAGCCAGAGCGATTTGGGAGGCACTTAAGTACTAAATCTTAACACGAAAATCGCTATAATGTCAGACTCCATAAGTGTCCTACAAACTATTAGAGGGAAAAAATGGTTCACAAAGGTACATCCGCTAGTGTTGAAGATACGAACCAGTTGTGGGGAGCTAGAAGCACAGCAGAGGGACATAGAACTGTTTTGGGTGAAGGGCCATGTAGGAATTATTTCCAATGAAAAGTGAGCTGAAGCGGCAGCGGTTAGTCTGGATAGAAAAGACTGTACTATTTTTCCAAGCGAAGCTGGCGAAAAATTAAAGCCCTTTTCTTACAATAGAAATGGGAAGCAAAGATGGTGGGGAAGCAAACAACGATAAAGTTACGCAATATACTAAGATCCACGACAGTGTTGTCACCCTCGATGGCATAACAACATTACAGTCCCGCGTCCTTTCTACACTACGATCGCTAGATTGGGTTTTGGGCATGGTGTTTATCCAGCACATCTTTATAAATTGAGATTAGTAGATTCTCCAGCTTGTTCGTAGCGTGGTGCGGTTTTGACGTAGCGGATCTGAATCACTTGGTTTTGGGGTGTTCGAATTATAAAATACAGCGACGCAAACTATTTGAAAGTCTGATTAACTTGAACGTACAGCTACCTACAGCTATCATACCTATTTTGAAATTTAATAATATTGAACTATACCGCACTATATGGAAATTTATCAAGAAATATAAAATTGAAATATGAAGCCTAGGATCCTACATAAACTGCAATAACGTGGGTGATGGGCTAAGATTCCTTTAATGCCAAAAAAAAAATATTATTTTATTTTATTTTGATTCATACTTTGCCTGTAAATTTATACTAAAAAGAACAACATTTTTGCAACTCGTTCATTGCCACTATTTCAACTTGTATACTGGATGATTATCATCCGCCTCTTTCGACACGCTAGCAGGTTCGTAATAATTGCACTCCTTTCCCATAGAAAATCTTGATTTTCCAGTCGAAAATATGCGTCTCGTATCGCCGTTGTCAAAGTGTGTCCTCTGAATAATTAAACGCGAAGTAAAAACTACTGTTAACTTGTAACAGTCGGTGGTCATGCAAAGTTAATTACGACCAACTTTTTTCCCGTCTTTCTTTATAGGATCTACCATCTATCTTTCTCTTTTTATCCGTGCTTTTATTTCTTCCTCCTGTTTTTTTTCTTTAAAACTTCTCTACTCTCCATCGCAACTGTAAATAAATACTGACAAACCAGGGCCAATATACAAACAGGCAAGTTTTTATCAGCTACCACGAGGAATATTTTTTCTCTCGGTGTCTCCTTGGTCGCCGACAAAAAAAAAATGTATCGTCGCAAAGAGAATGCGGTGGCGGGCACTGTGCTACGGGCTAAGATTGTTTTTATATATATGCCAACGTTCGCGAGAATATCGTCCGAGGAGTTCGGAATTCCAGTGTGTGGCGGACGCCCCTGCTAAGATTCGCACTTTCTCGTAAGCATCCTGATGAATGAGAGCCCATTGTTCGACAACACCGGTTCGTATTTTACGCGGTCAGGCTGGGGATTCTCACGACTGACCAGTCGGTGCTGGGAGAATCTGCTACGTTTGACGATGTATGGAGTCCTTCTTATACCATAGGGAAGAGAAGCCGATTGGAATTTTATCTGCTTTAATGCGGGATTTTGTAAATTGCTATGCTAAGGGTTCATGTAATAGTTTTCGCGCAAAAAAAGCTCGTATTTTAAAAATTGGATAGTTTTTACATTCGCATCAAAACGTTGCGGGATGTAAAATTAATTTTATAAGTGCGACTGGATAGTAGGTTAAGAGTATCATAAGAAAAATGTTTGCAGAGAAGAACAATATTGTCGATAGCAGAATAGACCGGCTTTAGCTCAAAATCTCATATTTTTTTAAGATAGAAGTCCAAATTCCCCATATTATCTCACCACTTCGCACAAAAGGCCCTAAACAGATATACTTGCCCAAGTCGCCGTCTATCCCCGCATTAAATTCATAAATCCTAATACTCTAAAATAAAATAAATAATAATAATAAAATAAATAATTGTCTTGTGGAGGGAGTATACCCCAAAGAATTTAAAATTGCAAAAGCTTTACCAGTTTATAAAAAGGGTGATAGTAGCAGTCCTAAAAATTATAGACCAATATCCATTCTGCCAGCATTCTCTAAACTGTTCGAACTAATTACGCCAAGCAGATTGACCAACTTTTTCGATAGAAACAGCATCATTACTAAAGTCCAACATGGTTTCACAAGGAAAATCTATTACTAAGGAGCTAAGCGATGTAATAAATTCGATATTACAAGAAAGCGAGGAATACGTGCGCTTAATCTGCTGTGACCTGAGTCGCGCGTTCGTCACTGTTGACCACCAATTACTGCTAGGAAAACTGTATCATTACGGCATTAGAGGTAATGCATATAATCTGTTGAAATCCTATCTTTCAGAAGTTCAAATGGGATCACATACGTCCGCACTGAATAGTGACGTATGCGGAGTGCCCCAAGGATCTATTTTGGGTCCGCTATTATTTGTCATATACATCAATGATCTGGCAGTAAATATATCTGCTGACGTAACGTGCCTATATGCAGATAACACATCGTTGGTCATCAAAGCCAAAAGTAACGCTGAATTGCACGAAAGAGCTATAAATATTATGACAGAGGTGGAAACATGGTTCGTAGCTAATAAGCTGAAACTCAATTCAAATAAGACAGAACACCTCGATCTGAATCTAAATAGAAGCGCAAGTAACAACAGTATTAAAATATTAGGCATACATATTGACAGCAAGCTCACTTGGTCCACATTCCCAAACCAGTCTGGATTGTATCTGGGAGTTCACTAGTGCCCTCAGTATCTGGCTGTCTGTCCAGTATAGATTCGCTTATTTTCATAAGCCCTCTGATTGATTTCAGTTGCACAATGCAAAATTGCGTATGACGCAACTTATATATCCACACATGAACATAGACGATCGACTATAACTAACTTTTCGTATTTACCCAATGTGTTTCTGAGATATTGGACACTGGTGTTCAGGTGCACATGATCTCTACTGATCTTTCCAAATCCTTCGATCGAATTGACCACAGCAAATTCATTTTTTAGTTTGGGACTTCGGTTTTTTCGCTCTCTCGTTCTTTTACTTCAGTCGTTTTTAATGGACCTTGAAGTTTTATGTTGGGTACAATAGGTTTACTTTCATGGCTTAGTTTATTTTTTGCAGCTTTGGATACCCCAAGATTCTGAATTGGGGCCTCGGCTTTTTCTCCTCTTTATTATATGTTTACCCATCAACGAAATTGGATTAAAAATACATGTAAGAAACCTTTAAAGTTAATTCATCCTTGTAATTTAAATACACTGTAAAAAAATATTTTCTTTCGGCATAAATTCAATCCAAACTTTGATCTGTCAATATTCTGATTCTGATACTTATTTTAGATCTGTAAGTGTCTAGCTAATAATCAACTTCACTTCCTAAGTGAAAATCATCGAGGAAAATCCACTGAATGATTTTACAACTGTAGAAGCCTTCTACACCACACCGATTTAAAAATTCGATCTGTGCCCTTGGTCCGTTCTAGATTGGGATATACTTGGAATATGGTATAGTGGCCAATGTAGGAAAATCATAAGCCGAAGTTTGAGAGCATTCAAACACCTTTTCTTAAGGATTTGTTGTATAGGATGTGCGGTAAATACCCAGGGGTATTATATTATATTATAACTAACGCAGGCGTTAGTTTGACAGCCGGTTGGATAAGTACTTTCTGGTTGCTGGATGGAATTTGAGCAATTTAGACAAAGGTAATATTAGGAGATCTTTAAATAGTAGAGAGGTTACGTAACAGGAACAGATTTAGACATCGGAGGCCATGATAATGGCGTTGATCACCGCCACCAAGTATTTAAAGAAAGACGAAGTGAAGAAGGTGGCCATGAAGGGTAGTGGATAAGGAAAGGGTTGGGAAAAACGAAAAGATCGGCTTCGCGATGTTGACAGAAGCAGAAAAGAAGAACATGATGAGGAAAGGGATCGCAAAGGAGCAGACGAAAGTTGACATGAAGAAGAATGGTAGGAACACAAAAAAATCGCCATGAAGAATAGAGAAATATAGTTTACTGAGGAAGTGAATGCAGGAGTGTAGTTTGAGGCAGTCATGACTATCACGAACAATAGAGAAGATTAACATTAAGGTCATAGAATTGGTATGGACACAAAGAAGCGAAGACGGTGGAGATAGAAGCGAAGAAGATAGACGAGAAAACAGCCTTTAAGAAACAAAAAGGAGGGCACGAAGCAGGCAGACCTAAAGAGAAGATTAACGTGGACATTGTGGAGACGAAGAAAAAGGCAGAAGCAGAAATCGACGATCGGCGAAATGAAGTCTTCGCACCTAATTAATTTTTCTTACACCTTTGACTTTAAGTTGCTGTTTTGCAATGTCAATTTTTCCAACATTACATGAAGCTCTGCATTTTAGAAACATTGAAAGTTATTTCAGCTACTTTAATTAAATAATTCAAGATATATTGAATTATGAAATTTGCCATGGGTGTCTAAGTAATATAACTCGCATTAGATTTAAGAATTCGTTATTTTTACAAGCGTGTTAAAAAAACTAATTCAATTCACATTGGGAATAAATCAACACATCTTTCTACACTTCCTGAACGGCAAACAGGAAAGTTGTACAATTATATTTCACGCATTGTTTGTACTCTTCATTAAAAGACGCCAGATTATACCCATCTACATATTAAGAGTGTTTCAAACAATTACCTCAAACAACCGTTTCCGAGCGACATGCTTTTTTATTCTTTCCATAACCCGGCACTGTAATTAGCCCCGAAAATTACGTTTCTGACTCGAAATTCTACATTTTCGTCAACATGCGATATAACAGTTCACGTTTCTCTCGCCAAGCGACAATCATAATCCATGGCGATGTGGGAATTAGAAAAAAAAATGAGTTCGTTAGGTACTTGCCAGCTAGTTCTAAATATTAGAAACTTTCCCGTTTTCGTGAGAACCTAAACGTGTTCTTAGTACATATGTGTTTTATAATAATTAATAATATACCGCAAAATATTTATGAAGCACTTACTTCTTGATTTATGATTAAGTAATTACCTTTTGTGCACTGGTTCTGCAATATTTTGTCATAAAGTTGTGTGTGCTTTGCTTTTTGCATTATGTATAGTTGAAAGAGGATTCCATTTTCCAACAGTGATATGGAACCGTCCATTGTACGGTTTCCCATCAGATCAAGTGGACTTGATACCGAGCCTTGTCGCCGTAAATCGCCAAGCAAATTATGATTGTGGAGGAAATATGTTGGCGTGCAGACACGCGTATTCCTATTGTGTGGATTGATGTCGAGAAATTGATTAGTTAATTAATCAGATAGGGCAAGTACATACATACATGTAGTGGTTAATTATGGTAGGAGTCACATGAGAAATCCTTCGGAATGAGTATCTTTTGTGTTAATACAAAGAGATTTCAGTGTATTTTACTATTTTGCAGGAAAAATATTTGTCGCAAATACTAACTCAAAGCAATCATAGTTTGCGTTATAAATAACTTAATAAATAAAGGTATTGTATATGCAGTGACCAGCGTAGATGTTGCAACACGGCGTGCCGCAGGGGTCGATTTTGGGCCTTTGCTTTTCTTATTATATGTTAATGATCTGCCCAATATAACTTCTGATCTAATTCTAATGTTCGCAGATGACACTACTATGATCACGAGAGCTAAAGAAAATGCTAATTTAATTAAGACACTGGAAAATAATTTAATGGTGCTGCAAGACTGGTTTATACAACATAATTTAGAACTAAACATGAACAAAACTAAATTAATAATGTTCAACAAGAACTCAGAACATATTAGTGTCAAGCATAATGATATAACTCTTACCGTTCCGATGAGACGCTGTTCCGGATGGAGGCTTGACTCCGATCTATGTTGGCGTCCCACATTGAGCATTTATCGGCAAATTGAGCAGTGCTTTTATGCGCTGAAATTATTGCACAAAATGTGAGCATTGAATCAGCTCTTTCAGTATATTATGCCAATGTCTACTCTCGATTGAGATATGGGATTGTCTTCTGGGGAAATTCCATCGACGTGGGAAGAGTCTTCATCCTGCAGAAAGCGTATGTAAGATCAATTTTCGGCATACGAAGGCGTGACACGTGCAAAGACATTTTTAGAGACTTTAGTGTACTTACCGTTCCGGCTATTTATATACTTGAGTGCGCATTGTTTATCAAAAGTAATTATAATGATTTTTTTAAAAAATTTGAACTAGCACATAATCATGGCACCAGATATACATTAAATGGTTTCTTGGTGCCACCTTATACGCACTTGACTAAATTACAGAAAACTGCATACGTATTATAATTATTTGCCAAATAGTTTAAAAATCCTCCCTTCAACACTTTCAAAAACAAATGAAGAAAATTCTTAAATCAATATTTTATATAAATTGAAGATTTTTTTACAATAGAAATACGTTAGCAAACACTCAAGTTTTACATTATTCGTTATCGTAATGTGATGTATATTGTGTATGTGTATTTCTTTTAACTCCAATTGACATTGACTTGTTCCACACACTTTTGTATTTATGGAATGAAATTATTATTATTATTATATTATTATATTATTATTATTATTATTATTAATGTGATTGATTTCTTTTTTATTATAAAAATATGAAATTTTCTCAGGAGATGCAGTATCTTTAGCAAACCCCAAATTATTTACATGACATACTAGTATAGCAAAAACTGATAATTATTGCGCAAATAAGCAAAAAATAAGGTTAGATACCATGATATCCAAAAAAGTTATTTCAAAAGATTGCAACTTTTTCTGATCATATTGTGATAAAATTCTATTCACATCATTATAAATACAAGATACAAAATCAATTTACAAATATCATAAACTTTTTTTCCAAGAAAACTACAAATTACATGTCAATTTCTCACTGTTTTTCGTGTTGAATAATTAATTTAAAGAATATTATTTGGTTTTAATCATTATAAAAGATTCAAGACCAATTGAAACAGAATATCCAAATAAAATTTCATAGATTTGCTATCAAATACGAGCTCGAGAATCTAGTACAGGTTAAGTAGTTAATGTCATTGCAAAAGAATTGAAATTTCTGAGTTTCAACCGCGATTTTCCTTTGTGTTTTTGCATTAAAACTAAGAGTCTATTTATTTCAATATAATCTATTTAATTTACGTAAGCCTAATTATTGTGGTTTTCTTGAAAAAACATACGATTCCTTTTACACTTTACAAAGTTGTCGACCATCACAGGTTTTGGTGACAAATCCTTACGTTTTCATCAAAGCTGTTTTAAAAGATTAAACCGTAATTTTACACTGTTGCCAACTACTGAAAAAGTTCCAAAATAAGGCGTCAAATAAGTTTCAATTGAAATTCAATCCAGGTAAGTGACGATATATCGTATCGATCAGCCAACCTCCGTAAAAGCCCAGAGTAAAGACTAAAGAATACTCGAGAGATAATAAGATTTGATAAAACACAAATTAAATTTAATTTTTTTTTATTATTTATTTATTATATAACAATATTTAAAACAGAAATGAAAATCATGATTTTATTTTTTAATAATTCTTCCATAACTTTTATTACTAAAACCTAAAATATTTTTACTACTACACTAATATAAGAGACTATATCTAGTAGTAATAAATAAATTTTATATACTTATAATATTTTTATCTAACTACATACCTATATAATAAAAATTACTTCATTGTTTTTTTTTTGTTTTTTACAAATCAACTACTTAGAAACCGCTAGTCTTTAAAATTTCATATCCTACGCTTCACGATAATATTGTTGGACCAATTGAAAATATTGAAGAAAAAATGAAATGAATCAGAAAACGACGAATCATAAAAATAAAGCTGGTTTAATTCCTCCGGGTAGCGCCGACGTACATATGAACTATGCATGTTCTAACAGAAGCTAACAAATCACTTATGTACATTGTAAAAAGTAAAGAGTCCAATATGGTTCGCTAAGACACCTCAGCAGATAAAGCTGTAGTAAAAGGAATATTATTCATTTTATACATTCCGACCGATTATACGTACATATTTCATATATCTGAAGATGAGATCATTTCATCTTAAAAAATGTGTTTTGTGTGGAGTGGAGTTTGGTACCACGCATCAGTGTTTGTGATTTTGCAACAGTGCTTGCCAAACCCTTGTATTGGTTGGTTAATCTTATATTGGAAACTTCTAATATTCCAGATATGTATATATGGAAATGCTGTGAGAATGTTCTGTGATCAACAGTGATAATTCTAAACAACTAGGAACCAATTTCTGTTTAACTTTGCAAAAGTTGTCAAATTCACACCTTGTAATCACATCTATAAAACAAAAGGTTAATTGTATTAGCTTAACATGGTTTAATCTCTAATTGCTCTATGGCAACTTATCTTGGCTGCTTCACTCAGTACATGGAAACAAAAAGAAATTGTTAAATCAATACGATATTTATTGACCAAAGCAGATAACTTGTTTATACCCGGTTATTCACGGCTATACGGCATGAAATATTGTGGCCAAAATACGCAACATTAAAAAAGTTTTACTTTTGGGATATATGGGCGTCTATTACGGTTACTTTTGAAAATTATTTTCATATTACACAGGGCGTTCCAAAAACAAGTATCAAAGTTGTGTTTTTTAAGCTGAAACGCCTCTATATTATTGCATTTTGGATTCTCCCATCAAAATAAGTGTGTTTTAAGGTTTTCAGGGTTTATAATACCTAAACCTTAAGGTTTTTTTTTCAATAATTTGAATTTGTAAAAATTTAATTTAATTTTCATGTTTCAAATACTTTAGAAGTATTTAAGTTATGAAAGTGAAATGTAACAATAGACTATATTTTAACGAATTGTCGATTTGTCGCACGAATCTGCTTATATCTCGCTAGCTGAATTGGTAGAGCGCTCGTCCGGTAAACCAGAGCTCCATACTCTGGTTTACCGGACTGCGTGAGATAAATATAGTTTAGCAGAAATACATTAATTCGTTAATAATTTCATTCTGTAAAAAGCTTGCAATCTATATGTTATAATCCAAGTATAATAAACTTCCCATCTTATACAGAATGTCAAAATTAAAGGTAACCAAATAAGAACTTTAAGTTGCTATAACTTGATTAATTTAAATAGAGCGCCATACTTTTTAACTTACCAGCAAATGTACCTAGCAACATTTTTTTGCGTTAATTAAACAAATATTAATTCAGCACTAAAAAGAACTGTTAAATTTGAAGCGATATACTTTTTGACTCAACACAGTCATAATTATTTGATTTGATCTTAATACTTTGTGGGATCTAACATTTGACAAATATTTGTTTCGTTCATATAAATTTTTCTGATAAAATAACATTATACAGGGTGAGTTTTTTTTTATCTTGAGACAACGGAATATCTCTAAAACACTGCATCAAATCAAAAAAAGATCTTAATAAGATTTCTTATAATATAGAGGGCTCATTGAATGCTGCCAAACTCGATCCCCCACCTCACCCCTCCAGAGTGGGAAAGGGAACAATTTTGAAATCTTAAATGGGAACCCCCATTTTGTATTGCAGATTCGGATTCTACGCCATCAAGTATGTAATTTTTGTTTGAAACATTTTTTTTTCGATTCGTTACAGATTGCGCTGTAATCGCAAAAAAACATGATTGTGAACGTCTAGAAAAAATACACAAAAAAGAGAAGCAAGCAAACATGATTTTGTGTTGTTTTGTGATTGATGCAGTGTTTTAGAGATATTCCGTTGTCTCAAAATAAAAAAACTCATCCTGTATATACCCCTGGCAAAATATATTTTATTGCTTTAAGAGATCTTTTTTTGTATATAATTACGATAAACGATAATTTCTGAGGATTGGCAAGAAACAGTAGAAATTTCGCAATAAACTAACTCATGAGCATAAATAACTAATCTAGAAAAATGTATTAATGCTGCTGAAGTTGTGGGTAATATGAGTAGGATCAATAATTAATTGGTACAAACTAAAATACTTCAGCGATTCTATCAAAAACACTTTGTGGCAATATTCTCCTGTTTCATAAAATGTATGCGGGTCACTGTATAAAATCCCGAACATAACCGTAATAAAACTAGAAGAATCATAACATAACAATAATAAGAGTAATAACACAACCGAATAACAGAACGGCATTACGAAAAACTGGCACCATTATCAAGATGAACGCGAGCATGTGGAATATAGAGAAGGTCAGCCACGAAATTTTTACCACACACAGGAATTCCGAGCACTAAAACAAAAAAGGCAGACCAAACCCAACCTCTGGGCTGCACACACTAATTCAAAACGAGATAACATAATTCTGATGAAACGTAACGAAAGCTATTTGGTGAATGCTGCCCCGTGCGTCCGAGCGGCCGTAATTTCTAAGTAAGTTGAACAATGAAGACCGCAAGATCTCCACATGTTGATAACACCAGAACCACTGGCTGTATTCTTTTTTCTTTATACGCTTTTAATTTATGTTTATGCCTTTAATACGCTTTTTCCTAGGGAATTTAATATTGTGTTGCGTGTTTCGAGTGACGACCTAGAATTTCTAAAATGTCTCTCCTATATTCCATATTAGAACTAGGGTGTAAATGTTAATGTTGATGCTGGTACACCGTATATTGTATGGGCAAAATGATTAATTTTCTGTTTTAACAATATTTTAAAGAAATTTATTGCAAAAGCTCGCATACCCGTTAACAACATCGTTAATAAATATTCTTTCACTTTAGAACAAGGCGCGAAGATTTTTATGATGAAATGAACCCGAATAAGGATACACACGAGGTCATTTGAACGTGTACAATCGCGAAATTTGCATGGAATTTAAAAATTAACTAATGCGGCAAGACCTTATACGATTAAACAATGGTGGAGTTATTCACTCAATTTTTAGCAAAATAGAAGCAGTTACATCTTGCTTGGTATTTCAAAGATTGTATTACGTACAATAGCTTATTTTAGAAAGGATTATTTATTACAAGGCCGGTAACTTAGTTTTCAATTCATGCGTCTGAGGTACGTATCTAGTAAAATATTGAAAAATAATAAATGAATTTTTTTCTCATAAAACGATTTCATTACTATTTAAGTTGTTTCGCGATCCCCCTTTAACATCACCCTCAGATGATGAATCGGTGCTATAAACCAACGGTGGGCAAATGGGGCTCCAAGAGCTGCAAGCGGTTCCCAATATTTTATTATTTTTTTTTTTTGAGATAAATATATAAAAATTTGACTTGGGGGAATTGGAGTTATGACATTTCTAAATAATTATTTCATTTTTCATAATTATATTTTTATACGTGTTAATTGAAAATACACAATTAAATTAAAAATTGAATTTGTGTATCTTAAAAAAAAAAATATATAAAAAACCGGATTGCGGTTATCTTTGGTTTGATATGTCAGTAGTGTGCCCATCGCTTACCATTACCTTTTAAACTAAAAGAAGTCGAAAAGTTATTAGACGAAGCAGTTAAAGAAAAGTAATATTTATGTAGTTAATATACTTATAATATATATAATTAATGAAAACAGTCGCATTGGAATATGTGGAGATTTTAAAGACCCTTACTCCCGATTTATATTCTCAATAAATATCTTCTATCGCCAATAAATGATATATTTTTTTAATTTACAGAACGATAAATTATTTATCAGAATTGATTTATTTCAGGTGTATACACAAATGGAATTAGACGAAAAAACAAAAAAAGCCTTACTATTAAACCCACAAAGATTTGTTTGTATGCAATAGATTGTATCCAGTATTTTTAAAAAAGAAAAAGTCAAGTATTTGCCGACATGGTGTAGCTATTTTTCTCGACGATATTTCAATTACCGGGCACTATAAGCAAGAATACACAAGCTTTACATAAATTACATGCAGCGACATAGGGATTTAGAACTTCAGTCGATTCGCGAATCGATTCGAGTCGAATCCATTCCTTTGATATCGACAAAATATGAATCGACTAATTTAGAATCTATGTCTAAAGCGAATATCTGTTGAGAGCTGGCAATATCGATATCTAAACTTTTTATTTTGAGGTTACTGATGCGTGCTTTATCTATACGCACGTCGTCATTGGCGGCGATTGAAACCGTGAAATTACTATAGTGAAATTTGGTGAATAGTGTGTTTCCCTAGTACAATGAATGCCCGTCAGCAAAAGAAGATAGAGAGAGAATAGGAGGTGTTGTGGGTGCTACTTATTGCACGCACGTTGCCATACTTTGCTCAAAAATCCATGGTCATAATTACGTGAATAGAAAAGGATTTTTATTCTAAAGATTGTGGAGCCAATATGTGATGCAAATCTTCCGATATTTAATGTTAATGCGAAACGTGCTGGGGGAACATATTTATTTATGATATTTACATCCACATATGTAAGTCGAAATATACACTCGTATGTAAAATTGCCGAAAGTTATCTAGAATTCGCATCCCGACCCGGTATTAAACAATTCAAGCCGGGACGGGAATACTTGGTACTACCCGAACCGATTTAACGGTATAGTTTTTAGAAAGCGATAAAGGGATATAATCTTTATTTCTCATCGCATAAATTAAACATAATATATACAAATATTCTGTTAAAAAGAAAATACTGAAAATAAGCAACTAAATGAAAAAAACTGAAAAATGGAATCCCCCAACCTGTAAGCAACCATTCTTCCACTTTGACATAAGGAAACAATTTAATAAGAACTCTAATGCCATAATTACTTAACGTAATTCCGTTAGAGAAGAGAAAATCAAAGATATCACGTGATCATTTATTCGATTCGACTAATGTCTGAATACCGCGATTGCTACCCGTTCGACATGTTGACAAAATTCTGACGATTCAACACGAATTGTGAGATTCTGAATCCCGCTGCAGATAAGTGTATCCCCCAAGAGTATCACTTGAATTTCGTCCACCTTGGTTGTAAATGATAATAGTTTCGTTTTGTTCAAGTTTATGGCGAAATTCTATGTATATCTATATTGCTTGGAAGATTATCTGTGAGCATTTATACTACATGCTTACAAACTTACATATAATCTTATAGACGCTACAGATATCCATATTAGAATCTCACCACTAATTGTAGATTATTACTATCAAACCAGTTCTGAGTCCCAGTTATTTCAAGTGATTTAAGCAGATTTGCTAAACTTTCCGCACGGGTCACTATTGTTGTATCGTCCGCAAACACCAGGAGTCACACGCAAATCGTTTACGTATAAGTAAAATACATAAGATTGAGCGATTCAGCCCTACAGAACACCGCACGATCCATCCATCATCTATTCCAACCTTATTTCTTTCTGTTACCCAAGTATGACTCTAACCAGGTGAGAGGTATTCCGCAAATTCCCATAGTTTCTAGCCTTTTCGACCAATACTTGGTGGTACATGAATGGCCTCACCCGCTTCCAAACCATTAGTAATGTTTTCCAGGAGCTGAAATATTGCGTTAATCTAGTTTTGAAGAAAAGGGGAACAATGAGTAACGGAACAGTAATAAAAGGAAGAAGAGATAGCAGAAATAGACATATCATTAGAGGAATATTACATACATAATGAAAATATGTTCCAGATTATCAAATCAGCGTGCAATAGTTAGAGGTGTTTCACAAGGTTCGATTTTGAGACCTGTTCTCTTCAGCGTATATGTAAATGGTTTTTATAAACATCTAGACAACTTAGACATTCAGGTTTATCATAGCTTTCTTCCAGCAGGTAGTACAATTGCTTTGGAGCATATTATCTCATACTTAACTAATTTACATGAGATTTCACTATGCTCTCTTTGAATATAAACTCGGTTAAATCGGCAATACAAACGAACGTTTTAGGTTTATAAGTAATTTTAAATGTATGAAGTATTACGGGTGTTACAATTGAACCATCTGATACTGTCAATAATTTAGGTATATCATATGATGCAACCTTGCGTTTTGAGGTTTCAAACTATTATACCCTCATCGTTCTTACCTTAGTATTATTGAAACGTTTTTGTGTAACTCAGTTGTGCTTTCTTCACTTTCCTACTGTTCTGTACTATATGAGCCGTGTTTAGATTATTATTCCGCTCTGAGGATAAAAGTTTAAAAACAGGGCTCACATTTCGTATTGCATCTGAACTTCCTCTTGAGGTTTTGTGCAGTAGCTCACACGTGTATGATTTAATCTTTATTTTATTTGTATCTCCTTGCTAACAATTTTCTGTAGAGTTAGATATTTTTAGATATTTAGTATAGAATAAAGGCTATTTATTGTATGTTAATATGTGACAACACAATGTATTTATTTAAATCTAATTTGTACAATATATGTTTTTCAATTTTTCATTTAGATCGTAAGAAATGCTTATTGCCTACTTTCTTTCACAATATCATTAAAACATTCCATTTTAATTTGTTCACAATGCATCCTTTAAAATAGATAGTTCTTAATTTCCCGTATATCTGCGGTAATATCAACTTTAATACTGTAATTCCCTCTTTTTGGCCATACGTAATAATAATAGTACACTGTGTTTTCTATAACAATTTAATTACAATCTGACAGTTTCCACCAGAATTTATTCTCCGGCAGCACAGCCTCTTTATATAATTAAGTTCTCAAAAACTCAATTAACACAGCGGTCACTTAAATCATGCGCGGTAATCCGATATAAATTGCAAGTTTAATTAACCCTGGTATTGGCTTTTCTATTCGATAGCAATGTTATTATACATGGGTCATATAACTCACAAGAGACTATTAGTGTTTATTTTTTTTTGTAAGTGAGTGAATTACGGCTGTGGGAAACAAAAGACAATTATTTGGTGCTTATAAGCTCAGATTTTCTGTGTAAAAAAGTGGTATTAAGTTGGTGTTAACATTTCTACACAGTGTAACACCTGCTTCTTTCGGGTTAATCGCAACTGATTTGTAGAATAACATTTTATCTCGTACATCCAGTGGATCTTACTCCATCCCGGTAAACGTAAACATAGAGAACTCTTCTCACAGATTTGCCACGTCATCAAAGCGGACCACCTCTCGTGAAACTGAACGCCGTAAATACTTAACGCGTCGGTTATTTGTGTATCTTTCCACGAACGTCGCGACCGAGAAGTCAAGCCGAACACTCCCGCCCTTCAATCAACTTAATACGGACGCGCTCAACGCTCGCACCAGACAAATTGTAAAGTCGCAGCCCAGCTACTCTTCCGCGGACCACTTCTTCGGCTTCCAGATCACTTTGTCTGCTCTACTCCTTTTCCGTCGGGAAACGTATGGGGTATGCGTGCGTTAAATCGCGCAATTTATCCACTGCCAAAGGACAGCGAAGAGCGTCTTTGTAAGTCTCACTGATACAAATGAGTAAGCAGCGATGCCAGGTTGATTTACACGTAGTTCTAATAGCATAGAAGAATTATTGTTGTAAGTTAGATATGGCGTACGTACGGTATGTGAGATTTTACCAAAACGAGTAGCAGCTAAACTGTTGGAAAGGTTCTTATTTGGGGATTTGCAACGTTCTTGTGTATGCCTCATCAACTTGGTAGTACGATATACGCCGTAACATGAATTTTAGTTATTTATCAGGATGTTGGTGATGGCAATTATAACATGATATATTATTATAGAATCATAATATAAACGAATGTGTTATAAAAAGGTATATAAACTTTTTTCCCAATTATCCAATTTCTTTATTATGCTCAGTGACATTAGGAGTATTACCCCTAATAGAAGGAACATAATTTATACTTTTACCTTTCGGTGTAGAGGTAATAATAATAATACAATTTAAAATTCTATTCTTTTTGCTACATGTGTGTTTGCTTTTATGTCAAATGTACAAAGTCCATCCATTCTTTCCTATTTCCCGCTAGTTTTCTTGCGTTTATCACCGTTTGTCCTCTTCTCAGTATTGCCCCTGCTACCACTTTATCCCACGTTATCCTTGGTCTTCCTGGTCCCCTTTTGATTATAATCATCGCCTCCATTACTTTTCTCGCTTGCCTGTCTGCCTCCATTCTCTGTACATGCCCCCACCAATTTAGTTCTTTCTCCTCTATACATATATTGCAAGATGGGCTCTACATCTAGTTCTTCCCTTATGTCCCTGTTCCTGATTCCCATAATGCCTCTCAAATATTTCATTTTCATGTATTTTTGCTTTTGCGTTTGTTTGCGAGAACCCATATTTCACTTCCATAGGTGAGTATAGGTCTGTATATTGTTCTGTATACTTAGTATATTCTATTTTGTAGCTTATTTTTTTTACTATAAATGTTTTCTTCATTGAATGGTATAATTTGACAGTTTTGTTAATTCGTTCGGTAATATCTATGTCTTCGTTTCCATTTCTTTCAATTGTAAGTCCCAGATATTTATATTCAAAAACTTGTTGTATCTTTTCCCCATTAATATATATTCTTATCTGCTCTTCATTCCCTGCTGTTATGATCATTACCTTCGTCTTCTTCGTGTTAATTTTCGTGTTGTATTTTTTCAGAACTGCATTCCATTCATTTATATTTTTCTGAAATTTTTCTTCACTACTAGCCATGATAACCAAATCGTCAGCAAATATGCATTCTGTAATGTCTACTTGTCCAAGTGTCTATATCCTATATTCAACTTTGTTAATTTCGACTTACATTCTTTCAATACTCCGTCAATAAATACGTTAAATAGCAGTGGGCTTAATACACTTCCTTGTCTTAGTCCTCCTTTAGTGTTAAACATTTCGGACTTCCTATTTTTACTTATGACATAGTAAGTGTTGTCATTGTACATATTTTTGATATTTCTAATCAATTTATCATTCACATTTCTTCGTGGTAAATATTTCCAAACTGTTCCTCTAGGGATTCTATCAAACACCTTTTCTAGGTCTAGGAAGCCAAAACATGCTTTTGTTCGACTCAGAATAACTTTTTCTATTATCTGCTTTATTGTGAATATATGATCGTTTACACTTCTGCCGTTTCTAAATGCGCTTTGTGATTCCTCCATTGTAGATTTTCTTAATCTGTTTTCCAAAATCCGTTCATATGTTTTTGTTACTGAACTCAATAGTGTTAGTCCTCTGTAGTTATTGCAAATACGTGTATTTCCGTTTTTATGTATTGGCACTATTAATCCTATATTCTAATCTTTTGGTACTTTTTCACCTTCCCATGAGGGAGAAGTGCGGCAAAACATTAACGTCTGCTTCTTGGAGAAAGTCCATAGTCCGATGAACAATTGCTAAAAAAGGACGTGTGGACGTCCATCTAGCTAAGGTATTAAAGTGGTTTGTAGGGCATCATCAATATAACGCGCAGCTGTTATATTGCCCCGAATAAAGAGAAGTGGTCGTCAGTTACCATAGGCAATAGCACCCCAAACCATTACCCAACAGTCCTGTTTACATGCCTCTCAACAAGCAAATCCCAATATTCACTTCGCTCTTTCAAGCCGGCGTCCTGCCCTTCTGCAGCCATCGTGGATCCCTAGACAGAATCGCGATTCATCGCTGAAGACGACATTATGCCATTCTGCCTCCCAATGCTGCCGTTCTTTGCACCAGTTCAAACGTTGACGACAGTAGTCCGTAGTCAAAGGAAGCACTAATCGTAGCTGGTATGAAAAATGTCCAAAAGCTCGAATGCGCCGATATGGTGTACGTATAGTAACAGATATACCATCTTCTCCAAACCATTGGTCAGCGATTTGACGCATAGTAGCAAAACGATCTCCTAGAGCTAGTTGTCTAAAGTGTCTATCTTGACGCTCTGTGGTATGCCTCAGTTAACCAGTTGGTCTTCTGCGTGTTCCCCTACCTTCTTCCGTCCACACAAGACACACACGTATTACCGTCATTGCAGTACAATTAACACACACTGAAAAGCCGATATATTTAAACCAACCAAATATATTTTGTTACTCTTCAATTAACAAAGTGAATATTACTAAGTAATAAGGATTACGCTAATCATAATTGTAGTTAATTTAATGTAATATTAATGTTCAAATTACTTTTTAATTTGTAAACAGGTTCTGTAATCTAATCATTATTATTATGGCAAAGTTTTATACCTATATATTACGTTCAATAGTATATGTGGTACAGCCATTGTTGTAAAGATGCGCCTTCCTATATCCACTTAAACAGGATTTAAAAGGTTGATTTGGGTGCATTTACCGGAAAAGAACATTCTATACCGCCAAAGGGAGAATTTACAAACGTCACCTACAGAACAAAATGAATTAAGTGGTCAAAATTTCTCAAATTAAGGACCCTTTATTCCTTGATCCAACAGTTTAGCTTTACTGTACGCAAAATTCCGCTGAAAATTCACTATTGCATTTGCGGCAAGCAATATGCAATTTATGCTCATCTTATAGGTAGGTTATGTCAGCATGTAACACTTTATTGAATAGTGAAATTTGTGGTAAGATTTGATATTTAAATTTGTTAAGGAATAAAAGAGCTGCCTAACAGATATAAGGTAAGTAATCTGGCAAAATTATTGGTTCAAATAAAAAAGAAACGCAGTAACCTCAATTAAATATTTAATAAAGTGAAGCACAATATGTATTTTACTTAAAACAAAAATATTATTACTATAAAAAATATATATTTTAAATAAGCAAATAAATTTTTTCAACAAAATAATTAGTTATTTTAAGTATTGCCAAATGTATGACCCAATAAAACTTTTTATTTGAACAAAATATTTTATTTGTTGAATTCTATTAAAGATATTGTTAAAGCAAACAACTTTTATTAACAAAATTATTTGCTTCGCCCAAAAATATATTTGTTTGCCCATATTTAAGCAAGGATTTTAGTCAATACAACTAAAATTTGGTTGAGTCAACCAAATGGGTATTTCAGTGCAGCGGCCAATTTCGCGATAGGACAAACCAACATCTCCATAGGCAGATGGCTTGTCTGAACGTACTCCTGCGATATCGTGTGTAATATAATAGTAAAGCATATTTTCAATCTCGTACTTACGAGGAACTTTTGGTGGCAGCACCATTTAGTTACATTTTCATACTAGAGCTTGGCCAGTTTACTTTTTTGCTTCTTGATTAGAACTGACTTTTGTTGTGAATACTTCTAGTAAAGAACAGATACAATTTAAAACACCAGAGGTACTATTATTATGTATTGCATAATTTTAATTTTTATACTTAACTTTTGTGCTATGTGTTACTTATATGTTCTTGTTTTTTTTTGTTGTTATTATCGCGATCATACACAAAAGCAAGCATTTCGTTTCAATTTCATGGTCGTGCTTCTTGATTTTCCTACTTCAAGGGTTCATGCGAAATACTTCATGGGTGTTTTTTAAACCGCAGTGGCGCCTTTTTACGCATCTCTTCCAAGACCTCGTCTCCACTGCAGCTAGTACTGTTACTATAAGCGAGATCCACGTATTGTTAGAGTTCGAAGGTAAATTCAGGATTTTTGACGTTTTTGGATTGATTTTCAAAAAAAAAATCTAGCAGCTTATTTCTTCCTTTTAGTATGTGTGTTTAGATTCGTTTTATATGATATCCTAGTTCAATGCTGTATGGGTCCATGCTTTTTTGGTTTTGCTTTTATAGCGATTAAGGACATTTCCATTTTCTCAAATTTTTCCATCACAAGTGGAATTCTGTATCTCGTTGTTTCGAATAAGTATTGATGCTGTGGAACCATCCTTCATCTTATGCTTTTTGAATCTGTGTTGAATTCTGTTTTTTATCATTCTTCTTGTTACTAACTATACTTTCTTAGGGAAAAGTATTTCAAATATTCGACTTAGAGATGGTTAATATCATTTTTCGATAACAGGTACGAACTGTTTTTATTCTCAGGTCTTACCTATAATTATAACCTGTTACTGGCCTAGAGTCTCGATGTGGGTAGTGTAAAATTGATATGGATTTGTGTTAATAAGCACCGAGTTTACCGTTTTACGGAACCAATGCAACTTTTTAGTTTCTTTCAATGTAGTGAATACTGAGAGATCTATAAAGTCGTTCAAGTGCGCAATTTATCATACCCCGTCAGTAGTTCCCTAATAGTAATTAGGTACTAGTTAATTAAAATAGGAATCAATGACATGTTAGGAATAATGGATAATTAGAGTAGGTAGCCCTACGTAGTTCCTTTGAGTGGAGCATGGGGTTTGAAGGATTGTTTTTTTTGTATCGTTTTAATTTTATCAATAATGGTGGTAACCATGCCCATCTATCTTATCAGTATCTTTACTAGGTATCTGTTACTAGACAATTGCCAAACAACTAGCGCAGTATTTTACTGGTAAAATATCAGTATGCTATTCCGTACTTCTACTCGTTTCCAAGAATATTTTGTGCACTTGGCATTAGAGCGGAAGAAGTATGAGATAACAGTATATATTATATCGTGTACCTGTTCTATATTCATTACCTTGTTTAACCTGTTAGGGTATTTGTACCATCTCTAGTTGACTATTCCAAATCACGTAGTGTAGAACTTAAGGTAAGATACTATCCTCTCCCTACATCGTAGGTTCTGATTTATATCACTTGACAGTTATTACTCTTACTTTATGACTAATATTTAATACAATATTTTGCCATAGAATTTAATATTTGGAGCACTTGCTATTTTAGCAAAAATCTGTTCCAGAACAAAGCGAAACTTTGCCAGAGATGAACCCACCGAATATTTATTCACAGCCACTTCACACCATCCCCACGATAAATCTCGCGACCAGAAAATCACTAAATTTGTCACGCAATCGTAGGCGTGTAAAACGAACGGACGTTTACTTTAGCACCAGTACACAACATACGTCTAACATTCTAGGTCGACCATGGACTTTATATTTTATGCAACGTCATTAACACTTGTCGAGATTAATTTAACATCCTCAACGGTATCCAGCGACATATTCGACTTCAGAGTATTTCTCACGATAAACTCTCCAAAGGAGCGCTTCTCCGGACACACCAGCAGATCCATTGAGGCGAAGCGTGTGCCGCGGGACGCGTCAGGAACGATATAGCGGACCGCGTTATTATTTGTAGCGGTAAAAATTTGTGCGAGTCGCGCCTATATATGTAATATTAAAGATTGCGGCGATTATTATTTCGAGATTCGAGTTCAACGCGTCTTTAATAAGTTTATTCTTGGAGAGAATTAGCTACGTATCTGAAGGCTAGAGCTTTGTTTTTGGAGTTATGTAGCACATTAATATGGATTTATTAGATTAGAATTTATTCGAATAACATCATCGTGATTATTGTGTTGGTTATTTGGCAATTTGGCTTATAATTACATGGGGATATTTCGTTGTCGTGTGATCTGGCACTTGTTTTTGACTAACTTCTGCCATTTCAAACCAGATATGATTCCAGTTTTTGCTAATCACGTCAAGCTGTTAAGCTATTAGAATAGACTCTCTCTTTGTCTAATTCATAAAAATTACATACAACGAAAAAATAATGGGAAAAATTCAAACATACTATTCACATAATGAATTTTATGCAATAACAGCTACACCGGTGTCACACTTAATTTGCACTATTGATAACTTGTTATCTTGGAGTACAGAACGCAAATGGACAAGTTATACTATTTTTTGGTGGCGGTTACAATTGTGAAAACAGAAAAACAATTGAGCGTCGCGTTCTCTAGGTATTCGTCCAAAATTATTTTTTTAATGGAACGCCCTGTATATTTTTTTGCAATTTAAAAGAAAATTCCAAACTGAACAAAAACGTTTTACTACACTATTATAAAAAAAATGTCAAATAAAGTAGTTACTGAGTAATCTTTATCTTTGCTTTGTTGGCATGAAATTGATATACCTATGGAAAATTAAAGCGTCACATTCATTAAAGCGTTTAATTTAATAAACAAATAATAATAAATACTAAAATAGTCAAGAAAATTACTCAAATTAAATGTTCAAAGACACCTCCTTCCATTTCAATACATTTTATCAATCTTCTGTGAACATTACGAGTAGCTCCTAAAATTGTCGATGTCGTCAATGATGTTGGAAATTCTTTCCTGAAGCTCATCCACTGTTGTATATCTATGTTTGTACACTTGATTTTTACTGCTCCCCACAAGAAGAAATCTAATAGCGTCATGTCAGTGAACGCGCGGCCACTGAATAGGACCATTTGTCCAATCCATCTATTTCCAAATAATCTTTCTAATAACTCACTTGTGTCACGTGATTATGTGCGGGCGCTCCATCTTGTTGAAGTAAATAATCTGTCTGTCTACCAAATTTAATTCATCCAGAAAATTTTCTAAAATTTCTGTCAATAATGCCACATATCTTTCTCCTGTTAAAGAACTCCGATAGAAACCCCCCACAACAATTCGGGATCCGATTATACCACACCAAACATTTAAACTGAATCGGTGTTGGGGATTACAAGGAAAACAACAAATGGGTTTCACGACTCCATGAATGATTATTTCTTTTATTGAACATCCGCGATTAGAAAGTTAGATTCATCACTCTATAAAATGTGTCTAAAGAAATTGTGATTTTCTTCAAAAGCATTGATAAAACATTGAGCGAAAGTTAATCGTCTTTGATAATCGCCCAAAAGTAGAGTTTGAACAGGCTGATATTTAAAGGAACATATTTTATATTTTTTCAGAATTTTATGGATCGTGCTACGAGAAATACCTGATTCTCTGCACAAATCCCTTACAGAATTATTTGGATGTACCTGAAAATATGCCAACACATTTATTTCTATCTCTTGTGATGATATAAAATCATTTTTTTTTCCTCTTTATAAAAATTGTTTCGTTGCTCCTTAATCTTCGATAAAGTTTTAAAAAATAGCGACGTCTGGTACATCACGGTCAGGAATTGCTGAATGTAACGTCTAGCGCTTATCTGAATTTTTGTTAAACAGCAAGTACAACTCCAACATATCACACTTTTCCAAATGAGTAAATGCCATTGTACGGTTGAAAAAATTGTAAAAATAGTACTTTTCCGCACAGTAATTTAACAACACAAATATAAAAATTTGACAGCTACTAAACATGTGACGCTTTAATTTTCCATGAGTATATCGATTTCATGCAAAACAAACGAAGATAAAGATTTCTCAATAACTATTTATTTGATATTTTTTATAATAGTGCTCTAAGACTTTTTGTTCAGTTTGGAATTTTCTTTTAAATTGCAAAAGGATATACAGGGCATTCCATTAAAAAAAAAAAATTGGACGAATATCTAGAGAACGCGACACTCAATTGTTTTTCTGTTTTCACAATTCTAACCGCCATAAAAAATATTACTACTTTGTCGATTTGACCGATTCTGTACCTCCAAAGATAACAAAGTTATCAATAGTGCACACTTAAGTGTGGACACCCGGTATAAAGCTACTGCTAAGTAACTACTAAGTCAAATTATATACATACAACTAGTAAGGTTTTGTTACCACACGGCAATTTAAGGTTAAAATTTTCGCTTGGTCCTTCCTGGAGTGTATAATCTGTGAGCAATTTCACCTGATGCTCCAATAATATGTACATACAATCTACCTTGATGTCGTGCCTCCATAATCTTCAAACCTTGAAGGCGCCCTATTCATCACTAACTACACCATGATTGTTCGGAAAGTCAGCCAAATGCCTATACAGTAAATGCATCTTGATGCCTATGTTGCAACCAAGCATTTTGAAACTCTCCAAGAGTTGCTGGATAATTACGGTGTAATTATGTGCTCGTATATTCCCAAGAAAGTCTTTGACAAGGTTTTTGAATGGCGACAAAGCATATTTTTTTTTTATTTTGGAATTCTGACGCTGTTCCGATGAAATGTTCATTTTTAACAAACTGCCAAATCTGTGGACTGTAAAACACACCGGCTTTCTTCTTTTCAAAAGGCAGCTTAGAAAATATCGAAATGAGATATTTGCAAATGTCTCCTTCAGTTGGTAGAGATTTGACAAATTGCTTCATAAGATCCAGATTTATATGCGAAGGTGGAAATGTAATGTTCTTTCTGTCAACAGCTGGCTGATATAGAGTGTTTGGATCATCAGGTTTGAGGTCTGATGTCTCACATGCACAGAAAACAGGGATACTAGTGGGACACTAGACGTATAGCTGATGATAAACTCTATTTTACATTTCAATTGTAGTCCCCATGCTGAATTTAAGGATTAAATAAGTCTGTCAATTAGCCTGACGGAGATAAGTAGTCAAACGTGGTAAGGTATCTGATATAATTCTGAGCAATATATCCTAATGAACCTTGGTCAGCAAATGACTCATTTCAGAGATGCTAGGTGACTTTTTAATGGGGTAGACAAAGCCTAAGCTATTTAATTCTTCTCAGCCTCCCCCGCAAAACCAAATCTCCCTTCTAATTAGTACGGTCCTGGAAAGAAACCAGTTGCCGTAATTGACCAGACCGAGATTCGAACCCGCAACTCCTAATAGTAGTCCAGGTTCTTAAGATACTCAACTATCATAGTAGCTCATAAGGACGCAATTGCTATTTCGGAAAGTACTTCGTGGCCCAAAGTTCTTTAAAATATCTTGTTCACAATTATCCATTCTGCATGAAATGATTAATAAATTTAAATGAAAATGAATTTCACTGCTTTCAAGTGAATTTTTGCCCTTGTTTGTTAAATGAGCGCTAGAAATAATTTTCTGTAATAAAATTGAATCTTTTCGTTTGCATTTATATTCTCCAGTGTTGCTTTTACAAGCTTAGGCTTGACAGGCATATGATTCTGCGATGTCTTGAACTTTCTTCAAAATTACCCGTATAATTCGTGAATTATTAAGCACATTTCGGCAATTTAATCTAATTAAAATATATTGTTTTTATTTTTTTGCTAAAGTTGGAATCATTTTCATTAGAAATTAATGGCCATAACCAAACGCAATGTTTAATGAACCGTATCTAATATTAAACGTACTATAATAGCACTGAAAACGCGCCCATATAAGAATATAACGTAACAGTACTTTTGCTTGCTATAATTTCATCATTTCATCACAATTTCTCTACAGCTTTCTTAAACCTGTCATACTTCCCTTTTTGCTTATCACGAATAACCGTAACCTGAAAATATCGGCAAGTAATGCCACTAATTAACTTTCACCACACGAATCAATGAGGCTTGTCGATAATTATCTTTTAAAAATTAATATCGCCAACAATGTTCGATAAAAAATAAAAATTAGTACGAAATGTGTAGTCACGCATAATATACAATGTATATGCATATATCCGTGCATACTAATATGTACATTAACTTATATGTTTACACATTTCCGGAAATGACCGAAAAGCCTGGTGTAATTTCATTTTAGCAATAACTTAAGTAGTATTTTATATAAATTAATTAGCTACGAGTACATAGGAGTAGTTATATTAATAACTTATAAGTAGATCGCAAAAATGTGGTTGTTAATGGCAGTGGGTAATATAAGGGCTATTTGTGCCCAGGTATACCGCAGGGCTTGATATTGGGACCGCTTCTATTCGTATCTACCGCTAAATGCTTTGAAGGAACTACAGATTGACTTTGACAAGATTTGTAAATGATACTAATTGTAACAGCTTTCACATCCACTTTGGACATATCCTCCACAGCTACTCATAACTTGCTTTCTCCTTCCATTCTCTGGTAACCTTTCTTTATATCCAATCTAGACAATCTGCTGTGCCCTAATGATCTCAGAATTATTGTGGATTCTCGAAATACCGCTTTTATTTCTTCCTCTTTTGGGGATCCTCGGTTTGAGCCCGACGGACTGCTCTCAGAGTGAGGTTTTCGTGGTTTTCCTCACTGCTTGGCAAGTGCTGAGAGACGAACATCTTAAGTCACTCCACGGGCGCAAACGTAATAATATAAACTCATGGCTGGGCCGATGCCCCCTGTAATTGGCGAAAGCTGTTGGAGGATGCCAAGGCATGAATTATTGTTTATTATTGTTCTTCTCTGTCACTATTAGTCCGTTTACTCCCCTATACAATCCTATTTTTCTCGAATGTTTTCACTTCACACCTTCAACTCCTCCACTTTTAATTAGTTCCAAAACACGGTGGCATTAACTACAGCTGATCTCATTGCTGCTATAACTTACTTCATATTTTGGCTTCTTATTTTTACACATTCACTTCATTTCGGCCTCCTTTTTCTTTACATATTATTCCCTGATTGTTTAACCAATGTAATGAAAGTGATTATCTCTTTCAAAGTGTTGTATTTTTAACCCTTCATTGTATGTTTGCCATTATTTTTAAATTTCATTTTCATGTATTTTGTGGCCTTATTTGGTTAACATGTTTCGCAAGTTTTCATTTTATGTAACCATAAATTTAACTGATACAATAGCTTAAGCTTTTTAACTCTTTCTATGGTTTATTCCCTCTGATATTTCCAAGTAAATAAACATGATCTTATGATTATTACATACAGGAAAACTTTTAAAATATACCTGCCTATTTATTTAATCCATACAATCACCAACCAACATTTTGATTATTGCTTTCTCGGAATCTCTCATATAATAACGAGAAAAACCAAGATTGAAAATACAGTTAATTGCGAAAACATTTAGGTCTCGGTCCAATCAAGTTAATAATATTACAGCACCGGCCAATTTAATATAGGAAGTGTAGCGTGTAATTTATTAATAAAATTAAAATTAAATGATTTATGTTGGCTCAGACGGTTTAGGTATTTACTCTAGGTTAGAATTATTTGATTGCTAAACACGATAAAGATGACGTATATGATTGCTTGATGGGCAAATTCACTTCCGCAAATTCTGCGTATTTGTTACATTGAACAAAATTTGGCAGCTAATTCACGTATAAAATCTTCTACTGCTTTAAGTAAATTAAAGGATTGTAGCATGACCTAATTGTCTTGTTGATTATCAGTTGTATTTTTTGAGCTTAATGTTAACATTTCTTTAATTTTCTATGTACTGGCATCCCAATGAAGGTTGAGTCTTTGATTTTGTTTTATAAATTAATGGATTCAATTTTACAAGTACTATTTATAATTATGTGGAACATCTCAAATCTTTTAACTTGATTTCTAAGCAAACCTTAGTATGTAAATCAAAGTCAAACGAATGCAGAAAAATCACAGATCATAAATAAGAACTTTTAACTCAACCCAATTTTCCTGCAACACATCACCACTGATATAAAGTTCTGACGTTTATTGTCGCATTTATAGTTACTATTTTTACCCGTAGATATAATCTAGATTCAATATTGTGATTGAAAGACACCCACCCTTAACAGAAATAATAATAGCCCACCCTTCCAAAACCCTCCCAGAAGAATAGTCGACTATCTACCACACAATTATTCTTCATTATCGTCATCAGATCAACCATATTTCGGACGTGTGATATCTTCGTCTGTCTTCCTCTCTACTCTGCCTCTCCTTTTCCAACACTCACGCTAGTATAAACGGACCGAATCCAAAATGTTTTCGTTATGTGTCACCGGGGCAAGATAAATGAAGTCGTAATTGGATACGCGGCATATGTAGCTAATTAGTCATACGATATCAATATCCTTTAGAATCGTTTTTGTCTCATTTTTTCTTCGCTGGCTTCCCCTCTAAATGCGCAAGTGACAAAATCTGTCAAACGCTCTTTAGATACGCTACATTTACGACGGAGAACCAACAGGTGGCGCTGTCCTCTTTAAATGAGTGCTCTCCACTCGGAGCTGCTCTAGCTGTTGAAAAATGCTTATCTTTTTTTTTTCTTGTTTCTATGAGCAATATATCCACGTTATAAGATAATATCTAGTGCTGTTATTATAAATGTTGCGCTGGTGCAGAATTGAAACTGTATTTATTTAAATAGTAATTTGTATACGAACTTCGTAATAAATTAGAATGAATACTCGATTTTTTTTTTTAGTAGTACTAGCCTGTTATAACCTACAATAAACCCAAAAAATAAATTTTGTTGTAGAGGTTGTAAAAATTTTAGTTGTTGCAAAGATAAGACAATGGCTTAAAGTAAGTGCCATTCTAACCAGGAAGCTGTAAACTTATAAATATATAAATTTGCATCAAATTTTCATTCATATGTTCAGCGCCTCAAAATAGAATTTGGAGTATCAAAACATTTTTGTTTTCTCTCTTTCACTTAACTTTGAAAGAGTAACAACTATAGTGCAACCAAGTAGAATTGAAACCTGAAGCAGCACAGTCAAATCGAACGGTGCATTCGGAGACAAAAAGTTTTCCGCGCAAAATTTGAGTTTCTCTCTAACCTAACAATTTAAGTTCGTGACAGATTGAACAGCATCAACTTTAATGAACTAAGTATTGATTTATAGTTCTGCAGTTTGAAGAGGCAGCCTCCACGTTCTCTCAATTCCGATAGCCGTTCCGTCTTCAAGTAGCTGCTCTCTTCTACACATCATGAATTTGAAGTTGAAGCAAGATAGAAGTAACGATTTAAAAACAAACAAAACAACAGCAGTACCTATTCTAATACTTAATCATAACTTAATCCTAATTATTCTAATCAATAGTAATTAAATTAAAGATTTATATCGTAAATACTTATTTATATACCCCAACCATGTCAAAACCATAATTTAACACTAATTCACACCATTAAAGACTATAAAATTTTCATTGATATATTCCTCCTACCTTACTAACTATCTAAATATCATGCCGTAACCGATCTAGTTCCTTAGCAGCATTACTAAAAAATTCCCACCATTCGAGCGTCACGCCACGGCCAATTTAACCCCTTAGCTAATGCCCTAACTTCCGTACGCCACCGCCACTCATCAGTGAGTGGCAATAAAAAGTGACAGTCAAATAAAACATGCCCCGCTGTATCTACCCCACCGCATTCACAATACGAATCATTAACCCTCCTAATTCTACGTAAATAGATTTAAAATTACCGTCACCCGTTATCTATTTATGTACCCTCATTGCCCTAAAACGTGTAACACTACCTATAAAGTTCCTGCTCCATCTGCCATTTAAAGAAATGTCACACCTACTCTGCCAATCATTATCAAGTTTATCTCTAAACGCTGTTTTAACTACGCTAGCCAAAATTAAGCCATACCTGCTTACGCATTATCCCCTCTAGACACCGCCTCTTTAGCTAATTGATCCGCCCTCTCATTACCGACTGTACCTACGTGAGCCCTAGTCCAAAAAGTTTTACCCCTCCCTAACGCAACATATCCCAAGTACCTAATAACAAATCAGTCGGATTTTTTTAAATTCACTAACGCCTCTAATACGGATAAGCTATCTGTTATAATTCGCGCGTCCCGTATAAATACCCACTCGAGTCTAATATAACGTACTGCCTGATTTATGGCAACTAAATCTGCCTGAAAAATATTGCAATGATCCCCTAATTTAAACTTTTGATTACGTATTTCAATACCCCTATTATAAACAACAAAAGTCGCCCATGTACCACCCTCACCCTTCGAATCATCCGTAAAAATGACACCTGCCATATAAATTTAATTTAATTGTCGTATTGCTGGTTATATCGCTTGTCGTATTGCTGTCATATCCCTCCAGTGCCTTACCAGAATAGGATTTTAGGATCTTATGGAGGTGTAAAAGATAGGAAGGTTGGGTTCGTGGATTTTGGGTTCACCGTACAGTTTCGGCGCATTGGATCACTAGGTGAAGAACATCTGTAATTGATGGGATAATAACTAAGGAAATACTCAACAAAAAAAAAACAAAGTTTCCAGGAACTAACGTAATCCCTTAAAATCGTTATCAGCTGAAACGGAAACAGATATTTTACATGAATCTAATTTACGAACCATTGAAGTTTTATTATTTATTTATTAGAAAATTAATAAGCTTGGATATTTCCGATGTTTTATCTCACGTAATCAACAAATCTTTTGAAACAGGAAAATTTGCATCAGCGTTAAAAACTGCTTTGGTTATACCCGTGTACAAACGAGATGATCCTGTTTCTATACTAAGTCGTTTTCAAAAGTCATTGAAAAAATTGTCTATAATCAGATAATTGACTTTCTTAATAAACATAGAATATTGCACCCGAGCCAACATGGATTCGTAAACCAAAAGTCAACTGAGACCGCGCTCTTTCATGGTTTGGAATGTATTTACACTGCTTTGGACTCCAATAGTTACGTAGCTGGTATTTTCTTTGATCTGACATGCGCGTTCGATTGCGTAGATAGTAATGTTTTGGCGATGAAACTGTATGCTATGGGATTTAGAGGGCTTCCATTAGATTGATTATTATCGTTTTTAGAATACAGAAAACTAGTGGTTAAATTGGGAAATGAACAGTCACCTGAATTTAACATTGATGTAGGTGTTCCGCAAGGCTCAATTTTAGGTCCATTGTTATTCCTATTACACATCAATGATCTGCCGGAAAGAATAACTTACAGGCTCCCTATTTTATTTGCTGACGATATTTCTGTAATTGTGAAGGCCACTACGTCAGATGACATTAATTACAAAATTGAAAGAACTATTGAAGAAGTGACGGGCTGGTGTAGAAATACAAAAAACAAAAATCATTAATTTTCATATACGGAAGCCTATCACAAATATAAACAAAAACTTTACTGACAATGCATCTGTACTAGGTGTAATATTAGATAAAAATCTCTGTTGGGAAAACCAGCTAGATAGTGTATGCCAGAAATTAAACAAATTAAACATATGCAATGTTACAATTAAAGAATGTCCTAAAACAGCAAGATCTGGTAAACGTTTATTATTTATTGGTGTACTCGGTGCTTTCCTACAATGTTATTATCTGGGGCGTAGCCACCAACTGGGAACGAGTTTTTATTCTACAGAAGCGTTTTATACGATTAATTTTCAATCTGCCTTATAGAGCCAGTTGTAGAGAAACATTTAAAAATATAAAAATATTGACCTTTCCCTGCATTATTATTTACAAGGCATTGTCATACATTAAGGAACACATACATGATTTTGAATCGTATAAGACAGTACATTCGCACAAAACTAGACAATTAAATGTTATGACAATTCCACAACATAAATTAACGCTAACAAAAAGATCTCCGATATTAATGAGTCTAAAACTGTATAATAGTCTTCCGGGCGAGGTACGGTCAATTGATTGCTCTAAACTTTTCAAACAGCGCGTAAAAGAGATGTTATTGGAGAGGGCATTCTATACCATTAGCGAATACGTGAATGAATAGACTTTGTGTTTATTTTTGTATAGTTATTTTTATATATGTGATATATTATGTGTTGTAAATAACGTCCTTATACTTTATATATTTTTGTACTTTTGTGTTGTATGACGATTCAAACCAATGTTAGATTGGCATTCTGAATAAATATACAGAGTTTTCCACGGAACTGGCTGGTTAGAAGTTTTCCGGCTTAACGAAATTCCTCAGTTTTAAAAAATTGGGGTTTGCAACAATTTGACACTTACTTTCTTTCTAAGATATTTTCACCTTTTTTGCACTTCCGGTTAACCAGAAGTCGCCACGAACTTTGTTATTTTAAATGGAACACCCTATATATTATTATATTTTTGAATTTACCATAAAATTCTATGACGATTACCATTAGAGTATCTTATACCTATCTTCAACTGTTTCTAAGATATTACGATTTTTGTTAAAATTTTGACATTTACATTGTTGTATGTAATTGATTAATTCTCACTTGATTTAAGTGTCAGAAATCTCCGACTTTGAAATCAACAAGTACTAACATTGTTTTACCAAAACGTAGAAAAAAAATGTTTAAAAATTAGTGATATATCCCAAGAATTTTGAATGTTGCAAAACTTAATTTTTTCAAATAGAACACCCTACCATCTTCAGTAGTTTTCTTTTAAATTACCCGTTTTGTTTATTACCGCTTTCAAATGGCCAAATAATTTCTATCTGGTGGGCCATGTCATTAACATCACAACAATTTATTATTATTAGTAAGTATTATTGTTATAATCATTGTTTGTTACACGTCGCGTGTTCAAATCGATGAATATTATTGTGGAACTTATGAATTAGATAATGAAAAATATTGGAGGAGCTTATTCTAACCTAGATACTATAAATTTATTTTAGATTCACTGAGAATGCAGGAAGAACTTACAGAGAATTCAATGTAATTAAAGGGATTTATTGGTTGTTAATATATCTAACGGAATCCAGAAAATTTTGAAATGGTTTCTCTTAATAGCTTGGTTTCAAATTAAGGGAAATGGCATAAACGATAACGACGACAACATAACAAAAATTGTTTCATTAAAACGTAGTGTGCTTGTCAGACAAATGTTTTAAAGTTTTTGATATATTAAAGTATTTTCAAAATTTAAAAGGTTTTTATGAAGAATATTTAAGATAATGCTTACTTAACAAATGCAATTTACAAAAGCAGCATAAACTTGGACCATGACAGAGAGCATCAAAAAAAAATGCTCAATGTGAATTCCGTTTACGTCCAAGCATTTTATTATTCGACGTCTTAATGTGTCGCCTTATACTTCTTCTCACTTCAACTGGGTCTAATTCATCAAACGTTCTCGTCACACGAATCATTAAATCTTGCTTGGTAGTACCGAAAGTTGCGTACAGTGTGTAATCTGTGTAATGTATTATTTCAAAGTTTTCTGAATTTTATTAGATATATTAGCCGAAAATAAATTCCTATAATTACCGTAAATTCTCTAGTTCATCCTGCATTCTCAGTGAATGTAAAATAAATTTAAAGTATCCAGGTTAAAATAAGCTCCTTGAATATTTTTCATTATCTAATTCATAAGTTCCATAATAATATGCATTTGTCTGAACACGCGACGTGTAACAAACAATGATTATAACAATAATACTTACTAATAATAATAAATTATTGTGATGTTAATGTCATGGCCCACCAGATAGAAATTATTCGGCCATTTGAAAGCCGTAATAAACAAAACGAGTAATTTAAAAGAAAACTACTGAAGATGGATATAGGGAATGCTACAGCAAATCGGCATAGAATTTAATTGTACATCCAAAAATAGAAAAATGTACAGGGTGTTCTATTTGAAAAAATTAAGTTTTGCAACATTCAAAATTCTTGGATATGTCACTAATTTTTAAACACCCTTATAATGTCACTGAATTTTTTTTCTACGTTTGGTAAAACAATGTTAGTACTTGTTGATTTCAAAGTCGGAGATTTCTGACACTTAAATCAAGTGAGAATTAATCAATTACATACAACAATGTAAATGTCAAAATTTTAACAAAAATCGTAATATCTTAGAAACAGTTGAAGATAGGTATAAGATACTCTAATGGTAATCGTCATAGAATTTTATGGTAAATTCAAAAATATAATAGTATATAGGGTGTTCCATTTAAAATAACAAAGTTCGTGGCGACTTCCGGTTAACCGGAAGTGCAAAAAAAAGGTGAAAATATTTTAGAAAGAAAGTAAGTGCCAAATTGTTGCAAACCCCAATTTTTTAAAACTGAGGAATTTCGTTAAGCCGGAAAACTTCTAATCACCCACTTCCGTGGAAAACCCTGTATATTATTATTATTATTATTAAATGCTGGAAGTGCGAGTGGGGCACTTGTTTAGTCACACCAACCAAACAAAATGAAGGTCAGAGAGCTAACGCTTGGATTTCCGTCACGTGGCGTCACCGTATTAAATAATACGCTACTGTTTTTACAAGAAAATTCTATTTTAATGACGACAGACATCGATACCCGGATACAGCGACCGTAAAACTGGGCACCGTTACCGCTATCGTCGCATTTCTTCCTATATAGCGACACTTCCACGTACCGCAAGCATTAACTTCACGTTTACGATTTTTCAATTTAACCGGCGCAGTAAAATTAGTTCGGCTCTGCCGCCGGTCGCTTTACGGTTTTTAATTTAACGATTCAAAACTAAAGCGTACAGCCCCTGGTAAACGCCATTAACCGGTCTCCGGCTGAGTAAAGTAAGTGGTGCGCTCGCCTTCGCACGTAGAAGAACGGAAACAGTTCGCGACGCTCATGTCGAAGCATCCGACAATATCTGCTCTCGGTTGACGCGGCGGTGTCATGTAAATCGGCTGGTTAATATTAACACGCGTCCGACCTCTTGTTGCATATATGTATGACACGCGACCATCGGATATGCAACCCGCTTTGAATTATCGATATAAGCTTCCGAAGCAGACGCCATCCAAGATGAATTATTTAATTTAATTAGTCTTAGATCCTGGACACGTGTTACGTAACTGTGTTCCATGGTGTGGTTGCGAAAGTGGCCATCGATCAATGATGAAGTTAGTGAACTGTCACGGATTCAATATTAAGGAGTATGTGCTATATTGTCAAGCACAAATTCGCTACAGGAATACTTGATAACGACGATTTATGCTTCTGTCCTTTGCGGGAGGAGTCAGAAAATGTATTAGAGCAAATACGCATAAAAACACCGAATTCGAAATCTAAGATCGAACGTTGGAGTTATATAGCTATAATGAAGTGGAGTTTTATAGCTATAATGAAGTAGATAACTCTTTTTAGGCAACTAGAACAACCTTGAATGCAGATAACTATTCTTTGGTATTCATTCTTATCAGGTGCTGTGTTTTTTTTTTTTTGTTTCTAGATGGAAATTGTCTACATGAAGTCTGCGGAAACACTGCGGCTTGTCGTAATAAGAAATGCGAAATAATATTTTAATTTTCACAGCAACGAACAAAGCTAAAAAAAAATGGTGTACGAAAACGTGTACCAATAAAATTCGATAGGAGCAAGTGCGAACAGTTGATTAAAAATTTATCCACTAATGCGTATGCGCAAATTTTAAAAAGTATTTTTATATTTAATCCTTTGGCGGAACCTACGAAGGTTAAATTCCGCGAAAGGTTGCGGCTTCTTTGTTATCATGGCGTAAATGGAATTTCGGCAAGGGTGTGGTTGCTATTACAGTTGCACTCTGCACAGATATTCGTTTTTTGCTTGCGATCGTTGAAACGATAGGGAATCTCACATATCGAACAAGAATATCATCGAAAAATCCAAATTGGGAGATAAGCGTGCAGCAAACCAAAAAGTTTATCAGCTTTAGTAAAGTTGAATACCGATAATAAAAATCTGTAAATTGGAAAGATGATGTCAAACCATTCCTGCATATTTTGCTGCCAACACTCATCGTCGTCGTAATTTGCGGTTGAATGCCCTAACAAGTCGCCATTAGTTACTACATGAAGGTGCTCGTGTGCTATAAATTACATATTACACCCGTACTGTCTCCAGTTAAGTTTCACATCTCACATGTAGTAGATCGCTGGCTTAATATGAAACGCAAAAATATTGAAGGAATTCTTAATACTGGTTTTAAAACTCATAATCCAAAAAAGAAATGTCGCAAATACAATATAATACTAATGGATTTCAGATATTTAGATCAAACACTAAGACATGAATTATTATTATTAAGCTTATCAGCGACATGCAACATCAGCCTTCTCACTAATAAGTGTAATGTTTTTGCTTACATGAAAATTTTCAATAAATATCTAGTTTTTGAAAAAAATATTGTCAATCCACGAAACATAACAGGATACAGAGAACATAAACAACACAGTTGTTTATACGTAGATTGTCGAGTAAAATATAATGGATATTCTAAACGTACTTAATTACGGGAAGTGGGAAACATAATTTCTATTTTCTTTGTTTGTTTACTTAAGCAAATGACTTTGTTTTTTTTTTTACTTAAAACATTATTATGATGTATTTTTCAAGGATAACTCCCTTATTATATTTATTATTTCATGTTCATAATTTTTACCGTGCATGGTAGCCCATTTTGAAATACTATAGGTATGCAGTTGCGCGCGATATCCTAGAATAATACTACACTTTATTACTATAATTAATAAATATTAAATATTCTTAAATACATTTTTTATTGCAGGGAAGTGTCTAAACCGAAGTACATATACGACGGCCATATACATGTTTCTATTTTCAATAGAATAAATTTTCGATGACCGTCTGGCTCACGCGCTTGCTTTAGATTTCCCTACCGTGGTAGTGGGACACACCCTTCCCCTACAGTTGTCCTAGATACAGAATGTACCTAATTTCTAAGTTCTACATTAGATTAATCTTTTTCATAATTTGTAGATATTTAAAAGACGCTTCTTTAATTCGCAAAAGCTTAAGAATCACTGCTGCATAACATTGCTTCTGTGAAGGTATCTAAGGCGTCACCTTCAAGAAAACACTTTATTTTTTCTTATTTTTCATGTGTTGTTTCGTAAATCTTAAGGCTTTAACCTAGGTTTAAGTTTATAATAAAATAAACATTTTTGCTATATATATGCTATATATAGACAAAACGGAATTCAATGGGGGCGTTGACTACCCAAGATCTCTTGTTTTTCGTCAACTTGTTCGTTTTCACTTTGTTCAAGTTGTCTTCTGGCAGCAGCTAAACAAGTTTCAGCACCTCTCGCTATTACTTAAGCTGTGTTACGTATCATTTGGGGGCGTTACTTATTGCATCGCTTGAAATGCACCATTTTCTAGGTGTCAAATATGGCGATTGAGGAGGTCAAGGTATTGGGCCACCTCTGCCAATCCAACGGTCGGAAATAATATTGTCCAAAGGAAAGCGCGCAATTCGTGCAAGAACGGACCCTGCCCCATCCTGCATAAAAATCATATTTTGGAAGATTCTGGGAGCTTTTTTTATACGGTCCAATGAAATATTATGAATAAACTAAAAATCGTGGAATGGAGTTTTAACAGTTAAGAGAATAGGTTAGGAATAGGCTCACCGCCAAGTGCTGAGAACCCAAAATACTTCTAGGCATGCCAGAATAGCAACCAAAATCACAAACCCTATCTTTGAAAAGTGTCACAATGACTCCCAATCTCTTCTTTGACAAACCTTTCAAGGTTTTCTTGAACTGGGATGACTGCCAAACAGAAACCAGAAATTCAAAACCAAAACAGGTATGTAGTTGTGTCAGATTGAGAAGACCCTGAATCATAAAGAATATATGATATTGGGGTAATATACCACCTTATAAAGACAACCCAAACGTCAGTGGATTGATGTCCTATCGGACAGTTAAGCGAACCTAGGGACACGAACATCCCATAATCTCGAATCTAGTTTGGATTTGTCTGAGAAACCTAAGAATGTGGTCAAACACATTGCCTTGCAGGCAACGAATTTGCAAAAAAGGGCTCTGAAATAATATTTATTGGAACTGTGCCCGGTTTGGAGATAACTAAAGCTGCAATACATAGTGCAGTGACTGGTGGATCACAGAAATATATCAGGTTCTTTGGAACAGCATAGGAGGACAGATACATAGCAAACGGATGATGAGGCAACCATCTCCGCAAATAGTTGAGGATGTATTACCTTTCAACCGAGTACAGCTTAAAACAATGACGAATTTGCTGACAGGAAATGGCTGTCTAGGGAAGTACCTACATAAAACAGGCGTCTTTAAAGATGAATCTATATGTAGGCTATGCAACCAAGAGGAGGAGACAGACCACCACCTTGTTTTTTAATGGATTACTTTGGAGCTACAATTGCTGGAAGCAAACAGCTAAATAACTAGAGTTGGGCAATTGCCCGGCGGAACAGATACGTATTGCGACGCGGGCTTCAAATAATGTAATATAAATAAACTAGATCAATCGTATTATTGTAATTTAGTATGTATTTATAAAACATGTCTTATTAATAGAGTTGTGCAAACTTTCCTTGGGGACAAAATCGGGCAAAGCGGGCGAACAAACGGACTACCTTGCGATGCATTCGCATTTTATATCACTACATATTTAGATAAAATAAAAAAAAAATACATTTTATAAGAAAAACAGGCACTGTTGTTACTCTCCTGCAACTCCACGGTTCATCTGCTTTATTGAAGTACATGAGTTGGAGCGCACGTTCTGAATACGTACCTGCCGGGCCGGAAAATTTGCCCAACTCTATAAATAACTGATCTAGCGAGAAAGGTTTACCACACAAACTAGTGTTAAAGTTAAAGAGATTAACCTACTCATGCAAAGAAATACACTTATTGTAAGTACGGAATAACACAAAAAGCTTCAAGCTATAATGCTAAAGGGGATAATGAAAAGACCTGATTCAGTGAAGTCAGTGACTCCATCAATCAATCAACCTTACCACTCGTTCACCGAGCAAACTATCCTAAATATTTAAACCAAAGCAACGTTGACGTTTTCTACGCATAGTTAAACGTGGATTCTCATACCTCCAATGATGTTGACTATGAATGTTAAAAATGCCATATTTAGTAAATAATCATTCATTTGCCTACAAAATGGAATCTTGGATGTTCAGATTGTGATTCTAATACTATTTCTTCCAAATAGGATGGAAGCTGTTGATCAAATCATGTCCACAAGCTGAAAATAGGCATTTAAAATGGATTCATTTATATTTCAAAGCTCTTTCAACATCCGCGAATGTTAAGCTCTCTAGAATTTTTCAACTTGGTGATAAATTTGGAGAATTTTGGAATTTCCGAACTATGCAAAAAGTGTGGCATTTTTACATGTACCCTAATGTAAGTTTATGCAAATGTTTCTTTTTTCCCACTGCTTGATAAAAATTCCTTTAGTATTTCAATTACAGAAGTTCCTTTAATACCTGGTTTTCGTTGTATAGATACAGTTATATCTTTTATTTCCTTTGAAATATCCTTCAATGATATCTAATACAAACGCTTATAGGTAAATACATATATGTATGTGATAACGAAAGTTTACTAAATGTAAAATATCATTTTAACTTTTAGACTTATGGATGTATATTACATTATAATGCATATATGAGGCTTTATATTCTCGACAAGAATTAATCCGAAATTTAACAACTGAACAAGGAAAATGAACTCGTACTTGTTGGAACAGTAGTACTAAACATTAAATTTTGTTTCATAAAACATTGCGTTAGATCATAAGCTTTTGCGTTGCGTCATTATTTTTTGCGTTTCGCGTTATAACGCAAAGAGGTAAAGAAGGGACAACGCTGCTACAGCTATTATGGCAGTATATGTTTAAACGTTGTTATATAATTCTCTGTCGTAATTTATAATTTTTGAGCTTTTTAAGAATTTTTTTTTTGAAAAATTTAATTTTTACAAGAACATGTACAGCAAATTCGCGAAACTTACAGTTACTTATTATTGTGAAATGTTTTTTCTACAACTTCAAGATTTTATATAAAATGAATATTACAGCTACATTATGCAGTCGAGATTATCAATTACAAACATAATACTTTTATGCAAAAAGCTGCTATTTAAAGCGCATATCCTACCTACAGATCTAGAATTAAATTGCTTTTACTTTACATCAGTGCCGCGACTATTATAAAATTGCATTAATTTTAATTACTCTAGGTCGTACAGCGTAAGCATTATTACTGAATCAGATCTACTTTTTTTTATAGACAAAGGCCTCACGCCGCTTACATCGATGTATCATAAAAGTTATAAATCTTTCAACAATAACCATTATAATTTCTATATCGTTAATTATGCCGCAATAACATCAGTATAAAACAAAGGTAAGGCGTGTAACTTCGATATTCTCGTATGTACCCAACAAAATAGTTATGATAGTTATAAAATCCGAAGAACGGCTCGTACACGTAACGTTGTGGCGATTGTTTGAAATAATGAGCGCTTTATTACAAACTCCATATTAATGGGAACATTGCAATCTTTCCCTGGCCGTCGACGGTGATATTCTAAAAATGCCGTAATCGCTGATTAAGTTCTTTCTTTTTTCGTGCGCATGGTAATCGATTTCGTGCTCTGATATTCTTATAAGTCGTTGCGTTACATACATACGCGAACTATTCGATGGGAAAACTTAAAAGAGTGCGCTGTAAATATAAATTCCTTCAATTATCCGCGACGTGAAACCGCAGAATGTTCTTTAATCACATGTAGTCGATGCTAAACGGTTATAGGGATGTGAGTCTCTCCCGTTTACAATTTTCCTGAAAATCGTTACTAATAATTAATTTTTAATCACGGATATTTAAAGTTTTTTTTCTCTGTGTATTTCTCATACAGTGTGGAAAAGAGTTTAAAAACAATACAAAACCGATTACACCTATTTGAAACTATGGAGATTCAGGATTTAGTACCAGCAATATTTACTTTGGTTTTTAAATGCAACACCCTGTATACTATTTCTTTTTTTGAATCTACCCTTCAATGCAAATTCAACATAGCAAATTGACGTAACACGTTGGCAGTGTTGGCACACATGTTACATACCGAGAAGTCTTTTTTCTGTAATGTTCTTCGAGGTGGGATACGTATTTATCAATAATAAGTGCAATGAAGATACTAGTTCATGTTTGCAAGATTGTACAGCAGTCTAATGATAATTTATTACGTATCTGTCTTATCGAATGCAGTGCGCTAACCACAATTTGGTCACATTATTTCACGTAACGGGAATGTCAACTGACCACCAAGATTGTGAGATTTAACACAATTTGATTTCTTTTTGTGGGCTTTTCTTTTTAAGAGTCGAGTGTACACCAACAAACCTGCAAAGTTGGACCACCTAAGAAACAACATCCGTCATGTTAGAGCCAGAATAGCTCCTGAACCTACGAAGAAAATCATTGAAAATTGTCTCGAGAGAATTCACCCCTAAAGAAAAATTTTCCATAATTAATGAGTGATACCACATATACAATTAATAATAATAAAATAATATTATGTTTCCTGTATTTTTTTTAATAAAATCTAGGAAAATGGAATTGGATTGCCCTTTATGAAAATTCAAATCATTTTTTATAATTCTTAGACTTCTCATTATCAAAATAAAATATTGTGGTAATTTTATTTGAATTCCTATAGTAAATATATGTTATTATTATTTATATTGTATAGTTCTTTTAGACTTGATGCAGGTAAGGCAAAAATATTAATAAATGCTTTAATATATTTTTTTGTTTGTTCCATTGGTGGAGCACGTGTTACTTTTGTACCATATTTATACATTTAATAAACATTTAACCAATCAATGTTTGGCAAGATAGAGGAAGCGATTAAATTTCTACAGGGACTAGATACACTTGTGTTTATTCGCGTCATGAGTGGGGAATAGTGTCGACCAGCGAGAACCGACAAAACGTAAGTATGTCTAATCGCTGTAAAAATTTAATCGCTTTCACTAACTTGCCCAATACTGCAACCAATAAATAGAAATCCCAAATACATAAATTAGCGAATGCTTTTTCGTTTTTCTTAATGGTTATTAATTCGAAAACCATAAACATTATAAAAAGATAAAGCTTTCTGCGATTCAATGTTATATATAAAGTAGCTTCAGAAAAAAGTTTTAGCTTAATCTATGCAAGAGCCAATGTTACTAGCTTATCCAGTTATGACCGGTATATACAGAGGCTAGTTTTTCAAGCTAGGATAGCAAGCCAGTCCTAGTAATCTAGAATGCTGTAATTTTAGGTTCGCGTAGACGGAATTAGCTTCGTTTTTAAGCTAACAAGCTAGTAAAGAAGCTAGTAAGTAAGGTTCTTCTCAAGCCAGGAAAGTCGAATAGGACGGCGTTCTATGTTTTCAGTTACTACCAAGTTAGTAACACATCGCACCACTAAATTTACTATTTCAGCTTTATTTACTATCTTCGTGTGGATGGTAAAGCTAGTACATAATCATCCAGTGTACAGTGGTGACGCGTTTTGTTTATTTTTTTCTGCGAATGCTTCCTGTGTGTATTGTTTCTGTTTTAATAAGATCAAAAATGGCGGAAATTTATTATATTACCAATTGTATCCGACGAATATGTGATGGAATGCCAGTATTCCATCTATAAACACAAGTTTATGTGTGATTCATCACTACAAAAAAAAGTGTGCTGGGTTAATGACAATCGGCATAAAAAGACTATTAACAAAGTTAAAAGTTAAAAATCTGACGTGATAACGAGATTTAGCGATAAATAGGTAACTGTAATGATACTGAATTTTCCAGCATCATGTAAACCATTCTAGCTTGTACCGAACCATGATAGAAACCTAGTATATCTAGCTAAGGAGTATCTAGCTTGCTACCCTAGCTTGAAAAACTTATGCTTAGGTAGTACACGTAAGATTGAGCAAAAATGACTTACATCGTGTACCTGTGCAGCTCTGTGTGAAGATGTATGTGGATCTTCAGCGAAACTCTCCATTATAACTAAAACTTTGTTGTCATTCATATATCACTGTTTTCGGTTGACCTCTGTTCGGTTTTCGTCTTTTACGCTTCCAGTTTCCTTAAAGGGCCTTAATGGTGCTTGTATCTATGGAAAGGAAAACAGTTTGGGGAAGTATCATTAAACAAGTTTCCAAGTTTTCTATAAGTAGCCTCTCATCCCTTTGCATAATCTACTCTCAGTTTTAATTAATAATATTGTATTATTGGTATTTACGAGTTTGTCAGTTAGATTTGTAGACAACTGATCGGTTTTTAATAAAATCTGATCAGTTGTGTTTTTTTTTTTTGGAAAGTGACCAGAATGAATTAACCAACCTTACCTCCGTTTAGCCCTCAATAACCAGCCATCTGAATCTGTTGATCAGTTCAAATGAGCCCAATAGGAAATTAACCTAAAAGATGTGATGGTCCGCTGTTCCTCCTTTTAATGTTGTCATTTTACTTTTTTTGGTTAGTTCTGATTTGTCTACTTTAACCAAATGTGTAAAGCAAATACAATTAATAGTATTATTAGTTATATTCGTTTGTTGTTTATTTATATGTTGTTCGTTGTACAACTAATACTATTAGTAGTTGTATTTATTTTACACCTTTCAAACCGGTAAAATAAATTTAAATTTCAATGATTTTATCCAGGAAGAATAGCTTATATCGTTTTTTCGTACCTTCACTACCAAATGTATTTACCCATTATTTATATTAACTTCGATCCACTCTCCACTTGTAACTCGAAAGAACATCTATAAAACAGCCAGTAATCGTTACTTTTCTTTAAACTACAACAACCAAATAAATTCGCAGTGCATTTATAGTCATTTATTTAAAAGTGTAAGCGTAAGATTTTTCCTGTAATTTCTTTCGAAGCCCAACATCCCTTCCCAACGATATTCCCTTCGGACACATGTGGACGGGCAGTTCCGGAATGGTACAAACGGTGACAGCACCACTGCAGAGTCAGAGCAGAGCATTAAGTCCGGTCTGACGCGATCCAATCTAGTGACACATGTCCCGGGTGCGGCGCCAGAGCCGAATCGGGATAATTTACGAGCGCAAACCATCGTCACCGATTCCCCGGGCAAATCTGGTATGCGAACCCGTAACTAATACCCCCGGGGTTCGCCACAAGGACGCGGAGGCTCTCCGTGTGCGGTGAACGCTGTCACAATTCGTTTCGTACGGGTACATAGTTCGCTGGTTATAGTCCTTAAGTGTCGGGAGATATAATTCCTCTTATTTTGTGTATAATTAAAAAGGAAGTGCGAGTATCCCACCAAGAATTTTTGTTTAAAAAGTTCATAACACTATAAGATACTTAATATTAGGAGCCACGGAAAAGAATCAATATAGTAAAATGACTTAAAGATAAGAATAATGCCTAAAAATATCTATTCACAATCATTATTGTTTTTGATATGAGTTGTAATATGAACACCATGGTCATACATTTTGATAAAGTTTTGAGGCCAGATATATACGAATAAGAAAAAACCATTTTACGAAAAGAGCATATTAAAATTAGAGACTGGGTAAGGAAATCTGTAAGTGTTTACATCAATTCTTAATGATGTGATAAAGAATAAATCATGCTTTTGTTAGCATTACTGAGGAATTAATTTTGTTAAGAAAGATTTTTGCTACATCCAACCGATTACGAAATATATCGCAATTGAATTAAGCATAAGAGTTTAACCTCTAAATAACTTTGAGAAAAAAATGGCAGAGCAATAGCAGCTTGTACCAAATCAGCAAAAATATGAATTTCAAGATAATCGTTAGAGTCGTTTTCGATGAAATATCAAAAAATCGGACCCTAAGGGTTGAGTCTAACCCTAGGTCTTTTTAACCAAACTTACTGTCGCGTCTTCAAATGCGCTTCTCGTATATTTTCGTTCTTGAGATATAAAATAAGAGTTGTGTAAAAGATATTTTGAGGTTGCTGTAAGACCCTCTGTATATGTCCAGTAAAGCGACTCAAACTGTTATACCGAGGCTCTAAAACGACTACGTCGTTGGACGGAATATACGCTAAGAAGCCTAAAAGGTTTTTCAGAAGCTCAGCAAAGACACGACTGTTCCAAGCTGAGGGCGCAAATCCATCACTGTGTCCGAGGATAGAAGAGTACCGAGCCAGGTAAAGCCGCTACTTCTTGACACTCAGTCCACACTTAAGCGATAGCTCAACAAGCGTGGACTCTAAGCGATTGGGATGTATAAGCGCCCTAAATGAGGTGGCACCAAAGGAAACTACCCTGGCCTGGGTCCCTAGCCACTCAGGCGTGAGAGGAAATGAGCGGCGGACGAGCTGGCCAGCGAGTTCGTCAAAGCATTCTCGGAGCCGACCCTCTTTCGGCACTACCAATCGAAATAAAAATCCATCACATGAATGGATACTAATCAGTCCAGAGAGTGGTGGCAAAATCACGGACAAAGACAGGCAAGAGTTCCTAAAGGAGCAGAACCTGAATTCACGAGAGATCCACTGAAAAACAGGAAGCAATCAAAATGACTGTAGGTTGCTGCTGGTCATTGAGACTAATAGCATATGTACACATAGGCTAGCAGATGATGCAACCTGCAGATACTGCCAAGAGGACGAAGAAACACGAGTTATTGCTGTGCCAATGTGAAGGCGACGAGGACAGGTTCTAGTAATGGGAGGAGAACACCACAGTATAGCACATAAAGAAGCCGCTCTCAAAGATGAAGGCTAATTAGGAGCAAAATTAGAGAGCGTCCTTGGAAAAGGAGATCACAATAATCTGAAAAATGCGATGAACAGTCTAGGTCACAACATAATCTTTAACTAACCTCTATATATGAAATATTTGAAAAAAATCAAGTAAGTAATTTTTTTTTATGTAGTTTAGGTTAGAATAAATATGAATTTTAATATGGGTGGGAGATAAAGGATTAAATTGTTCTATTTAACCCTTCAACCACCATCAAGCACTATGATCTCCTTATGACAAATGTCCGAATGATAATCCGGACATTTCTTTTAGGTCAAATCTATATTCTTCTAGTGCCAAAGATATCCTTGAAAATGCATTTACCGGTGTAACTTTAGAGTCTGTATTCTTTTACAGCTAAAAAAAATACAGAAGATTATTTTTCACTGCTCTACATACTTGCAAAATTTTATCATCGGACTGACAGTTGGGTAACTTTGCTTGTAGTCGCAAATTGACTGTGAAGTGAAAGAAATCTACAAATCAGCAAATGCCACCTGACGATCACATAATGTCTTCCCTCAAAATCCGAAATTCGCGAAATTATATGACATGTATCGGCATGAGAACTCCCAACAGCACTATCGAAGTAGTATGATCTTACCCCCCTAATTGTGTAGAGGGTGCGGCAAAAAGACCACACTCAGATTGGTCAAGAAGAATGATAGCATAGCCTCATCGCCGCGTGAAAACCTGGATATCCCCGATGATAATGTTAAAAAAATCAGCTTTGTAAGGAATTCATCAAAAAAGAGTAACAGAAGCGATGGGACAAACACATCTTGAACTTGAATAGAATGCCATCAAATGGTATACTGATGGCTCCAAACGCAGAGAACTGGATAGGATATATGGACAAGAACATATATTTCGAAAAGTGGAAAAATCCAAGTATATTTCGGCGGAAATACAACGCTATTGAAAGATGTGTTCAGTCAATATGAAAAATTATCGAAGCAGGAGATTTCATCATGTCTGATAGTCAAGCACCATCAAGGCGCTGAGCTCTATAAAATCAGTCCAAGATGTCTGAATGCATAGGAAATAAATGACTAGAAAAGAATAAGAACCTCCTATGGTTCGGGTCGCACAGAGGGAAGCAAACGAAAAACGGATAACCTGCAAAAAGGCTGGAAATGCCTTTGTAGGGCTGAACGTTTTGCGGGTTAAGAGCAGTACAAAGAGAAACTAAATAGAAATGGAGCAGAAAATCAGTTACTGGAATTCAGGGAATGAGGAAAGAAAGTTCTTCGAATATAACAGAAGACGGTACAGAATGCATAACCTGAGTAAGACAAGTTCGGGATTAACAGAATACTTTCGGCCATTGTAGATGAAAGGATACCTGGTAAGCTGGATTACGAAGGACCTGAATGTAGATTTGTGGGGAACAGGATGAACACCCATCCCTCCTCTCAAACTGTGTAGCACTGTGCAAACTCGAGGCATTGACTGGAGCGTGTGAAATCGAAGAGGAACAAGGAAGAATTACATTCGAAGGAAAGCTGGAAAGAGCAGAATAGGCAACAATAGACCAT